>OZ030009.1:160667613-161120113 GCA_964023405.1 Apodemus agrarius | reverse complement strand
GTTCAAGTTCGACACATGGAAGAAAGAGCTAGACTCAGGGATGGAGACGTCTGAGGAGGAAGTGAGGCAAAGAAAGCATGAAGCTCGCAGAAGCCCTTCAAGCCCGTTACCAGCCTGGGGGTCTCTTTGAATGTCTTCTGGAGAGTTGGTTTCTCTGATTCCTTGATGATATGATATGGACATTTCTGTTTGACCATACACTCCCATTATATAGGCAGAAACCTCTAAAACAAGTTTCACTGTCTAAGTCAGAATGGACAGAAATTCTCAATTCCCCTGCCTCAGCCTTCAAGTTATGAAATGGCAGCTGTACTCTGGCCACACCTGGCTACTGGTTAATTAACTTCTGACCAGGGTACTAGGTGCCTTGATCTCTAAGTACTACCAAGAAAATTGGATATCCAAATGCAAACCAATAAAGAAGTATGCCTAGTTCCACAGACAAATACTAAAGCAAATAAAACACCTAACAAACTATAAACTTATGAGAGAAGTTATTCGCACAATTCTTCATGATGTTGGAGTTGCGAGTCAACGGACAGCCCAGCACCAAGCCCAAAGCACGTGCGACACCAGCAACAAAATAGGTGAGTTAATTTTCATTGGATTAAAAAAGATTTTTTTTTTGCATGAAAAGAAACCATCAAGAAAGAAAAAAGACACACCACAAGATTGGAGGCAGACATTTGTGGTCTTGATAAGAGCCATTCTCACTGGAGTATGATTTTAGCTTGCATTTCCCTGATGGCAAAAGAGGTTGAACATTTTTTTTATTTGGTTTTGTCGAGACAGGGTTTCTCTGTATACCCTTGGCTGTCCTGGAACTCACCCTGTAGACCAGACTGGCCTTGAACTCAGAAATCCTCCTGCCTCTACCTTCCAGAGTGCTGGGATTACAGGCGTGCCCACCCAGCCCGGCTGGACCCTGAACACTTTTAAAGCATTTCTTAGTCACTTGTGCCTCTTTTGAGAACTGTTCAGTTTCATAAACCATTTTATTTGTTTGTTTGTCTATTTACATAGCCCAAGATCCATCGATAACATTTACTTAACTGGCAGAAGGATGCAAAGGTAAACAAAGCATAGGAAGGAAATTGAAAGGTACAGGAACTGGTTTACAAAAACAAGCAATCTTTCCTCTCTTCTGGATCATGTTGATTGTGGGGGTACAGGAATCACCCCAAAAGCCACATGAACACTGATCTCAGACAGGGATGGTTTATTGAATGCATACCCCAAGAATGATCGACCAGGGAAAACAGTTCAAAGCTGTGAGCTGAACATTTCTCAGGGCCAGCTGATAAAGGCTAAACCCGCAAAAAGAACAATGAGCCCATTCGTAGGTTCTGGAAGTGCTGCCCAGTGGTCGGCCCTGACTCAAGCCACTTAGGACACGGCAATTCATATTGACCTTTAATTTGATGGGTCCTATGTGAAGCTTAGAGTTGCAGGATTTCTCAAGATTAAGAAACCTCGCTTCCGGCTGCCATTTGCACCAGGGAGCCAGGCAGCTCCACAGCCTTCAGTGCACAGCCTGCCAGGAGAGAGTGATCTCCCAGGAGCGCTTTCACTTCTGAGTGCAGAGGTGAGATCTCCACCTTCTCTCTGGAGGGGAACAGCTAGAAGCACACGGGGGCATGCAATCAGTGGAGCTGCTGGTACAGGAGTATTCTGGTCACCATTTGTGCCAGGGAGCCAGGCAGCTCCATGGACTTCTGTGCACAGACCCTGCCAGGAGAGAATTGGTCTCCAAGGAGTACAGACAAAAGCTTACAGGCCCACTGGAGGGACAAGCTCCAGCCAGAGACAGCAAGACCAACTAACAACAGAGATAACCAGGTGGCAAAAGGCAAGCACAAGAACCTTACCAACAGAAACCAAGGTGACTTGGCAACATCAGAACCCAGTTCTCCCACCACAGCAAGTCCTGGATACCCCAAACACACAGGAAAAGCAAGAGTTGGATTTAAAATCATATCTCATGATGCTTATAGAGGACTTCAGGAAGGACTTAAATAACTCCCTTAAATAAATACAAGAGAACATGGGTCAACAGGTAAAAGTCCTTAAAGAGAAAACACAAAAATCCCTTAAAGAAATACAGGAGAACATGGGTCAACAGGTAAAAGCCCTTAAAGAGGAAACACAAAATCACTTAAAGAATTACAGGAAAACACAAACAATCAAGTGAAGGAACTAAACAAAACCAGCCAGGATCTAAAAGTGGAAGTAGAAACAATGAAAAAATGTCAAAGGGAGACATCTCTGGAGATAGAAAACCTTGGAAAGAATTCAGGAGTTATAGATGCAAACATCAACAATAGAATACAAGCAGTAGAAGAAGTATCTTCAGGTGCTGAAGATACCATAGAAAACACTGACTCAACAGTCAAAGAAAATGCAAAATGCATAAAGCTTGTAACCCAAAACATCCAGGAAATCCAGGACACAATGAGAAGACCAAACCTAAGGATTATAGGTATAGAAGAGAGTGAAGATTTCCAGCTTAAAGGTCCAGTAAATATCTTCAACAAAATTATAGAAGAAAACTTCTATAACCTAAAGAAAGAGATGCCCATGAACATACAAGAAGCCTACAGAACTCCAAACAGACTGGACTAGACCAGAAAGTCCTCCCAGCATATAATAATCAAAACACCAAATGAACTAAACAAAGAAAGAATATTAAAAGCAGTAAGGGAAAAGGGGCAAGTAACTTATAAAGGCAGACCTATCAGAATTACACCAGACTTCTCATTGGAGATGATGAAAGCTAGAAGATCCTGGGCAGATCTCATACGGACCCTAAGAGAACACAAATGCCAGCCCAGACTACTATACCCAGCAAAACTCTCAATCACCATAGATGGAGAAACCAAGATATTTCATGATAAAAACCAAATTTACACAATATCTTTCCACAAATCCAGCCCTATAAAGGATAATAGATGGAAAACGCCAATACAAGGAGGGAAACTACACCCTAGCAAAAGAAAGTAATCTTCCAACAAACCCAAGAGAAGATAAACAAACATAACATCAAAAACAACAGGAAGCAGCAATCACTACTTCTTAATATCTCTTAACATTACTGGACTTAATTCCCCCAATAAAAAGGCATAGACTAACAGAAATATTTTCATGTAAATCTTCAATTTTATCAAAATATGTATGTAATTACTCTTCCAATTAATGATGTCTGACAAGAAGAAAGGAGTGGTCACTGGTGCTGGAAAGGATCAAAGCATCAGTGTAGGGGAATACAAGAACAGGGAAGTGGGAAAGGGTGGATGAGGGAGCAGGGGGAGGGAAAAGGGCATGTGGGACCTTTGGAGGGTGGGGAGCCAGAAAAAGGGAAATGAATTGTAAATATAGAATATATCCAATAATAAAAATTAAAAAAAATGGCTACAGCTATGCTGGGGCACAGGCCTCCACAGTGATAGCAGACCGTGCATAGACCATTTATTAACCCTGTCATCTTTGTTTGGTTGTTTGTTTTTGTTTTTGTTTTTGTTTTGAGACAGGGTTTCTCTGTATAGCCCTGGCTGTCCTGGCACTCACTCTGTAGACCAGGCTGGCCTAGGAACTCAGAAATTCGCCTGCCTCTGCCTCCTAAGTGCTGGGAATAAAGGCGTGCGCCACCACGCCCAGCACATTTAGGCTTTTTTTAACCCAACAACGACCCTTCTGTTTACCCAGCCAGAGTCCACCAGATTAGGGCAGCGTTTCCAGAACTTCCTGCTTAGGGGAATGGGGGCCTTGGGACCTTGACAGCTATCTGTTCTCCCGTGTGTACTTCCGTTTTCTTTGTCAACAGTGAGGTGGCTGTAGTTCGTGGACTTCTACCAGGGACCTTGTTCTATTGCAGAGACCTGTGTGTCCAGTTTGGTTTTGTTACTATTGAGTTACATGTCTTATCATTGCATTTTCTACAAGGATTGATCAGGAAGTGCTGGGGTTATTGATGGATAAGATGCCTTTTTTTTTTTTTTTTTTGGTTTTTCAAGACAGGGTTTCTCTGTGTAGCCCTGGCTGTCCTGGAACTCACTCTGTAGACCAGGCTGGCCTTGAACTCAGAAATCCTCCTGCCTCTGCCTCCCAAGTGCTGGGATTTAAGGCGTGCGCCACCACCACCCGGCAGCATTTTTGTTTATTTATAATTATTTTCTCTGTTTTCTACAGTGACTGTATATTAATGTTGGTAGTGTTCTGGGAGGGGAGGAAGGGGTGATAGAGAAAGGCAGACTGATGCAATTAGGAGAAACAACTCCCAATGCTGTGTAGTGTTGCTGGGTGACTGTGGCTGGTAACAATCTTATATTCCAAAATGGCTATTAGTTCCACCTACAGGAAATGCCACTGTTTAAAAAAATTGTTTTACCAGTGACTAATTTGATCATTATACCCTAGTACACATAAATATACACATGTAAAAATACAATATGGAAATAAAATCACATTAAAAATTAGTGGCTGGGATAAAAGTTACTACTAGGCAGACACACACACACACACACACACACACACACACACACACGACTATAAACCCAGGAGTATGAGGAAGCATTCTGTAGAAATTTACCTGTGTGTGCCTGGCCAACCTCCGCATGCCGGACCTCCCTCCGCAGAAGCACATGATTATCAGTTAACCATCAGGTTGGGTGGAGTTCATATCTCTGAGACCTGCTGTGTTTCCGGAGACAGGTCATGGCTAAGTTTATGAAGTTTACACAGCTAGATAGATTCCACCGTCGGTGTGGGCGGGAACAACCTGGCGGGTTGGCTGGGTTTACTGAGTGTGAGCATGCTGTCGTTCTGTTTTCCAGCTCGCCCTTGCTTTGTGGGAGAATGGAGTCCCTGGAGCCCCTGCGCAGGTCAGTGCCAGCCCACCACGCGTGTGCGCAGGCGATCAGTGCGTCAGGAGCCACTAAACGGAGGGGCGCCCTGCCCACCCCTGGAAGAGAGAGCCGGCTGCCTGGAGTACTACTCGTCACAGGGCCAGGACTGTGGGCACTCCTTTGGTACTGGTGTTCTCATGCTACTGTCTTTGTTGCTTTTGGTGACTTTTTGCCACTTCCTGAAGTGCTCTGGACTGAATCCAGTGCAGCAAAACATTGGCTTTCCTGGGGAGAAAACACCATATGTTTTGTATAAACCTGGAAAATTTTACATCAGTGTGATCGTTATCAAAAAATTTCATTCTTTCTTTTTTTCCACATACATGTATTTACTTGCTGAACGTCAGTGTGGTGCCAGACATGGACTGCATGCTGGGTCATCGTGGGAAGGGAAGTTGGTGTGAGGCCCAAAGTCCTGGTCATTGCCGCTCAGTGGGCAGGAACATAAACATCCCAGGATCCCAGGAAATTCATCCTAGAAAGTCATATCTGTGCTAAATTGTCCAACCGAGGCAAGCAAACCAGTCCTCCAAGGAGCTTAAGCAGGAGTAACACTGATTCTGTTTTATCTTGAGGGACAGGAGTTGTTGTTGTTGTTATTATTATTATTGTTATTATTATTATTGTTGTTATTATTATTTTGGAGATGAGGTCAAGAAATCCTGGGCTGCCCAGAAGAGAGGCCAGCTTGCTTACACCCGAGGGTCAGTTGCACACAGATGGAAGGGCTGACTAAAGCTAGCACAGGGCTACGAGAGACGAACGTGAACAGACGGTGCTCGAGCAGGGTATCTAGACGGGGACCCCCGCAGCATGGCAGCCTGGGGTCTACCATATAAGGCCCTGTCTCATTAGTGGATACGGGAGTGGTGCCACAGCTGAACAAGCGAGCCCTAAATGCCAAAAAGCTGCTTGTTTGGTTGTTTAAGGTGTGTGTATTCATGTGTTCAGGAGCACATGTATGTGTACATGTGGGCATGCACGTGGAGGTCAACGGGCAGCCCCCAGTGTCACCCCTCAGGTGCCTTTTCCCATGTTCTTTCAATACGATCTGATCTCTCACTGACCTGGAACTGAGCAATTAACCTAGGTAGGCTGGTCTCTGAGCCCCAGGGGTCTGCCTCTCTCCGCTTCCCTAGATGGAGGATTCCAAGCGCAGAGCCCACCTCCCACCCCCACGTCTGGCTGTTTTATGTGGTTTCTGGGGATCAGACTCAAGTCCTCAAGCACTTTACTGACTGAATTGCTCCTCAAGCCCTTGTTTGGCTATTTAAAAACTGAATGTGGAAACTTTGGGGGTTGGTGCCAGCAAGCTTTTGAACTAGAGCGAACTCTATTTTTGGATTCCTGTCTTTTTCAGAAGAGCCTAGGAAAGCCATTGAGGTGTTTTCTGCAGGGACCATCGTAATCAGACTTGGGGTTGTAAAGGGTCACAGTGGAGGGCTTAGGTGAGGGTCAGTTACTGATGTGGCCATCATCCTAAGTTCAGGGAAAACAATTATGCCGCTCTAAAGAGGGTGTTCACAGAAGCATTTACAGGGCGTAGTTCACACCCAGTACAGGCCCTCGGCGGAGACGCAACACCACAGGTCCAGCAAGATGGTTGCTGTGTGGCTATTGGTTTTTGGTGGCTCTAGTCCTAGAGTCTACCTAGCAAGAAGAGCATCTATTCTATTCAGTCATAGTTTTTGGGTGCTGGAAGGGTTTCTTCAACACTCAAGCTATTGCACTCCCCAGTCTTGAGTCTCTAACTTACACCTAGGAGACATTGTGCCCCAGGGGAACCTGGTCCATGTTCAGAGCCCTGGGTGTTTCTCTCAGAGGTGTGTACTTCTTGTCCAGCAGCTCCAGATCTGCCTTCCAACTCCCTTTCCTCATGGTCCCAAATATCCATCTCACAGCTCCTGCCAACACACCCCACTGAGGATTTGATGTGACAGTTTTTTTCTCTTGCTTCTTGAAGCTGCTACTGGCCTTGGTTTACACTGGGGTAGATTTTGTGTTTACACTCCCTTTCTAAGTGCTTAAGTACCAATTTCTTAGTTTGCAAAGAAGAGAGACATCTTCACAGTTTTAGTCCTGACTTTGGTCCCAAGGTTGATCTTCCCCATTCCCCAGGGGGAGAGGAATTGCAGTGGTGATTCCAGTCACAGGCTGGCTGGGAACAGAATGCCTGTCGAATGCTTTACTGCAGCGGCTCCTAACATAAGACCCTGGACCACTCAGAAACTCATTAGAAATAAAACCTTCTGGGGCCTGGCCATGGGGTGAGTTCAGAATTCTGTCTGAATTGCAACACACCTTTCTGGATTGACCAATTGTCTCTAGAGTTTCGGAATATCTCCAACATGGCCATGCACCTCTGCCTGTGTCACGGCTGGCAAAGTTTCCAAAGTGCATCTTCTTTTGTAATAATAATGTGAACAAAAAGGAATTTGTTTTCTTGACCAAAGGACCTTTCAGAACTAATGATGATTGGTCAAGCCCCCTCTGCAAAGAAGGATGTAGGATATTCAGGGCTTCCCCACCATGTGTAGTTAAACAGACCTCCCTCCCCCCAGAAACAACTCGGAAAAAATCACTGGTGTCCATGAGTATGTGTCATAAGATGAACTATCAGGAGAGGAAGCAAGCGAGAGGCAGGACATCCACTTTGGTGGGTTCTTCCTGGCCTGTTTCACACCAGCTCCTGCTCCTTCAGCCTCTGAGCTTAGGTAGAGCCCTGGCTAAGGAGTGTACTGCTCTCACAGACCTGAAGACTGGTCCTCCCCCAGCAGGACAGATCCTCCTCTTCAGCTAAACACATAGCTTCAGAAAGGATGAAAATGGAGAAGCATCAGGGAGGAAGGGCACGCCTGCCCACCAGCCAGATCAATGCAATCAAACCTGGTGAGCAGAGGGGAGGCACACGGCACAGGCCACACGGCACAGGCCACACGGCACAGGCCACCCACCCATTCACTAAGCACTCACTGAGTACTTGCTTCCTGCCATGACTGCGGTAGGTTTTGGTGATCCAAACCCAAACAACAAGTGTATCACATCATGCTACAGCTCAGGCTCATGAGCACTGTGCTAGGAAGTGTCCTGGGCTGGAGGTCAAGTGCTGGAAACCACACAGTAGAAGGGACATAATCAATTCCTGCAAGTTCTCCTCTAACCTCTACACACCCTCCAGCATGCACCAAGCACGACCCCCAATTTTAAAAGTGTGTGTGTGTGTGTGTGTGTGTGTGTGTGTGTGTGTGTCTTGGGTTGATGTGAGAGCATGGAGGACAGTCCCCCTCAGTGGAAGTGCATCTGTTCTATGCTGTGGTGACGTGTACCCAGTACTACCCTTGGACCTCTACCTCAGTCCCTGTCATGGGGCCTGAGCCTTATCGCATGGCATAGTTATGCCTCACTTTTGGATGGCACAGATATTTTTTGTTTGTTTTTTGAAACAAGCTCATGTTCATGTAGCCCAGGCTGGCCTCAAACTCACTATGTACCCGTTGATGACCTTAACTTCCGGTCTTTCTGTTGTCCCCTCCCCCGTGCTGGGCTTACAGACGTTTGTCACCTGCAGACATGTGCACGCCTTGTTCAGAGAGCTCTCAGAAGCATCCTTGAGTCAGTTCTCATAGAAATCCTACAAGAACTCATTCTATGGCTGCTCAAACAAATTGCCAGAAACGTAGTGGCTTGATATGAAACGTACATTTTCTTATGGTTCTGTAGGACATAATTCAGGTCTGCCTGGACTAAAGCTAGTGGATCAGAAATGGCATACTCCTTCCTGGAGGCTCTTCAGGAAAACCATTCCAGCCTGTTCATGGATGAAAGGTCGATCTAGATAGACAGGGGCAGAAAGCACAGCATGTGCGTGTCCGGCCCCACGGGAGCAGAACCTGTAAGCCACGAACGGAGCTTGTGTGTTCAGCCAGGAGAACCTGGAGCGTGATGCTGAACATGCAGCCGGGGCTCCTCTTGCTGCCTTTAGTAAGTCAGGAGTCAAAAGAGATACGAAGGAGAAGGAAAATGTAACCTTAATGGAATCAGGATTACAAATTGGTTAATTCTCAGCTTATGGAAGATGGCAGAAAGGTGGTGATGACGTTTGCTCTTGGGAAAGCAGGTTCTAGAGAAAACACCAATGGTGTGGATGGAAAGGTCAGTTAAGCTCTTTGAAAGCTATGGTGCCACCAATTTAGTGACCTAAACAATTTATTATCTTACAGTTCTAGAGGTCAGGAATCAGACACAGGTTTCACTAGGTTGAGGTATCAGCGGGGCTGGATTCCTTCCTGGCACATGAGGGGGCCAGTCTCTTTACAACATTTTTTCTCTTCGGCATTTGTGGGCCTAGCTTCTAATGGCTAAACCATCTCTCCAGATCGGTGTTTCCTTGTGTGGAGACTAACTACATTCCTTGTCTCATGGTCCAGCCCATCAGCACAGCTAGCAACGTTGCATCTAATACACTGTGTCTGCCTGGGCCTTTCTTCTGAATTCTATTAAAAGTCCCTGGGATCCAGCTAGAAGATGGAGACCCTTCCTATTTCACATTCAACTGAGGAACAATTTGAATCCTGTCTGTGTATTTGATCCCTCTTTGCCATGTCACATGGCATGTATTCTAGAGATCCGGACTTGGACATCTCCAGGGTATGGGCGCAGCTCAGCCATGGTGCTTGGCAAAGACCCTAGAGTTCTGGAAGGCGAGTGATTGTTCATGGCTATCAGGACTAAAACTTACACCTCATGGCTATAAATCCTGTGCTGCTTCCTCTGCATATTGTCACCGTTAAAATTAGGATTACAGACTTTGGTGACTAAGTCAAAATATAAAAGCCCCAGGAAGCCTGTGAACACGACTACTCTCTTCTAATGAGTTGTTTGCATTAAACTCAAGGTATATAATTATATTTTATCTAAAAAACAAATATGAGAACCTGAACTGCTGCACATTACTAAGGTTTATGTGCATTTTTCTCCCCACAAAAGGCCAATGTGCACTAACAATAAACTATGCTTCCTGGTAGGGTTATTTGCCAAATTCCCTCTTTATTCTCTTCTGCACTGTGCACGCAGCAGACCCTAAGCCTGCTTCTGCGGCGTGCCCTGTCAGAGGGCTTAGGAAATTCTCAAAGCAAACTCACTCACTTTCATGTTCAAAGGAAATATGTGCAGTGCTGTGCTGTTCTATTTTTTAATGTGAAACTTGTTGTAAGAGTGAACAATGGTAGGTTCATAGGTTGCCAAAAAGTTGGCAAACGGCCTCTGAGCAAAGGCGCTACTGCATTTGAACAGAGCTGCCAACCCAGGAAAGGGAAGGGGCAGCCACTCACAGAGTCCTGAGGCCCCAGCTACGTGCTTCCCCACAGAGCAGACTGACGGCAAAAATAACAGTTACATTATTTACAACCCTCAAGATATGAAAATTAAACCTTGGGATTATTATTAAAGAGTGGCTTTGGTTCAAAGAGCTGCAGGCCATCTGGCTCAGAGTCTGTGTGCTGAAGACTCGTGAGTGGGGGAGGGATAGCCTGGGTCCAAACCCTGCGGCCGCTGGGGTGGGAGAAGATGGCTTTCTCAGGAATGCCTTGCTTTTAAGATGTGTCATAAGTCGGGGGCATTAGGCTCAGGTGAGAGGATTAGGACCTGAAAACAATCCTGGGCCTCTGTCCCCAAAGAAAGAAAGAAACAAATAACAACAGTAAACATTATAACACAGACTGTCAGCACAGAAACTACACAAGAATATGGGGACTCCTGCAGTTCAGACTGGTCTTGAACCTCTGATTCTCATGCATCTGTATGGGTGATAGGATTACATACATATATATATATATATATATATATATATATATATGTATATATATATACATACATATATATATAATGTGTGTGTGTAGTGTGTAGTGTGTACGTGTGTGTGTGTACACTATGTACACATATGCGTTACATGTGTATGTTATACATGTGTATATATACATATATGTGTGTGTGTGTGTGTGTGTATATATATATGATTATATATATGCACGTTGTTGTTGTTGCTGTGGTTTTCCAGTGCTAGAGATAGACTTGGGGCCTCATGCTAAAGCATGCTCTACTCACTGAGCCACATTCTCGACCCCTGGACAGTAAAGTCTAAAGGCCAGAAGGTGAAAGTCAGACATGGCATGTGCTTATAATGCCAGTGTTGATAAGCTAGAGTCAAGCGATCTCTAGAGCTCAGAGGCCACAGTGACCAGCCAGCCTCTCCAGAGATCCCACCTTATAAAGCAAGGCAGACAGCTGCCTAGGACTGACAGCTCGAGCTGGTCCTGACCTCCTGTGCTTGAGCACACTCACACACATCTGCCCCTAGCTTCGTCTGTGAGAACTGTGTACACCTTCCCATTGGGAAAGGCCAGTGCCTTCTGCGCTCCCACATCTGCATTTTCTTGTAACCGCTGCTCCATCACTGGTGCTGCCGCCACAGCCAGAACTGAAGCCACGAAAGGTCTGAGGAGTCAGATAAAGGATGTGGTCTCTGACTAATCCTTCCCAAACACTCTACTCTGCTGGTTTTGTATGGGAACATGTAAATAAATGGATAAAGGGTTACTCCTCTGGAAAGAAGAAAAGAAAGAAAGAAGAAAGAAAGAAAGAAAAAGAAAGAGAGAGAGCAAGGGAGGGAGGGAGGGAGAAAGAGAAGAGAGGAAGAGAGGAAGAAAGAGAGGAAGAAAAAGAGGAAGAGAAATAAACAAAAGAAAGTCTGAAAGAGAATTAAGGCCTGCCATCTTGTGGCAGCCGGGTGCCAGGAAAATCAACATGTAGTTTGAAGCTTTTCTTTTTAAACTAGCCCCTTCACACCAGTTTGCTCATGTTGATGATTTTAGCATTTCAAAACCCACTCAGCCTCTGTCTGCCCTTATCTAGATTGTCCAATTTCTGAAGCAAAAGGCAGGAGAGGCTACTGAGTTACTCATAGGCTCTGTCCATACAGTCTGCAGATTCACCCAAGTAGGACTGGAAATATTTGAGGGAAAATTGTCTATACTGAACATATATAGTAAAATGGTGTGTGTGTGTGTGTGTGTGTGTGTGTGTGTGTGTGTGTGTTTTGAGGTTGGCATTGGGTGTCTTCCCAGTCTCTCTCCAGCTGATCTTTGAGGCGGCTGTCTCATTGAGCCTGGGCTTAGCTCACTGATTTAGCTGGCCTCTTTCCCTAGTGCTGGGGGGCTAGGGACCACTGCCATGCCTGGGTTAATGTGGTCCTAGGCGTGGGACCCAGGCCCGCTCGCTGTGGTAGCAATCACATTCCCATCTGAGCCACCTCCCTGCCCAGACTCTTTCCCTTGATATTATTTCTAAACCAGGACTTTTTATCTTTTTCTACTTGTGACTCCTTTTCACCCTCCAAATTTTTATTTCATCCTAAGTGGATAAGTATATTTGATAGGTAAATAAATAAAATGCTTACTGATAATTAACCATAATAAAATTTATTTTAAAACAATTCTTTTTATATATAATTTTACCACTTATTAAAGATAAATGCAGATATACATACTAATGAAGTAGATGTACTTATTTATTTTCACATAAAAATTAAGTCCTGGTTGAATATTTGATATACAGGACACAAAAAAATCTTTGATATTTTTCAGAGTTGATATTTTGATTTTATAATCATTAATGTCGAGCACACTGCTTCACATAAAAATGCAGTACCAAACAGCTGAATGATGTTTAGGGCCATTTCAGAAATTGTTGCAAAATTTGTCCTAATCTGAAGTCAAAAATCACTGAATGACTTTTTTTTTTAAAAGGAAAGTCAGGTCAGCTATTCAAATAGCCATTTTTAAATTCAAGCATTCTAACACATCACTATATGAAAATATACTGAGTTAATACTTCTATGACAATATCAAATCTTTGTTTACCACAATTGAGCCATTATATTTCAATAAGAGGAGAAAACTTTGTATCTACATTAAAAACACTACCAACCTTAACATCCAACAGTCTCAGACAGCGGCCGCACCAGTGCCTCCGCGGTGCTCCTTGGTGCGGTGGCGACGCAGCACAAAGCATTCATTTCCGAATGGAGGCTGCAGTGACGTCATGTGATGCACGTGGGCACGCGCTGCCAGAACCAGCTCGCATTCCCTGAGTCTGACTTTGAGTTGAGTTTTGGTCATAGCGCATCCAGACACCTTTTACTCTTACCAAATTTTCACAACCTTCACATTCGGTTCTAGGGACTTCAATCCACAGTTTAGGAAGCTGAACAGTAACGACGATGTGTGCCGCACTGGGTATTTTAGGTATTCTCGACTTGAGTTAAAGTCTGTGGGTGCAGCTGAGGGTGTAACCCAGTGGTAAAGTGTGTGTTTAGTGTGTGTGATGTCCTAAATTTTGATCCCGGCACATAAAAAGTGCAGCAGGGGAGGTATTTAAGAGTATTTTTTAAGGACTTAGTACACCTAAGGGTTCTGGCGTGCTTTAGAGCTCCCAGACACCAGGAGAGCGCTGCATGAAGCGGACCAGAGGAGGTAGGACCTGTGTGTCTTGGAGGTGATCCCACACCTTCACTGCGTTTCTCATCGTACAACCACGTATTCGGTGCAGAAGAGTACTAGGGGAACAGGGACAGGCCGTGAAGTCGAGGCTTATCAATGGGTACTTCACCAGACTGAACAGACACCGTGGCTCAAGGAAGCGGTCAGAGGAAGTGTCCTGGCTGCTCCCTTCCCTTTGGACAGGATAGGGAAGCGGCCACAGGGACCTTTCTTTCCCCAGGGTTGCTGGGACTGGCCGTGGCAGCCGGTGCCGGGCAGCCCCACTGGGGCACTGTGCCCGGCAGGGGTGGTGGTGGGGCGCAGCGTCCAGGCTCTGGTGCCCAAGTGGCTCGTTTTCTCCACTTGCTTCTTCTGATCTCCCTCATCTCCTCGGCTTGTTTCTCTCCCTCTCCTTCTCCCCTTTTCTTTCTTTGTCTTTCTCGTGCGTCTGTTCTTGAGCTTCGTCCACACTGCCTTCTCTTTTTCTTTCTTTCTTTCTTTTTCTTTCTTTCTTTCTTTCTTTCTTTCTTTCTTTCTTTCTTTCTTTCTTTCTTTTCTTCCTCCCTCCCTCCCTCCCTCCCTCCCTCTTTCTTTCTTTCTTTCTTTCTTTCTTTCTTTCTTTCTTTCTTTCTTTCTTTCTTTCTTTCTTTCAAGACAGGGTTTCTCTGTGTAGCCCTGGCTGTCCAGGAACGAACTCTGTAGACCAGGCTGGCCTCAAAGTCAGAAATCCGCCTGCCTCTGCCTCCCAGAGTGCTGGGATTACAGGCGTGCACCACCACCACCGTCACACTGCCTTCTCATCTCTTCTCTCTCTCTTCTTCACTCTCTCATGCTGTAGTCTCCTTCGCTGCTTTCTTCTCCTTCTCCCTCTCCATTTCTTTTCTTATCTGCAGGCTTTCCTTTTGGGCCCCTCCTTCCTTTACAAGTTCATGCCTGGAGGCAGATGTGCTCACCAGAGGCCTCCCTCCCTCCACAGCCATCTAGATGCACAGAAGCGAGGAGTGAGCTTGACAGCAGATGCGGCCACAGTCTCATTTGATGCTGTGCCGCTAAGATCTTTGGCTCTGGAAACACCTCAGCCAGGCCCAGAACCCAGTTTGGAAACCATATCGAGTACTTTGGCTGCACAAATGCAACGTGATTCTTTCTTTTCTAGTTCCTGCCTTCATAACTAGCTCTGCCTTCAACAACAAGAGAATAATACAAGCCGTATCTCCACAGTGGTCTACACACACTGAGGATGCTGGGTAATTTGTTGCTTTAAAATTACTGTTATGTTCTCCCTATCCCTCAGTCCCTCCCTTCCTCCTTCTTCCCCCACCTCTGGTTTCCAGAGACAGGGTTTCCCTGTGTTGCCCTTGCTCTCCTGTAACTCACTCTGCAGTGAGTGGCTTGGAACTGAGAGCTCCGCCTGCCTCTGCCTCCTGAGCGCTGGGACTACAGGCAGGAGCCTCTCTGCCTTTCTCAGTCTTTCAAAAAAGGGAATTTGTTTGGACTTGTTTTCTTATACTTGCTCATTAATTTCGGGTAAAACACGAGTCCGCTGTAACTTCGGAAAGTGCTTGTCTTCTTCCCGGTTTTATGGTGCTGTAGTTGTGTGTCTCCTGGTCTTATCTCCAGAAAGAAATTATATATATATATATATATATATATATATATATATATATATATATATATATATAAATGAGGTGTTGTGTGTTGAACACGTGCATGGATGCTCCTCCTCCTCGTCTTCTCATGAAATAGCCCAGCTGCTCTGGAACCCAAAAGCAGACCAGGCTGGCCGTGAACTCAGAGAGGGCAACACCACACCCTGCAGTTTCCGCTGGGTTTATGAACTGTTTTGTGAATTTGAAAGTTGCACACGATCATTTGGAGGGCTCCCGTTGATCCTTCATGCACCGGCCAGATGCTCACGTGGGCCCACCCTCCTTCCATCAGATAAGGGAGACCTGTCAACCACACGTCCAGATCCCCAGGCTGCTTACTAGTGATTTTATTAATAATTTTATTCTCAAAAAATTATATTAGTTTAGCAAGGTGGTGGCACACTTGTGATTCTTGAATTTCAGGCGGGGTGGAGTTAAGAGGATCAGAAGTAGTTCAGGGTCAGCCACATGGCTGAGTTTGAGGCCAGTCTGAGGTATGTGAGCCCAGACCCCAATTTTATGTATGCATGTATATATGCATACATGAATCCATTTCATGTACATATGCTGCGCATGATGACACATCTGTAATGCCAGCACTTAGACTGAGGCAAGAGACTTGCTCCTAGGCCAGCTTGAGCCACTCGGTGAAGCCTTGCCTCAAAAGCAGGGAATGAGCGGTATTTACCACATGAAGCTGACACGGCTCCTACGACGTCCTCAGTACTGGGCCACTTCTGAGAGAGTACGTGACCTCTTGATTTCTTTTGCTCCAGATACTGCATGGAGTTCAAGACAGAGTCCCTGAGTCCTCACTGTGCTCTGGACAACCGCCCCCTGACCCGATGGATGCAGTATCTCCGTGAGGGATACACAGTGTGTGTGGACTGCCAGCCTCCAGCTATGGACTCTGTGAGCCTGCGTTGTTCTGGAGATGGTCTGGACTCTGATGGGTAAGGAAGGACAACTGACCTAGTTTTCTGCTTCCTTTTAAGTCACAGAGAGCTGAGCAGTACGCAGCACATCACACAGGGTGTGGCAGCAGGGGAGCCTGTCCAGGGACAAGCCCAGGGCTTTGGGTCTCACTATGGACTCAGAGGCTCTCTCGACCAGAAATACAGACCAGTTCGGTTGTCGGGGGTTCATTTCAAATGACTTCCAAAAACCTGATCACTCCAAAAGTACTATAGACACTTGACTCTGGATCTCTTGGGTTGCAGACCTAAGACCATGCCACAGCCTTGGCCTTGAGAACTGAGATTTAGTAAACTCCTAGGTTGGCACCTCCGACCTTTTTCTATAAATGTTAGCAAGCAGCTCCTTACAGCTTTTCATCCACTACCCTGCGCCATAACTACTAACTCTGATATTGGCCGCTAAAGCAGCTACTGAGTCTATTTAAACGTTGGCTCTTGGTTCTGTTTTGTGAGCACCAAAATAACAAGTTTTGAATGGTGTGATGGTTTGTATATGGCCAGTCCAGGGAGTGGCACTATTAGAAGGTGTGGCACTGTTGGAGTAGGTGTGTCACTGTGGGTGTGGGCTTTAAAACCCCCCTCCTAGCTGCCTGGAAGCCAGTCTTCTTCTAGCAGTCTTCAGGAAGAAGACGTAGAACTCTCAGCTCCTCCTGCTCCATGCCTGCCTGGATGCTGCCGTATTCCCTTGATGATACTGGACTGAACCTCTGAACCTGTAAGCTAGCCCCAATAAAATGCTGTCCTTAAAGGAGCTGCCTTGGTCATGGTGTCTGTTCACAGCAGTAAAACCCTAAGTGGACAGATGGCTTTCATGTGTTATGAAACATCGTTCTTTTGATTTTTCTTTAACTCTTTGTTGCTGTTTGATACAACGTCCCACTCTATCCAAGTATAGCCTGGAACTTACTATCGTAGGTCAGGGTACCCTGGAACACACGGCAAACTCCAGAGTCAGCCTCATGTAATATTGGGATTACAAACATCAGCTACTACACCTGCCTTCTTCTGATTCTTAAGAACACGGGAGTTAGCCGGGCCGTGGTAGCGCACGCCTGTAATCCCAGCACTCTGGGAGGCAGAGGCAGGCGAATTTCTGAGTTCGAGGCCAGACTGGTCTACAGAGTGAGTTCCAGGACAGCCAGGGCTATACAGAGAAACCCTGTCTCGAAAAAACCAAATCCAAACAACAACAACAACAACAAAGAACACAGGAGTTGCAGGGCAGCTGAGAGCGCGCTGCTTTTGCAGAGGACGCAGGGTCACCTCTCAGCACCCAGGTCAGGTGGCTACAGGTGCTGCTACTTGGTCTGGTTTTTTGGGTTCCTGGACAGACAGATCCACACACATATTATATAGTTAAAACCAATAAAATCAGTCGGGCGGCGGTGGTGGCGCACGCCTTTAATCCTAGCACTTGGGAGGCAGAGGCAGGTGGATTTCTGAGTTGGAGGCCAGCCTGATCTACAGAGTTGAGTTCCAGGACAGCCAGTTACACGGAGAAACCTTATCTCGAAAAACAAAAACAAAATAAATAAAACAAACCAATAAAATTAAAAAAAAAAAACCCACAAAAGCCTACCATTCATCCTTAACTCCCAAGTTTACTCAAAAAGAGGGGTGGGCAAAGGAGTGGTCACACTGTGCAAGTCCTGCTCTGGGACTCGCACCCCAGGGATGAGAGCACAGAGTTGCTGCCACTGTGCTCCCTGCAAGCCTCTCCCAGCCCTGCACGCACTTTAGGTTAGACCCACTGATGCCATTTACAGCTAGAAGGAACCCCTGGAACAGTTCTGACAAGGACCAACTCAGCCACACACACATAAAGGTTTTCATCATGTTTCATCATGTCATGTGTAACAGTAAGAACAGATTACAAGTAAAAGACTGACCTTTCCAATTAATCATTATTCCCAACATGCTTTAATATTTAATAATTTGGTTCAAGTTTATTAGTCACTTGTGGCTAGCCGTTTCTATTGAGCTCGCTGTATGAGCAATAAAGTGGGTAAGGAATTCATATCAAATGAAACCTAATATTTGGATTTAATGTTTTTCTGAATACCTCATCTCTATTTTGACTTTAAATGAATTTATAATTCAATTTGTACCCAATAAAGAAAGCACTTAAACCCTGGTTGCTATATGAGTGACTTAATGAATAATATTTTTAATTCTCTGGCTTTGTTCCCTTGTAATTCTTCCATTTTTCATTATGAAATCAGAGTTGGAATAAGATGAAAGTGGACTGGGTAGAACCTCCTGACTCAACCCTGCACACACCACTGTTGTAGTTTCTACATTCACCTGAGAGAAATGGACATAAAGGCCAGCAGCAGCTCTCTGAGCAAGTGTTCTTGCATAGAGATCAATTCGTGACTTATACTGACAGAGCCCAGTAAAAATAAGTCTTCTTCGTGCCTATAACGAAGGCGTGGGGGGGGGGTAAAGATGGCTCGTGGCTAAGAGCACTGGACACTCCTCCAGAGAACCTGGGCTGGATTCCCAGCACCCACCCAGCAGCTAACCCCAGCCCCAGGGGATCCAATGCTCTCTTCCAGCCCCCACAGACATACATTTTGGCAAAACAATAATATATGTAAAATAAAAAATTAATAATTTAAAAACTGACTTTTAATAAACATTCAAACTGTGTGATCACTATATTAGTCATGGTTCTATTGCTGTGATAAAATACCACGATCAAAAGCCATCTGGGAAGCAAAGGGTTTTTAACCTTATTAAGCCTATCGTTCAGGGCAGGGACACGGAGGCAGGGACTGGAGCAGACCGTGGAGGAACAGAGATTGCTTTGCTCCCTATGACTGGCTTAGCCTTTCTTACGGCACCCAGGAGCATCAACCCAGGAACTACCCGCAGTGAGCTGACCCCCTCTCCTATCAAGCACCAGTTGTAAAGAATGTCCCACAGGCTTGCCCACTGGCCCATTGGTGGGATCATTGCTTAGTTGAGGTTCCCTCTTCCTGAATGGCTCTAGCTTGTATCAACTTGACCTAACACCTGCCAGCAAATTAGTTTTAAAAACAACAATGGCTAGAGAGATGGCTCAGTAATTAAGGGCACTTGCTGCTCTGGCAGGACCTAGATTCAGTTCCCAGCACCCACACAAAGGCTAACTAACTAACAGAGGACTAAGCACCCTTCTTACCAGATATTCATATAGTGTACCTACATATGTACAGACAAAACAATCATAAACACAAATTAAAAATACTAACTCTTTAAATAAGTTCTAATCATGTGAAATAGAATTTCCTCTGGCTTGATTTTTAGTGAAACCTACATTTCTCCAATATCGTTTCAGAAATCAGACTCTTCGCTGGCAAGCCATTGGCAATCCTCGGTGTCAGGGAACCTGGAAAAAAGTGCGTCGAGTAGAACAGTGCTCATGTCCAGATGTGCACCGCTTCATTTTTATATAGAGCGCCTGGGAGCGACTTCTCGGCTTGCTGGGGAATGGGCTGTCCACAAACTGCGCTCACAGCTTCAGAAGCCTCCGAAAGCTGCGCCAAGATCCTGGACTCTTGCAATTGCTACGCTTTGCCACGAGAAAGAAAACTTAGGGATAGTTTTCAAGACAGATCAGTCTCCGTTTTTATTTTTCATGAGTTGAGGACCCATACATACTAAACGCTCCTCTGGCCTACAGACCTTACGTTGGGTCAAGCACACATGCCTATGCTAGAATCACTACCATGTACTCCAGTTTGGGAAAAAGTGTTGGTTAAGGCACCCATGTTCTGTTTCTCTGGTCCTCCCTCTTTTAAAAATTAAAGACAGGTTCTCACTATATAGCCTGAAGCTCACTATATAGACAGCCTGGCTTCTTATTAATAAATATCTGCCTGCCTCTGCCTCCTGAATGCTAGGACTGAAGGCGTATGCCACCACCCACTGCTATTCTTTGTGTCTATTGCTTTTTTGGGGGGATCAGGTCAAAATAGGGTTTCTTTGTGTAACTTTTGCCATCCTGGAACTTGTTCTGTAGATTAGGCTGGCCTCAAACTCAGAGATCTCCCTGTTTCTGCCTCCCAACTGCTAGGATTCAGGGACACCTATACTTAAGAGCTTCTCACTTAAAAAAAAGTACATATATGTGAACTCTACACATAAAGTTCCTATACTATTTATTACCTTTATCAATTCTAAACTAATTTCAAGTAAATTGTCATAATTTTCCACAGGGAGTTGTTAAAATTTCAACAGGTGTTTTATAATGAAAAGCCAATACTCAATGCTAAAAACATCTTTTTAAAGATTTATTTATTACATGTAATTATACTGTAGCTGTCTTCAGACACCAGAAGAGGGCGTCAGATCTTGTTATGGATGGTTGTGAGCCACCATGTGGTTACTGGGATTTGAACTCAGGACCTTCAGAAGAGCAGTCAGAGCTCTTAACCACTGAGCCATCTCTCCAGCCCGCTAAAAACATTTTTAAAGAACATTTTTTTTTTTTTTTTTTTTTTTTTTTGGCTAGCTGAAAAGATCAAATGCTAGATCAATAGGAATTCCTTAAAGAGTTACAATTTTCATGAAATTTTGCCACCAATAAATGAGCCAACTGCTTCAATTATAAGCATTCTACCATCATTCATGGCTAAGATTTTTCAAAGTATAGAGGCTGAAGCAGAATAAGACAATCTTTTAATGTCTGACTTCATGTTTAGTTAAAGGTGCTTACTAATTTTCTTCCTACAGCACGTTTGAGGCAAAGGCACAGAGGGTAGAAAACACAGATGTTCCTGCAAATGTTATGATTTCCTACACAGGCAATAAATTAGCTTTAGCCTTGCTTGGGATAACCACATCAGTGGCTAAGTGGCGTGGCGGGCTCGCAGGCGTAGGATGGCAGGCTGTTTCCCCGGCATCTGCAGTCACTGGGTCCAGCTTCCTCCTCTGGGATTCTGCTTCAGGGAAGATCATCGCAACTATGCCCAAGACTCCATTATAGGACCTCATCCTGGTTTAGTTTTGAAGCAGGTTTTAAATTGAGGATATTTTCTTTGAAGAATGGAATCAATATTTAAGTGGTAGAATTCCTTTGGTGTGAATAGAATAACGTAATTATTCACTAACGTAGCTAACTAAAATGCATAGTTTTGGTGCGATCATGTAATGACTGAGGGCCAGCAAGCTTAAAGGGGTAGCAAAGGTCTCCTGAGAGTATTTCTGATTATATTTTCATTTAACTGCCAAAGGTATGTTCATGGAAAATTCTAACAGAAACCTTTAACTTTGGGACTGGAGAGCTGGCTCAGCAGTTGCAAGTGTGCTCACCGCTCCTGCAGAGGATGGGAGTCGGTTTTCAGCACCCAGGGGCGATGGAGCTCCAGGATGTTTGGTCGGTCACTCTGAGGCGTGAGTGACCAGTTAAGTGTATGGAGAGGTTTGCAACTTTTAGGTCTAGGTGAGATCCAAGCTTCCTGCTCTTCCCTCAGAAAGTATGTGATAACACAGATGAGAAGGGGAAGGCAGTCTCCACTCATGTGACTTCAACTGTGTCTTTTTCCCCTGAGACAAGGCCTCATGTACTCAGACTGTCCTCGGCCCACTGTTCAGCTGAGCTTGGCCTTCTGGTTCCTCTGCCTCGTGAGGTGCTAGGATTACAGGTGTGCACCTTCACCCTCATTTGTTGGTACTGAAGAGTGATCCTAGGGCATTATGCATGCTAAGAAAGCACTCTAGCAATTGGGACACATGTTTTAAAGAGTGAAAGAAAATGAAACTCTCCTGATGGATAAGAAGACCAGGATGAGGTGGAAGGGACTTCATTTTCTGTCATCTAGACAAAATGAAATCAGCACTGAGGCTCTTTCTTCTGAAAAGCAAAGTCTCAGTGCAGGGGGACACTTTGAAGATCCATCCCCTGCTTGCTGAGAGACAACTAGGTCACCCAGAGAGGAACAAAGATCCTGAAGAGGCAGACTCCCTTCAGCATCAGTGGGTTATTTAAAATTGAACAGAACAAACCCTGTGAGCCCCAGAAGGTACTAAACTTGAAGGCAGCTTTCTATTCCAGCCGCCGCCGGGTACGTAAGAAGGAAAGAGCCTTTCCGACAGACAGGCCTCCGAAGTACACACACAACATCCCTTTTCTTTATAAAGTGAATTTTTAAAGAGACAGAAAATAGAAGACACAAGCACAAGAAAGTCAGAGGATCAGCGATCCTAGGAGGATGAGAGTTCTTCAAGGCAGACTGTCAGTCTGCCTCATTAGTTTTCTTCAAGGAAATTATTACAGCAGACACATGATAGAAGTCCAGACTATCAAAATAAAGAGTGCAAAATATTCTTAACAGAAAAAAAAAAAACTGGTTCATTATGTATATGACCAATAATTAGAGCAGTGTATGACAACTTATAATACAATATCTGAAGCTAAAAGAAAACAGCAA
Organism: Apodemus agrarius; assembly: GCA_964023405.1. Taxonomy (NCBI): domain Eukaryota; kingdom Metazoa; phylum Chordata; class Mammalia; order Rodentia; family Muridae; genus Apodemus; species Apodemus agrarius. Next base: position 161,097,636 of record OZ030009.1, on the reverse strand, counting down.
TACCTTTGGAATTGGAAAAGGAAATGTTTTTCGAACTAAAATTCTATATCCACTGACATTATTCACCACAAACGCGAATAAACCAAGATGTGTTTCACACACGCGAAGCATGGCAATCTCCACTTCGTGCTCCCATTCTGGGAGGGATGGGAGGGCGTCAGGGGAGTGCTGTACCTAAGGAGGAAAGGAAAGCAAACCAAGGCAAGCCAGAGAGCAGGAAGCAACCAAGGACAGACAGACGGGGATTCCCAGGGAAGACAGAAAGCCCAGGCCAAGCTCGCCACAGGGGAGGGGGCTGCACAGGAAGGCCGTGTCGTGACAGTGCCCATCACTTGCTAACAGGCTGGGGATTCTCACTGTGGTTAGAGGAACTCGAGAGGTGTAAATTACAGATACACCGAACCTACAAAGTCCAGGTGCAAACAACAGCCACAGAGGTACAATGATATAAAAATTACTTTGTCATTGTACAAAATATGAAAAAAAACATGAATATTGTTTTAGCATAAAGATGAGAAATTCTGAACCCTGGAGAGACCAGGTATGGTGAAGAGCGGAAGTGGGTATAAGTGTTGGGGCGAGATGGGGTATAAACTAGAGGAGGGGGAGTGTGGTAGCGTGCAAGAGGCCAGTGAAACACACCAAAGGAACATGAGCATATTTTTTAAAAGTAAATATTGAAATACCTGAGAAAAAGTGAAAACTTCTGAGAAGACCCCTCCCCGGTAGGGAATACTGAGAGCTGGTGGATCTTCATTGTAAGCCACAGTGAGTAATACTAATTTTAAAATTATGAAGATGTATTGCCAAGCTCCAGAAAGAAACTGTAAATAAAAATACTCAAATATGACACAGGCATGGTTTTGAGCACCAGAATGGGGTGACCACAGACTGAGAATGGGCAGTTTACCTCGTCATGTTTTCTGTTCCTGTCACAATACTGAATGCAACTAGCGAACAGGATGGTTTTGACTCAGAGCATTGGAGACTTCAAGCCCTTGGTAAGGCAGAGTATCATGCATTGGACAGCTTATGCCACAGGTTGCTGTACTAATGGGTAAAGAGCAGAGAGGGTGGGAGGGACGAGGAATTAGCTACAACCTTCACAGGCTCAGTCCCACAGGCCTGCTTCCTCCAGTTAAGCCCCACTCCCTAACATCTACAGCAGCTCCCTAACAGCACTGTCTGCTGGGGACCTAAATGTTGGGGATTGGTTCTAATGTTTTGAATTAATCCAGCCCCCAAAATCTGGAATCTTCATGTCCAAACACTGAAGGTCCTTGTCCTGAATTGGTTTTCGATTGATCAATAAAGAGCCAACGGCCAATACTGGGCAGGTAGACTGAAGTGGGCCTTTAGTTGTGAGGACTAGGAACTGGGAGAAAGGACGGCAAGGCGGGGAGTCACCACAATTAGGAGGGAGACAGGTCAGATTTAGAGCTGCAGAAGGAAAGTCATCTGAAATGTGTGTGAGAAGGAGTGTGCCTCTAGAAATGTCTTGGCAGCAAAGATAAAACAGGTTTAGAAGGTGTCGAGCCAGGAGGACTGGAGGGAAATGTATGATGGACAGAGGATTAGAACTGCCCAGCCTTTGAGTGAATCAGCGTATTAAAATTTACTGGCGTGTATGTATCTTTCATTCATGAATTCAAATAGCTCCTGGGCGGGTGTGCTCTTGCAACCCACTAGGAGCCAAAATGGTGTAGCCAACTACCACTACACCTAAAACGCTAGAAACACGAACATGTGGGGTAACGTCTATAGTCACTGTAACCAAATGCACGACTAGAAGTGAGGAAAAGTTTATTTCGGCTTATAGAATAAGAAGGGATGCCATCTGTGATGGTGTGTGTGTGTGTGTGTGTGTGTGTGTAGGTTTAAGTCAGTCTATAAAAACCTCAAAGCCTGCTTTTAGTGACTTACGTCCTCTAGTGAGACTCCACCTCCTCAGTTTTACAACCTCCCAAACCATAGCCATCAAGTTCAGACACAGGAGCCTCCTGGGGGATTTCTCAAGGAAGCCACAGCAACATAATACCTTTTTTAAATTTTATTTTGTGACATGGGTTGGGCATGGTGGCAGAGACCTGTAAGTCCAGCTACTGGGAAATCTGAAGAAGAATCACAGGTTCAAGGCCTGTCTTGACTACAGATTCTTGTGTCCTTTGTTTATCCTGCATTACAGCATTATATTTTTTTCTAAAGATTCACTTATTTATTTCATGTATGTAGGTACACTGTGGCTGTCTTCAGACACACCAGAAGACGGCATCAGATGCCCATTACGGATAGTTGTGAGCCACCATGTAGTTGCTGGGATTTTGAACTCAGGACCTCTGGAAGAGCAGTCAGTGCTCTTAACTGCTGAGCCATCTCTCCAACCTCACAGCATTACATCTTTATGACTTAACCATAACCCCAGGATCTACTGCGACACACAATCACAACAGGTTCGTTTTCTTTTTAAAATTTTTTATTTTCAATTATGTGTCTGAGTTTATGTGCATTTGAATGCAGGTGCCAGCAGAAGCCAGAGTCAACTTACGAGTCCCTTACAGTTAGTTACAGGAGATTGTAAATCATTGGATGCTAGAAATTGAACTTGGGTCTTCTGCAAGAACTATATGTTCTTAACCATTGAGCCAGCCCTACAGTCCTAGTTTTTAATTAAAATAATTTATTCTATATGTATAGTTTTGCCTGTCTGCACAGTGGCCACGAACATGTCAGACTGTAGTCAGATTACCCTGGAACTGGAGCTACAGATGGTTGCTAGCCACTATGCGGGTCCTGGGAACTGAGCGTGGGTCCTCTGGGGAGCAAAGCTAGAGCGTCAGCTGCTGAGCCATCTCTCTAGCCACTGCTTATTTGGAGACAGGCCTTACACTGTGGCATAAGCTGGCTCCCTTGCTTCAGATCCAGTTAAGGAGAGAGTCACCACTTTGGTTTCTGGCTAGTTTTATTTTGTTTAGCATCAACTTTATATGTAAGCACCAAAAAAACTCTATAGGTTGTTAGACTGTATGGCAAACTAAAACCAACTCAGTCAACCAATAAACTGTCTGACGATGTCAAAGAACTGTTTAAAGAATGGGCCCGCCGAACGTGCAACTAACTCTTCTGTAACGCTGGTACTCCAGAAGCTGACATTTGAATCGAACCTGGCCTACAGAATAAACAAATACAGAAGAAACGGAATAAAGCCGAGGAGTAGAGGGGAGTGAGGAGTCACGTAAGAGTCAGCCAAGGTTAAGTGGACACAGAAGGGAGGAACCTAAGCACGCTACTCAGAAAGAGGTGAGACCACTCCCCACACAGGTCCCAATAGCTGCTCAGTCAGACCCCTACAGGAGGGACTGGGGATAGAGTGAGCCTTTCATCAGCTGCCATTCAGGACTCTTAAAAGCAACACATAAATAATTCATGTGAAGAATGTCTGGGAAGATGCAAAGGGCCCGGTTCATGTTACATAGCCAGGAGAGCCATAAATTCATGGCGAGCTATCTCAGCTTCCCAAGAGCTGGGATTACAAGCAGGAAGCAATGGGAGTTAAGAGGCTTGGGGAAGCTGACCCACAACCTTACTTTTGAGCTCCTGCTATGCTTGCACACATACAGTATGTGACCTATCACAGTTTATAACAGACAAGGTCTCCACAAATTACTCAGCATACGACTGTTATTCCTTATTGGCTTTCCGCAGGCCCGACAGCAGGAGAAAGGCACTGAACAGCCACTTGATGTCACTGCTCCCTGGGATCTGAGGAGGGGAGAGGTGCTCCACACTGTGAAGTGGACATTTGCAAAGAACACATCCCACGAGAGTGCCTCCCTCTGGCCATCTGCTACAGCAGGTAGTCAGACTGCCTCTGGCACTGAGACCCTGACCTATGCTAGTGACTCTCACATGCTGGAACAATGGTGAGAGATACTACATGAATAATGGCTTTTGTATTGTGGAATATCATTCTGTGATGTGCTTATACAATTTCAGGGGAGTTAAAATAACTGTACTTTGTGTTTGCCTCTCTGGTGTGCAACCGATACAGATACTGTGTATAGTATACATTTGTGAGTGCCTCAAAGACTCCAGAGGAAAGGGAAAAAACATTACCTTTAAGAGTAAATGTAAATAGCTAGGGAAAAAAACACTATAATGCTATCATTTGAGAAGTATAGATCATTGAGCCATAATGTTTAATATGTCACAGTATTTTCTATAGTTCTTGGTCTTTCAACACACGATGACTCATCTCAACCATGAAGGACCCTGATGTAAACACGTGTTTATAAGGTGCAGACTACATGGGAAAAAATAAAAGCACTTTCTGTCCCAGTCATCTTCTACTGGCTTTCAGTTCCAAGTTTACCCTTCTTTGCCAGCCAGACCCTGCGATCTCCAGAGCCTGAAATTAGAATCTAGACTCTAATCATCTCTTGACTCCATATCTGTTAAATTAAAATTGTGGTTACCGTTAGGTATTTTGATCTAGCATGGGTGTCCTGTGGTGAGGTGGAGATGTGTTCCATTTCTTCTATCTACATGGTCCACAAAGGTGAACTGCCACCCCCCCCCCACTGGCCCCACAGACACCCTGCAGGCAGTTTTATCACCACTTGCACGCTGCTTTCTAGCCTTGGGTCTGCTTGGAGGAAAGGAAGGCCCCTCTCCACTGCCTTCTCTTCTTCAGCAAGAGTGTCAGAGGTCAAAGCCCAATTCTAGCTTAGTGGGCCCAAGAGGCTGTGACTAGTTAGCAACCGTAAATCAGAAGCCCTGATTCTCATCAGACGGCTGCTCTTGGATATGCAGTTTTCAGATTCAGAAATACCTTGTGGCCAGAACAAAGCCAATACATCTGTAGAAAAGAAAGCAAACCTAGAACTCAGTATCACGGGCAGTCGAGTGCAGGCTTGAGTGCCGCTTCTTCCTGCGAGCAGTTTTAGGGCCACAGCAGTTACCTATTCACCTGCGTGGTGTCTGTCTGACTAGTTCTAAGTGGGTGCACAGTTTAGGGCCTGGATGCCTACACTATCTGCTGCCTGGACCCTTTAGACTCTGGTCTTCTGGAGGGAGATCATGTAATGTTGTTAGTGACAGTGCTCAATCAAAGCTGACCTTTGTTGTTGTTTTGCTTCTGTTTTTTTAGCTTTTTGTTAAAGATTATTTAAATACTTTTGAGTATGACATTTTAGTGCCTGTAATTACAACTGCACTCTTTTAATGACTGCTCTCGAAATTATATTTAGCTCTAACCTTTCATGGTTCAAGGCTGGGGAGAGGGCTCAGTTGATAGTATGTTTGCTATGCAGCCTGAGGACTCCTGTTGGATCCTCATCATGAACCTAAAACAAACCCAAACAAATCCAGGCGAGGTAGCACATACCTGTAATCCTAGTCCCAAGGAGATAAAGAACAGGAGGGGCCCTGGAACTCAATGGCTAACAGGACTAAATGGATGGCCAAGGTTCAGTGAGATACTTGGTTTCAAAAAAGAAACAAAAAACAAAAACGAAATGAAAACCCAAGAATGATTGAGGAAGATACTTGGCACCAAACTCTGGTCTCCCTCTACAGTATACCTGCAGATAGAAAGATCGACAGACACTCGCACACACACACTCACACACTTATACTAATATTTTATTCCCAGTGAAATACAAAAGTCCAGCAGCCAGACTGGAAGCAACTCCAACTGACTATCTGAACAGACGGTGGGCAGAATCTATATAACAAGAGAAGTCTGACCACACTTCTTTGGCAACTAATCCAGAAGCCAAACTTCTGCACCCTTCTGCTTAGAATGGTCATGGCCTGCTGAGGTCCTAATGCCTGCTGAGGTCCTAATGCCTGGTGAGGTCCTGCTGAGGTCCTAATGCCTGCTGAGGTCCTGCTGAGGTCCTAATGCCTGCTGAGGTCCTGAGGTCCTGCTGAGGTCCTAATGCCTGCTGAGGTCCTGCTGAGGTCCTAATGTCTGCTGAGGTCCTAATGCCTGCTGAGGTCCTGAGGTCCTGCTGAGGTCCTAATGCCTGCTGAGGTCCTAATGCCTGCTGAGGTCCTGAGGTCCTGCTGAGGTCCTAATGCCTGCTGAGGTCCTAATGCCTGCTGAGGTCCTGCTAAGGTCCTAATGCCTGCTGAGGTCCTAATGCCTGCTGAGGTCCTAATGCCTGCTAAGGTCCTAATGCCTGCTGAGGTCCTAATGCCTGCTGAGGTCCTGCTGAGGTCCTAATGCCTGCTGAGGTCCTGCTGAGGTCCTAATGCCTGCTGAGGTCCTAATGCCTGCTAAGGTCCTAATGTCTGCTGAGGTCCTAATGCCTGCTGAGGTCCTGAGGTCCTGCTGAGGTCCTAATGCCTGCTGAGGTCCTAATGCCTGCTGAGGTCCTGCTGAGGTCCTAATGCCTGCTGAGGTCCTAATGCCTGCTGAGGTCCTGCTGAGGTCCTGCTGAGGTCCTGAGGTCCTGCTGAGGTTCTAATGCCTGCTGAGGTCCTAATGCCTGCTGAGGTCCTAATGCCTGCTGAGGTCCTAATGCCTGCTGAGGTCCTAATGCCTGCTGAGGTCCTAATGCCTGCTGAGGTCCTAATGCCTGCTGAGGTCCTAATGCCTGCTGAGGTCCTAATGCCTGCTAAGGTCCTAATGCCTGCTGAGGTCCTAATGCCTGCTAAGGTCCTAATGCCTGCTGAGGTCCTAATGCCTGCTGAGGTCCTGCTGAGGTCCTAATGCCTGCTGAGGTCCTGCTGAGGTCCTAATGCCTGCTGAGGTCCTAATGCCTGCTAAGGTCCTAATGTCTGCTGAGGTCCTAATGCCTGCTGAGGTCCTGAGGTCCTGCTGAGGTCCTAATGCCTGCTGAGGTCCTGCTGAGGTCCTAATGCCTGCTGAGGTCCTAATGCCTGCTGAGGTCCTGCTGAGGTCCTGCTGAGGTCCTGAGGTCCTGCTGAGGTTCTAATGCCTGCTGAGGTCCTAATGCCTGCTGAGGTCCTAATGCCTGCTAAGGTCCTAATGCCTGCTGAGGTCCTGCTGAGGTCCTAATGCCTTGCTTCCACACCTACACAGAAAGAGCCAAAGCTATCCTAAATGCTGCCTGGTCACCTTCCAGTTTCTTATTTAAGATTTTGTTTTTCTTCTTTTTTTTCTCTTCTAATTGAAAGCTGATCCAATATATGCCAAACAGCGATCACACCTGACTTCAATATTTTATTGGTTCTCATTTTTGGATGTTTTTGTTTTCACAGCTCAAATGCACGTTAAGAACATAAAAAAATGTGAAAAGCAGATAATGGATTATAATGTAAAAACAAAAGGCAAATTAGATATAGATACAATATGGATCCTGCAGATATCCCAAGTGACAGAGATACAAGCAAAAAATACTTGGGAGCATCTAACTTTCGTAATCCTCACCATCACAGTCCAGGGGAATAAAACGGAACACTTCCCTATGCTCTGAGGCTGGAGCCGTTCAACACCTGCCCAAGCCGCTGAGACTCCCACAGACCCTGAAGGCCAGTCAGAAGTGTGGGCTGACTTTCGGGTCTTCAGAAAACAGACGCCTACTGCGGCGTGGTTCTATTTTATCTTCTAACCTTCCTTCCCAAGCCTTGTGCTCTGTTGGCTGCTTGCTCAAGTGCTTTATAAAAATAAAATTATATTTACATGTTAGCATAAAAGTGAGCCTCCCCTGTCATTTCTATACATGTTGCTATACCTCTGTTCTACCCAATCCCTCTTGCAGCACCCCAGCATGGTCCCCACCCTCTAACTCACACCCTTATTTCAATGAAAAGTCCCAACAACTGTCCCCTCACGGGACCCCTCTCTGCCCTGTACTTACGCATACGTGTACACGTAGATACACACAAGCCTTAACCGAGGCTCGGCCTCTGCAGTGATACTTTTCTGGGTCTTGTTTGTTTTGTTTCACCTGGTCTATCCTCTTGGACAAACCTGAAACTGCCCATTTGAAGTTGTTCCAGTCTAGACGAGATGGAACAAACACATGGAGACACAGCCACATTTCTGTGAAGACCTGCACTGCACTGCACTGCACTGCACTGTCTGACACCAAGCTGGCCCCAGAGCACCTTACGCTGTAGCTGCAGAGAGGTGGGCAGGTGGGGATGGACTGAGCTTGACATAGATGCCTGTTCTGACTCAAGACGCCAGCCCTGGAAGGAGTCATCAGCAAGCGTGCACACAGTGTGCAGCATACGGGAGCGACTGGGTCAGAAAGCATACAGCGATCACTGCCTCGTCTGTTTATTATGCATGTAAGGGAACGAGTTCAGAACAGGAAAGCTATGCACGGCACTGAAGGAAAGAGACAACGCCGACTTTCTCGTAAATATTTCAATAGGTTGAGACTTATTTTTACTTGTTAAATATGGCACATAAAACTCAAATGTTAATTATTAATTAGTATTTGACTAAATATTGCAATGAATAAATTTTTGGTGAAAATTCAACTTTCTTTAAATGAAACTTTTGAGAGAAGCCAAGCCAGGAAAGTTAGAACTCAAGGGTCGTTTTGAACATCTCTCTAGTTATGAATCTTTAGAAAGTAGTACATTAGCCATAAACCCAGCATAAAGTCACGTCAAAGGATTATTCCAATTCAGTTCTTCAGAAAAACCCATCCTTAGGTGGCATTTGGGTTAGTTTATAGACACGGAACAGAACAAACAGTAAATAGTCATAAATTCTCTTTATCTTATCAGGCTCTGACTTTTGTATTAAAACAGAACATGGGATGGGGTACTGAACTTGATAGGGTTCAACGTATCTGTATTTCACAAAAATAAAGATTCTTGCAGAAAATAAAGATGGCATATACTTTTACTTTTATAGCACAAATCTCCTGTAACAAAACTTACTCTCTCTTACACACACACACACACACACACACACACACACAATGTTTTATCATTACTGACCAGGAAGTTGTAAACAAAATGTAGTGATCCAAGTATTTATCCTTGTATTAAGCTGAAACAAACCCAGCCTTCAGTGTCTCAGCTAATCAGTCTCAGTTTCTTCATAGTTCTCCACCTATCCTTTAACATGACACTTGTTCGGTTGTTGAACTTGTAATGGGACAGGATTTTAGCCCAGTTCCCCTCTCCATATTTCTTTACACCACACTTCAAACTTCTGTCTTCTTCCCAAAGCCATGTCTGTTGAAAGAACATAAAAGTTATTCAAAGAAACATTCTTTAAAGAAAGTACATCTTTTAAAAATCAGAGTAATGATTAGCTTCTTAAAAATGAAATCATTTTTTAAAATATATTTTTGTATATATGAACACATACACACATATAAACAGTTTTGCAAGACCTTACCATTACCATGTATACATTGTAGGGTAGTTTTACAGAATTTCAGCCATCTACAATGGGATTGTCTATAAAGTGACAGTCTGACTTTAGGCTCATTACACTATCTTAAGAAGCTTTCAGCTGATTTTCAATAGATTACTCTACATTTCTAAATAGAGCTCATAACTGTACACTCCTTCACTTATGAACTCAGTGACAATTCTGTGTCCCTGCGACAGGGGAAGTACACACATCCACAGAGAGCACAAGTCTTCTGTGAGACAGACTTTCATAAACGCAACTATTATTAATTAAGATGTACAATTAAGTTGGGAGAAAATGCTGGAAAAAAAACTTAAATGAAATCGAATACTTTGCATAGAGATAGTACTAACATTTAATATTTGGTATAAGTGACCAACTAATTATTTCCTTTTATGGATGATAAACTAGAAATTTGAGTGTAACACACTACTTGTACACTAGCACTTGCAGCTGTATTATCCACAACACTAAAATGTGAAAGCAAGTCAGGTATCCACCAATCAATGAATGAATTTGCAGCATATAGTATATAGGGAATATTTATCCTCAAAAGGGAAATTCTGGCAACATACTTAAAGAGTATGTTGTCAAACTTAACATACTTAATAGCACTCTTAAGCCTTGAGAGTATTATTCTAAGTGAAATACAGATTTGAGAGGACAAGAACTGGGGCCAGTGACAGCCCAGTGGTAAAGCACTTGCTGCCCTTCCAGAAAACCTGGTTTCATTCCCAGCATCCTCACGGTAATTTACAACTATCTGTAAACCACATTCTGGGGGAATCCACCGCTCTCTTTTGACCTTTTTGGCATCAGGTACGCTTGTAGTAAACACTTATTAAGTAAATAAATCTTAGATAAAAAATAACTTAAGTACTTATAATTTCATTGCTATGAGGTTCCTAGAATTATCAAATTCTGAGAAGGCAGTAAAAATGGCAGTTCCCAAGCACGGAAGAGAAAGGGGAAAGGAAGAATTATTTTAATGGGTCTAGAGTTTGTTTTGAAAGATGTGGACAGTCAGTGGTGACGATATGAAAATACAAGTATGTTTAATGCTACTGCACCGCACACTTAGGAATGATGAAGTTCATCAGTTAAGAGCACATTCTGCTCTTGCAGAGGGACGAATCTGAGTTTGGTTCCCGAACTGTGACGGCTGGCTCACAGGTGCTTGTAACTCCAGCTCCCAGGAGCTTGACACTGTGAGTACCTTACTCACATAGCCCCACTCCAGAAGTAGAAATAAAAATAGTAAGTCTTAAAAATCTCAAAATGATAAATTTCACATTATGTATATGTTAATACAATTGAAAAAAAGTAAGATTCATATTAGAAAATCCTGGTATTAAAAAAGAACTCAGAACAGCCTGAAGATAAATAGGATATTAAAACTATTTACAGATGACTAAATACCAGTGAAACTAGCACTGACTATAGCCACAATCTCTGGAGGTTTGTATGCATGATCATTAGCCTGTATTTTCTGCTTTGTACCTTCAAAATAACAGAATTTATAGTAAGAGAAAAGCTTGTCCACACGTAATCTTTGTGTGTGTGAGGGGGGTTTACTTCTAAAAGGCATCTCCCCCCCCTCCCCCCCCGAAAGCACTGTGTGCAGCAGAGACTTAGGGTTCCGGTCTCAAAAGCAAAGCAAGCGTTCCCATCCCCAAAGGGAAAATGGAACAGCCTGCAAACTAAACTTCTACATCCATCAGAGAAGAGGTCCTGGGCAAACAGAGGGCTGGTTATGGTGAACGTCTGTAATCCCAGTCCTAGAGATATAAAGAAAGGAGGAGCAAGGGTTCAAGAAAAGCCTTGGCTACATAAAGAGTTTGAGGCTAGCCTAAGCTACATAATAGCATATTTAAAGTAGTAGTAATAATAATAATAATAATAATAATAATAATAATAATAATAGAACTTCCTGGGAGCAGAGTGCAGGAAGCGCTCGCCGCTGGAGTCGTTTCAGTCAGGGACAATGAACGGGAACTGAGCTAGTGGCACTCAGTGTTTATGACCCTCGGAGTGAAAACCTCTAGAGGTACAACACAAGGAAGTCCGACTTCCACGATCCCACATTTCAGGGTAAAGATTACAAAATCCATTGCGACTTCTCTCAGGGGAAGGGAAACATAGTATTTCAAAATGCTCCCAAGTTCAAAACACACCCAGAACATTCCATTCGCCAAATCGATGCCTATTTTCAAATAATCTAATTTTACAAAACCTTAACTGACCACCTGTGTCCCCCCCAAACCCCCAGGGAGTACCGAGAGAGAGCAGACTAAGAAAAGGCCACAACCCAGGACAAATGATCACTACAAAATGAGACTTGCATGAAGTGTCTTCTATAATCCAGCATAAGAACAACAAACGAAACCAACCAACTAACCAAGCAATAACCAAAACAATACAGGGACTACCGCACCAGTGAGGCAGCGCATTGGCACAGCAGCACGTGGAGGGCAGCAGGAAGCAAATCCAGATGGCATTGGCTGTTCTGACTAGCATGCTAACAGGACAGACATCTATGCAGAACCGCTTTGCGCCATAGGAAGCAATCCTACTGGCCTAGTTCTCAAAACTCTCTCACTTGAAATGGTCCAAGTGCAAACAGGTTGGGAAAAAACCCACACATCTTAAACTGAGTAAGAAAAATGTTCCAGATACAGTAAAATAATAACCACTGGATTTATTGGTCTGTTGTCAAGAGTTAGGAAATCAGGTAAAGTACATCAATAGTTTCAGATACTGGAAAATAGCATTCTAATTACATTTAAGTGAGAGAAACAATGTAAACACTGAAGCTGACCAGACTTGCAAAACAAAACAAAACAAAACAAAAAAAAAAAACACAAAAAAAAACAAACTAACTAAAGCCAGGCAGTGGTGGCACATGCCTTTAATCCCAGCACTTGGGAGGAAGAAACACATGGATCTTTGAGCTTGAGGCCAGTTTAGTCTACACAGTGGATTCCAGGACAGCCAGGGCTATACAGAGAATCCCTGTCTCAAAACAATGACAACAACAACAAAACCCCAAACAACAAAAACCCCAACAACAACAAAAACCCAAGACGACAACAAAAAACCAAAACGACAACAAAAATGATCAAGTTATTATTTTCTATTTTGTGTGTGATTTTCACGTGCTTAAAAATCTTATTTAAGCTAGACCTACTAGGAAAACTTGAGTATAAACGCTTACTTTAATGTTCATAAATGTTATTCACATACAGTAAAAAGTACCTGTTTTTTCCTGCGCCCGTGATTTTCCTGAATGTCTGGTTGATTCTTTGAAATACATAATCTATTCCTTCCACTGGTTCTTCTGTTTCTTTCTGTCGTTATCTCACCTATGAATAAAAACACTAACATTAAGTACTGTTTCATACTAGGGAAAGGGTGGACTTTCCAAAAGTTGCTATAAAACTGTTTACTTTAGCTATTCTAAGAAAATGAACTCTTTATGTTTAATTCTTTGCCCTTCAAATCTGTAAGCAACGTAACTGTAGGAATCCATTTGACTCCCAGAGAAGCATCATCCCACCTGCATAAGAAAGCAAAAGTATTTTTGTTTAGGATCACCGAAATCCTTCTTATGACAGTGCTGGGGGTATCGACCCAATAATAACTCTTTCCTTACTCTTTTACTTTGCTTTTGTTTGAAACAGCATCTCACTATGTAGTTTAGGATGACCTGGAACTCACTCTGTAGACCAGGCGGACCTCAAATTCATAGAACTCTTCTTGTTTCTGCCTTCCGAGCACTGGATTAATAGTGTATACCAGCATGCCTAGTGAGTAACTCCAACACTGAATTCATCATAAAATGTAAAATAAAAACATAAGCAAATGTAACATGCTAAAGAGATAACTTTTTATTCATAGGAAGACATAGTTGCCTCTTTCGTGATCTATAGTTATAATTTATAGTAAAACTTTCAGTCAGATTTTTTGTATAACTTGACAAGATTCTAGCAGTCTACATGGTCTCTATAATTCTTACACAGCTCATTCATAGGCAGTTAGATGGAGGAAGTCTCAGCAGGGCCCCACTGACCTGCTCCTGGGAGTGTACTGGCTTATTTCCTACTAGAATGCTTTATAGCTTTTCCAGAAAGTATTAAATAGTAGGCTAAGAGCTAAAATAAAGCTTTCTGCCTTGAGAGCATTTACCTGGGTCCACTGCACTGGCCTTGGGATTTAAAATCAATGCAACAACACTTAGACTATACAAAGATATAGTAACTGAGGTATAACAGCAATGTTGCAGGAATGCACCCAGATCCGAACATATTGGAAATCTGATAATTATACTCATTGGAATCCAGTCAGGAAAATGGAAACACACTATCTATACACAAAAATCTTAGTACTAGAAAAAAAAGTATTAAAATAGGGCTAGAACTGGAAAGGGAGCTAACATAGACAAACTTGTAATTATAGCTTGAGATTTCAATGCTTTTTTTTCTCAGCAACTTTTAGAACATATAGGTAGGAAACAAGAACTAGAACATCAGGAAGGCACTATTAACGACTTGACTGTGACAACTTTAAAAACCCCATTCCACAAAACAGTACATATTCTCCTCAGGCATACATCGGTAACAATCACCATGACAGATTAATTTTAAAAAATCCTTTAAGGGGCCAGTAAGATGACTCAGCATGTCAAAGTTCTTAGTGGGCAGCCTGGTGATCTGAGTTCATTTCTGGTGGAAGGAGAGAATAGCCTCCTGAAAGCTGTCCTCTGACAACTGTCACTTGGGAGGCCACTGCAGGAGATAGATTGTTGCAAGTTCATGGCCAGCTTACTCCTTTTCTCTACAAACTATTCTCAGACCACAACAGAATTAAGGCGGAAATCTGTAACAGAAAGATATTTGGAATACCCTTCAGTTATTTGGAAATTAAGTATGCAAGTACATCATTAGGGAAATGCAAATCAAAACAACTCTGAGATTTCACCTCACACCAGTCAGAATGACTAAGATTAAAAACTCAGGAAACGACAGGTGTTGGCGAGGATGTGGAGAAAGAGGAACACTCCTCCACTGCTGGTGGGACTGCAAGCTGGTACAACCACTCTGGAAATCAGTCTGGCGGTTCCTCAGAAAACTGGACATGATACTTCTGGAGGACCCAGCCATACCACTCCTGGGCATATACCCAGAAGATTCCCCAGCATGCAATAAGGATACATGCTCCACTATGTTCATAGCAGCCTTATTTATAATAGCCAGAAGCTGGAAAGAACCCAGATGTCCCTCAACGGAGGAATGGATACAAAATATGTGGTATATATACACAATGGAGTACTATACAGCCATTAGAAACAATAAATTCATGAAATTCTTAAACAAATGGATGGAGCTGGAGAACATCATACTAAGTGAGGTAACCCAGTCTCAAAAAAATATCCATGGTATGCACTCACTGATAAGTGGATATTAGCCTAGAATCTTGGAACACCAAAGACACAATCCACATACCAAATGATGCCCGACGAGAAGGAAGGAGTGGACCCTGGTTCTGGAAAGGCTCAATGCATCAGTGTAGGGGAATAGAACAGGGAAGAGGGAAGGGGTGGATGGGGGAACAGGGGGAGGAAAAGGGCAAATGGGACCTTTGGGGGGGCGGGGAACCAGGAAAAGGGAAATGAAATGTAAATAAAGAATATATTCAATTAAAAAAAAAAAAAGAAAAAAGAAGAAAATATGCAAGTACAAATAGTCCATGCCAGGAAAGTCTGAAAAGAAGTGAAAAATCACTTTAATTAAATGGAAATCCAAAACCAAAGGAGTAATTAGGAGGGAGTTCCAGCCTTGGGTTCTCATCCTAGGAAAACCCAGCCATGTCAGGGAGAAAGGAACTCATACATAAAGAGGGAGAACGTCGTGTTCATGTCAGACGTCTCCACTGTAGCAACTGAAAGTCATCTTGTTTACAGAGCTGTGACCAAAAAGTACTTCTAAAGAGTGTTATACTTTAAAGCTTAAAAAGCTTTAGAGGGCTGGAGAAATGGTTCAGCGGTTAAGAGCACCGACTGCTCTTCCAGAGGTCCTGAGTTCAAATCCCAGCAACCACATGGTGGCTCACAACCACCCGTAATGAGATCTGACGCCCTCTTCTGGTGTGTCTGAGGATAGCTACAGGGTACTTACATGTAATAAAAAAATACATCTTTTTTAAAAAAAAGCTTTACAGAAAAAAAAAAAAGACAGTAGATAGCATTTCAGAAACTTAGAAATTACAGACTTTAAAAAATCCAGACAAAATAGGAAAGAAAATGAAGATGCAAGGAAACAGGAAGCCTGATGGAAGGGTCACAGAGAATAAATCTAACTCAACAAGGTAGACGTGGATCAAGAAAACCAAGCCCTGATTGCATAGAACGTAAGAACTAGGCACGGAGCCACGCAGAGTAACTCTCAACCCAGAGCGAGGCTAAATAAGAATCAAAGGTTTGAGACAAGAATACACTACACTGCTACACTTCTAACTGAACAAAATTATTCTAATTTACATTGGCAAGCCAATAATGGGTACCTGGGAGGAACAGAAGACTGGCTTTTGGGGACAGAGTTTTGCCTAAATCATTTAATACTCTAAAGTTTAAATGTATATTTGCAGAGCCAAGTCTAGCCAATTTTCAAGGCACTCCATATTCTTTATTCAAATTTTAAAAACTATTCTCATTTATTTATGTGTGGGCATATGCACGTGTACCTGTGGAGATCAGAGGGCAACATTAAAGAGTTACATATTATTTTATTCAGGCACACATTATACTGCTACTGGCAACGAATCGATATTAATGAGCCAACATCACAGTGTCTTTACACAGAAACAAACATAAAATCTGACTGTGTATTTGATTAGTTGATAAAAAAGTTACTGAAGATCAAGAAAACCTAACCTTTTGTATTTTCTCTTTAGTCAGTGTGAATCATGAACTCTGACTGTACTTATCACTCCAAAGTATAAAATTACTCAACACAGCTGAGCAGAAAACCAGGGCCAAACGCACGCCAACAAATGGGACTGACGCTCAGCACCAGCCGGCTTTCCAAAGCGGGCTTCTGTGCTGCAGCAGGAAGGTGGGCAGCTGGCGCACCTCTGACTACAGAATACTCACACTGAAGAGTTCCTGTTCTTGCTTCATTCCTAATGAAATCTGGTGGAGCACTTCTGTGTTTCAACTGCGATAAGACGTTCTTGTGAGACCTAAATAAAACACGAGAGCTTGTGACTGACTCAAATGACCTGTCTTCATCTTTGCTACAGAATCTTCTACACTGGCCTGTCTTTCTTGTTGCTCTCCTTTTAGTGACCCATGTTAATTTTTAATAATTCTATTGTCAAATTTCCATTTGTTTTATCTTTTACAGCTTATCTACTCAGAGATGAAGATTATATCAGCTTTTTAAAGGAGAAACAAAACTAAACAAAATCAAACCAAATGAACTCCCAAACACTCCTCAAACCACATACATTTATTTTTCTTCTTTCCTGTAGCCTCTAAATCACTTTCTGCAGAATTTTCAAAATTTCTTTATCTAATATTAGATCACTTACTTTATAGATTCGAAGACTTTTTTTGAAGGTAAGGTTATATGCTAGAAATAATGAATGTGGCATGTTTTATAACAGTCCTGCAAAGCTAACATTATTCTAATTTTCTTTTATAATTTATTTTTATTTTATGTTCATTCCTGTTTTGCCAGAATGTCTGTCCGTTTAAGGATGTCAGATGCGCTGGAACTGGAGTTAGACAGGCGTGGGCTGCCAAGGGGCTGCTGGGAACTGAATCCGGGTCCTCTGGAAAAGCAGCCAGGGCTCTCTCAACCGCTCAACTTTCTCTTCAGCCTTGCATTATTCAAATTTTATAAAGAATCAAAACAGAATCTAAAAATCAATGTGCTTAAACTTAGGTAGGTATGTTACCCCCCACCTAATATGTACACACTTTAGCTATACTTTAAGCACAAAAATACTCTATAACTAGCAAATCCTTCCTTACCTTTGCTCTCTCCGGTCTAGAATGCTATCCTCAACCTCTTTGCCTCTGTCTATCCTAACCCTAGGCTGGTTCTACCTTAGGACAATATTCCTCTCCTGACCTTTTCAAGAAGAAAGCTTAATTTTCAAGCCCCACAAGTCAGTGTTCCAATGATGGGGCTCCACGGGTTTGTTTTTGCAGTGCTGGAGATGGAGCCAGGTCCTCCTGACAGGAGCCAGAGCTCCATCACTAAGCCCCAGCACCAGCTCCAACAGTTTTACTTCCCAATGGCTTCCACCGCTACTTCCAGAGATTTCAGCCGTATCCCATTCTACCATTCCTCACTGCCAATCATTATCTTTCCAAGAACTTCCCATCATTTGTATATCTTTCTTACACCTAAGAGATACGATTAATCATTTCAAGTCAGGCATGGTGGTACATGCCTATAATCTTAGCAGGCTGAGGCAGGATGATCAATGCAAGTATGAAGCCAGCATGGCCTACACAGTAAGTTCCAGATAGCCAGGGCTACATATTGAGATCCTGTTCCCCCTCCTTCCCAACCTATACAGTGGGAACATACAACCGAACACAGTGATTTCTGTGGACAAATCATGCAACATCTTGGATTCTAAAGTGCTATTCAGCAATCCCTTCTGCAAACCCACACCCAGCCAGCAACCCAACTGATCTATTTCCGCAGTCATTTACAAAGACTTTCTGGATTTTGGACGTGTTAAGGTTGTTTCTTACAGCATTTATAGTAGATCAGAAAATTTTCTAATAAACTGTAAAATTGGAATATGGGACACTCATCAAAAATTATAGCTTCTAGTCCTTTCCTATTCTAGCAGTGAATCTTTGTTTTTTGGACAGAATTCCAGAACAAACTCATGTGTTCCTTATCTGTTAGTCTAATAGCCTATTAGACACAATGTAAAACGATCCCATCAAAGTCTTTATAGATAAAAATTTCAAGACATTTCAGGGTCTAGAATATCTGTTGAGCTAAACAGGACCGAGCTACTTCTAAATCATAGTATTTACATGCTAATTATACTTAAATATACATGAATTGCTTTTATCAGTGATTTTAAGGACAAAGACAAACATCATACTTTACCTTATTGAGGATACTGTATCCATTAAAGATTCAGTTTCTGTAGACTGTTGGCCATTAACACTTTAAAAGAAAAATACACAAATGGAATATACACAAATGGAACTTTATATAGGGGAAGTACAGTCAAGACATCTTTCAATCCACTAGAAACCTCTCTGGAATAGAAGCATGATTGGATTAAAACCTATACAGTCCATTAAAAGGTAGGCAATTTTTGCTCAAATGTGTTTATGAGGTACAAATCAAACTTTCCAAAACACAAGTTAAACTCCCCCAAACACATAGTTAAATTCTACACTCAAGCATTTACCATGTTTTTCTTTACAAAACTCCTTTCCATGAAGTGCCTTTTGCCAGTTTTACTAGAGTACAATTGAAACATGAAAAACACATGTACTTTATATATATAATTTAATGGTTCAATTTTATTTTCTTCTTTTTCTAACCAGTCTCAAATTGAGCTTTTGGGAGATTGTGGTGGTGGGTGGGAAGTGAGATGAGGTCTTATGTAATCCAGGAAAAATCAAACTCATGCCCCTCCTGCTTTAGTCTCCCAAGTCCTAGTATAGAAGCTATGAACCACTACATTTTCAACTGAACTTAAAAAAACAACAACAAAAAAAAAAAAAAAAAAAAAAAAAAACAACAACAAAAAAAAAACTCCTTTGCTGGCACTAAAATCACATCTAGAAACACAGCATGGCCATGCTCAACTCCATCCTCCAATGAGTCTGTTTCGCTTTTCTGAAATCACATGTGCTCTTGCATCTACTGATATTTTTTTCTTTCTTATTCTTGAGACAGGGCCAAGGCTGAAGCCACTGCTGGCTTCGCGCTTGCTATATAGCCAAAACAGACCAACTGTTGATAGTGTTTCCACTTTCCTAGTGCTAGGGTTTTAGGTGTATGTTACCATTTCAGGTTTTATGCTATGTTGGGAATCAAGTCCAAGGCATTATCCAACTGAGCCACACCCCATATGACAAGGCTCTTAACCAGCTGGGCACACATATCCTTTAATCCAGTTGGTCTACATAGCAAATTCTAGGCCAATCAGGGCTACCTAGTGAAACCTTGTCTCAAAACAAAACAAAGCTACTGTACAGAGCCATATTGGGGTGTCTTGCCATATGGCAGGAACTTGACTTTGGCCAAGGTGAACTTTCTCTCCCAGCCTTTGAGCAGGGATTCCTGTGCTATTCAGCTATTCACAATCCTGCCCCACCTAGGGTGCAGTGCTCAGCTTGAAGGTGAAGTTTCTGCAGATGTATGAATTCCTGAATTAAGCAGGTGACCCACCCAGCTTCCTGAGCAGTGGAGTCAACACTCAAAGAAGCTATGCAGGACTCTGGGAGGAGGGGCTCCCCCAAAACTGTTAAATTGTCTGAGCTCCATTAAAACTTTGGCCTTGATCAGTAACCTATCGTCCTGGCCCTCCTTCTTTATCGCCCTTCCCCATCCATCCCTCGGCTTCCGTTTCCAGGAACCCAGTTCGCAGTAGCTGCAGGCAGCAACAAACTACTAAACCCTCGGCCTCCCCTAGCTCCCATACTGACCCCTTATCTAGTCTAGCAATGAGTTACGGGTTCTGTGCTGTAGTCTGTATTACAGGTAGCCAGGTCAGCTTTGCACTCAAGATTCTCTGGCTCTCGTCTCCCAAGTGCTGGGATTACAGGTGTGGGCCACCACGCTTCACTTGGAAATATTTTCTTTCCATACAACTTCACAGACAGAATATTGTTCTGACAAACTGAGTAAAGTAGTATAGTCCTGTGATTCTAGAACTTGAGAGGAGAAAGTAGGCAGATCAAACTTCAAGGATACCCTCTGATACATTGGTAACTTCTATGCTTGTGGTCATTAAGTAAAATAAGAATTGCATGAATCATAAGCACTGCAATAATGCAAATGACAGCTCATAAATAAGGGATGGCTCTGAAATAAGGGTTGGGAAGGCTGCAAACACAACAGATAGCCTGGTCAAAAGTATTATTTATATTACTGTTAAAAAAAAACAACAACAACAAAAACACCCCACAGAATCCTGAAACTATCAGGTAAATAGATGGAGGGGGGGGGCATCCTGAATGAATTCAGATCCAAAAAGACAAATATCATGTTCTCATTTATATGTGGATGACAGCTATTGAGCTGTTGATAAGCAAGCTACAATCCATATTATCACAAGGGTTAGGAAGGGTCTTGGGGGAAAGGATTTCTCCCTAGGAAATGGAAATAGAATAAACAGTTATGTTTGGATAAGGCAGGGGGAATGGAATGGGATGGGGGGGGAAGTAGTGAGAAAATATGGAGAGGAAAGCTAAAACTAAGAGCCATTTTGAGGAGTCATACCGAAACCTCATATAGTACTAGCTGTCTATTAATACATATATTCATGAAGACATTAAAATAAAATACTCAAATAACAGGGGAGTCAGAGCCCCAAGTGAACATCTCTTGTCACCAAACAAAACTTCCAGTACTAGGAATGGGTTATGTCTAATTGAGCTGTTGCCAAAGTAACTGACAATAAGGACCTGATCCTGAAGACAATGCTTACATACTTCATTGAACATGGAGAAATCATGCTGATACCTTCCTAAAGTCTTCACCTCCATTAATTAGTGTTCATGGTACTGGCATGTATTCTGCAAGCTACCAAATGAGAGACAAAGACCAACTCAGCTACAAACCCTTCAGTCTATAAGAGTGACCTTCTTGCAAGAGTCACTGGTACAATCGTGGCTCAAAACTTGTGGGAGTGACTAATCAGCTGCTTTGAGTTAAGGCCCACTCCATGAGCTGAAACCCATACCTAGTGCAGCATAGGTGGCAGATTAGATAGTCCAGTCCTGAATTTGGTTTAGCCATGCAAGGGACAGCATCACATGGTTTCTGCCCATGGAATAGAGCCAGCAGGACATGGGCCTTCATGGCTGCTGTGGGCATAAGCTTGTTTATATAATAATATACATATTTTCAAGTTCCTCCTTCGAGGAGTGTCCTCTCTGGCAAGGTTAATGACTCCATGATAATCAGAGTCTGCAAGAGTATATGAGAGGCAAGGGTGTGGTCAATGTCTCAGCAAACTGGTAAATGTGTGACCTTCAGGACAGCCCTTAAGGCTGTGGGAAGGAACTATGAAAACATGAGTTCAAGAATATATAATTTCTCAACTATGCAAAATATGAGACTGTAGTATGAATTGTATAAGGAGCTTCATAGACCTAAAAGAACAGAAGTAGATGCACTGTGAGCCAGCTTGTCAGAGATACAACAGCAGGCAGATACACAGGCAAGCAGATTGCTGAGTTCAAGGTCAGTCTTGGACAGAGCTAAGTCAGGCCCAGGAGTGGTAGGAATGGCTATCTCAGAGTAAGATTCCACCCAGCTAGCTTATTGTCTGTGCTTACAAATGCAGGCAGATCTCTGAATTAATTTGCAATCTTAAAAAAAAAAATGTGCTTTTTTTTTTTTTTGTAAGAATCAGGGGGCTGGGGTCATAGAATGCTGATTAGTGGGATAATCAAAAAGGCACCTGGAGTAAATTACTGAATTGAAATGTAAATAAAAAAACTGGGAATTATAGCAGCAGTCTCCATCTTGCCTCCAGGTCACAATAGAGAACCATGAGACAGGCCCAGGTACGCAGACTTAATCCAAGACTAACATGGCTCGCGTGGAAACCTGACAGGCTTTTGCCTGCAGCCAGGGCCTGGGCCTGGGCACATGGATAAGGTCCCTGCAGCATCTGCTATCTGTGCACCCTGAAGGAGCAGACAGGCAGCACCAGGTTCACAGAGACAACCCGAGTGTAGCATTGCTTGGCACAGGAAGCATTAGGGCTCCAAGGGTACCCAAGAGGAAGGTAGCACATCATCTACCTGAGCCAGGGGAAACCCTAACATCCAGAGGTGCGGAATTAGCCTTACAGGTTCATAGGAGGTTCAAACACCAGCCAGTGACAACAAGACAAACTAACGCCAGAGATAACCAGATGGCAAAAGGCAAATGTAGGAACATTACTAACAGAAATCAAGGCAACATGACAGCCCAATTCTCTGACAACAGGAAGTCCTGGATACCCCAACACACCAGAAAAACAAGATTTGGATTTAAAATCACTGGTCATGTTGGTGTTAGAGGAACACAAGAAGGACATAAATAAATCTCTTAAAGAAATGCAGGAGAAAATTGATCAAAAGTTAGAAGCCCTTACAAGGGAAACACAAAATCAATTAAAGAAATTCAGGAGAACATGGGTCAAAATAAGAAGCCAATAGGGGGGAAATGCAAAAATCACTTAAAAGAAAACAGGAGAACTTGGGTCAACAGGCAGAAGTCATGAAAGAGGAAACACAAAAATCTCTTAAAGATTTATATGAAAACATGAACAAGCAAGTGAAGGATGTGAGCAAAGCCATCCAGGATCTAAAAACAGAAGTAGGAACAACTAAGAAATCACAAAGGGAGACAAATTTGGAGATAGAAAACCTTGGGAAGAAATCAGGGGCCATAAATGCAAATATCACCAACAGAATACAGGAGATAGAAGAAAGAATCTCAGATGCCGAAGATACCATAGGAACCATGGACTCAACAGTCAAAGAAAATGCAAAATGCAAAAACCTTGTAACTCAAAACATTCAGGAAATCCAGAACACAATGAGAAGACCAAACCTAAGGATTATAGGTATAGAGGAGAGTGAAGATTTACTACTTAAAGGGCCAGCAAATATCTTCAACAAAATTATGGAAGAAAACTTCCCTAACCTAAAGAGGGAGATGCCCATGAATATACAGGAAGCCTACAGAACTCCAAACAGACTGGACCAGAACAGAATTACCTCCCATCACATAATAATCAAAACCCCAAATGTACTAAACAAAGAAAGAATATTAAAGGCAGTAAGAGAAAAAGGCCAAGTAACATATAAAGGAAGACCTATCAGAATTACACCAAACTTCTCACCTGAGACCATGAAAGCTAGAAGATCCTGGGCAGATCTCATACAGACTCTAAGAGAACACAAATGCCAGCCAAAACTACTATACCTAGCAAAACTCTCAATCACCATAGAGGGAGAAACCAAGATATTCCATGACAAAACCAAATTTACACAATATCTTTCCACAAACCCAGCCCTACAAAGGATAATAGAGGGAAATCACCAATACAAGGAGGGAAACTATACCCTGGAAAAAGCAAGATAGTAACCTTCTGTCATCAAACCCAAAAGAAGAAAACCTATCAAATATAAAAAACATCAAAAATGACAAGAAGCAATAATCACTACTCCTTAATATCTCTTAACATCAATGGACTCAACTTCCCAATAAAAAGACACAGACTAACAGACTGGATACGAAAACAGGACTCTACATTTTGCTGCATACAGGAAACACACCTCAGTGTCAAAGACAAACACTACCTTAGAATAAAAGGCTGGAAGACAATTTTACAAGCAAATGGTCTCAGGAAACAAGCCAGAGTAGCCATTCTAATGTCAGATTAAATTGACTTTCAACCTAAAGTCATCAAAAGAGACACGGAAGGACACTTCTTGCTGGTCAAAGGAAAAATCCACCAAGAAGAACTCTCAATTCTGAACATCTACACTCCAAATGCAATGGCACCCTCATTCATAAAACAAACTTTACTAAAGCTCAAAGCACACATTGCACCTAACACAATAATTGTGGGTGACTTCAACACTCCACTCTCAATGGACTGATCAGGAAAACAGAAACTGAACACGGACACAGTGAAACTAATTGAAGCTTTGAACCAATTGGATTTAACAGATATATAGAACATTTCATCCTAAAGCAAAAGAATATACCTTTTTCTCAGCACCTCATGGTACCTTCTCCAAAATCGATCACATAATTGGTCACAAGACGGACCTCAACAATTACAAGAAGATCGAACTAATCCCATGCCTCCTATCAGATCATTTTGAAGTAAAAGTGGTCTTCAAAAGCAACAAAAATAACAGAAAGCCCAAACACACATGGAAACTGAACAATACTCAATGACACCTTGTTCAAGGAAGAGATAAAGAAAGAAATAAAAGACTTTTTAGAATTCAATAAAAATGAAGGTACAACCTACCCAAATCTATGAGACACAATGAAAGCAGTGCTAAGAGGAAAATTCATAGCCCTGAGTGCCTCCAAAAAGAAACTGGAGCGAGCTTAAACTAGTAGCTTAATGGCACACCTGAAAGCCCTGGAACAAAAAGAAGCTATTTCACACAGGAGGAGTAGAAGACAGGAAATCATCAAACTCAGGGCTGAAATCAATCAAGTAGAAACAAAGAGAACCATACAAAGAATCAACAAAACCAGGAGCTTGTTCTTTGAGAAAATCAACAAGATAGATAAACCCTTAGCCAGACTACATCCCAGGGATGCAGGGATGGTTCAATATACGGAAATCCATCAATGCAATCCACTACATAAGCAAACTCAAAGAAAAAAAACCATATGATCATTTCATTAGATGCTAAAAAAGCATTTGACAAAATTCAGCATCCTTTCATGTTAAAGGTCTTGGAAAGAACAGGAATTCAAGGCCCATACCTAAACATAATAAAAGCAATATACAGCAAACATCAAAAATAAATGGAGAGAAACTTGAAGCAATCCCACTAAAATCAGGGACTAGACAAGGCTGCCCCCTCTCTCCATATCTTTTCAATATAGTGCTTGAAGTTCTAGCGAGAGAAATTAGACAACATAAGGAAGTCAGGGACTGGACAAGGCTGCCCTCTCTCTCCATATCTTTTCTTTTTTTTTTTTCTGGCCTATAATGAATTTTTTTCTTTATTTTCTATATTCTTTGTTTACATTCCAAAGGCTTTCCCCTTTCCCAGTTCCCCCCTCACCATATGTCCCATAAGTCCTCCACCCATTCCCCAATTCCCCCCCCCCTCCATTTCTCTGTACTGGTACTCTCCTACAAATCTGGATCCAGTCTTTTCAGGACCAGGGTCCTTTCCTTCCTTCTTCTTGGGAATCTTTTGATTTGCTAATTGTGCCTTGAGTATTCAGAGCTTTTGGACTCATTAATATCCACTTATCAGTGATTGCATTTCATGTGTACTCTTTTGTGATTGGGTTAACTCACTTAGGATGATATTTTCCAGATCCAACCATTTGCCTACAAATTGCATGAATTCATTATTTTTAATTGCTGAGTAGTATTCCATTGTATAAATATACCACATTTTCTGTATCCATTCCTCCTTTGAGGGACATCTGGGCTCCTTCCAACTTCTGGCTACTATAATATCTTTTCAATATAGTACTTGAAGTTCTAGTGAGAGCAATTAGACAACATAAGGAAGTCAAAGGGATACAAATTGGAGAGGAAGAAGTCAAACTATCACTATTTGCAGATGATATGATAGTATACTTAGGTGACCCAAAAAACTTCACCAGAGAATTACTATAGCTGATAAACACCTTCAGCAAAGTGACTGGTTATAAAATCAACTCAAGCAAATCAGTAGCTTTCTTGTACTCAAAGGACAAGCAGGCTGAGAAAGAAGTTAGGGAAATAACACCCTTCACAATAGCCGCAAACAATATAAAGTATCTTGGCGTGACTCTAACCAAACAAGTGAAAGATATGTATGACAGGAACTTCAAGTCCTTGAAGAAAGAAATCGAAGAAGACCTCAGAAGATGGAAAAATATTTCATGCTCTTGGATTGGCAGGATCAATATAGTAAAAATGGCCATCTTGCCAAAAGAAATCTACAGATTCAATGCGATCCCCATCAGAATCCCAAATCAATTCTTCATATATCTAGAAAGAGCAATTCTTAAATTCATCTGGAGTAACAAACAACCCAGGATAGCTAAAAGTATTCTCAACAATAAAAGGACTTTTGGAGGAATCAATATCCCCGACCTCAAGCAGTATTACAGATCAATTGTGTTAAAAACTGTATGGTATTGGTCCAGTGAAAGGCAAGTAGATTAATGGAATAGAATTGAAGACCCAGAAATGAACCCACAGACTTATGGTCACTTGATCTTTGATAAAGGAGCTACAACCATCCAGTGGAATAAAGATAGCCTTTTCAACAAATGGTGCTGGTTCAACTGGAGGTCAACATGCAGAAGAATGCGAATTGACCCACTCTTATCTCCTTGTACTAAGATCAACTCCAAGTGGATCAAAGACCTCCACATAAAACTAGACACACTGAAACTAATAGAAAAGAAACTGGGGAAGACCCTGGAGGACATGGGCACAGCGGGAAAGTTCCTGAACAGAACACCAATAGCTTATGCTCTAAGATCAAAAATTGACAAATGGGACCTCATAAAATTACAAAGTTTCTATAAGGCAAAAGGACACTGTCAGAAGGACAAAACGGCAACCAACTAATTGGGAAAAGATCTTCACGAAGCCACATCCGACAGAGGGCTAATATCCAATATATACAAAGAACTCAAGAAATAAGACCCCAGAGAACCAAATAACCCTATTAAAACTGGGGTACAGAGCTAAACAAAGAATTTTCACCAGAAGAAATTCGGATGGCTGAGAAGCACCTTAAGAGATGTTCAACATCACTAGTCATCAGGGAAAAGCATACCAGACAACCCTGAGATTCCACCTCACACCAGTCAGAATGGCTAAGATTAAAAACTCAAAAGAGACAACAGGTGCTGGCGAAGATGTAGAGAAAGAGGAACACTTCTCCACTGTTGGTGGGATTGCAAAATGGTACAAACGCTCTGGAAATCAGTCTGGCGGTTCCTCAGAAAATTGGACATGACACTTCCAGAGGACCCTGTCATACCACTCCTGGGCATAAAACCAGAGGATTCCCCTGCATGCAATAAAGACACATGCTCCACTATGTTCATAGCAGCCTTATTTATAATAATCACAACCCTATCAATTATTATAATAATCACAAAAGAATATACATAAAATGCAAGGACTGATAAGTGGATATTAATGAGCCCAGAAGCTCTGAATACTCAAGGCCCAATTAGCAAATCAAAAGATTCCCAAGAAGAAAGGAGAGGACCTTGGCCCTGAAAAGACTGGATCCAGTTTTGTAAGAGAGTACCAGAAAAGAGAAATGGTGGTGGGGGTGATTGGGGAATGGGGGGGGGGGAGAGGACATATGGGACATATGGTGAGGGGGGAACTGGGAAAGGGGAAAGCCTTTGGAATGTAAACAAAGAATATAGAAGGGAAAAAAAAAAAAAAAAAAAAAAAAAAAAAACAAACCCTGGGTCTTGTTCTGAGCTATCTGGAGATCTCCAGAGAAAGCTGTCTTAAGCAGAACACAAGCCATCTGCATGTACCCTATGATTTGACTTCCAGTCGTTCTTTCACTGCTACTAGACAAGCCTTCCTCAGAAGTCTCTTCAAGTTTGAGGGTGGTCCTTGGCAGTCAGGGACTAGGGGGTGGGGTGGGGGACCAAATACTACTGTTCCCAAAAAGGAACACAGAAACAAAATGACTAATAACATTATGCTATACTCACCCATCTGTGTCTCTCTCAGCTAACATGATTAGTTTCTTCCCGTAGCAGATGAGAACAAACTGAGATTCACAGCCAGACATTACAGAGTGAAAGGCCTTACAACACTCATCCTTAAAATGGATGGTTCTATCAAATCCCCCTCCTTGGGGCTCAGAGAACTATGTAGAAGAGAGGATGAAAAGAGTATCAAGAGCCAGTAGGGATGAAGGACACCAAGGTATCAAGGCCTTCTATACAAAACCGGACTGGTGCACATATAAACTCACAGACACTGTGGCAGTATGCAAGGGCCTGCCCACGTGAGGTCCTGGTATTGGGAGGGGAAGTAGACACATGGCCCATCACTAAGAAATCACTGAGAAGGGTAGACCCCATGTCTAGCAGAACATAGCCAACAGGAAAAGAATTCAACAGAATCTTTGGAGGTTCTTTAACTCAGAATGTTAAATCGACGTTTTCCCTGCTTTTCTATCTTACAGGTCCTTTGGGTATATATCATGACTTCTGGTTTGGGTTTTTTTGTTGTTGTTGTTTTGTTTTTGTTTTTTTTTTTTATTCTTTAGTGTGGAAACATGTGTCTCTGCACCTATATATGTTTCCTGTACCTTTTGTTTGTTTCTTGCTTGTTTGTTTTATGTGTTTATTATTTATTATTATTCCATAGATGACAGTTTGTTTTCTAATGTGAGGTGCAAAAGATGTGGATCTAGATTGGAGGGGAGATGGGGAAGACCTAGGAGAAGTAGGGATAGGAAAAAATCATAATCAGAATATATTATATTAAAAAACAATTTATTTTCAATAACAGGAAAAAAAAGTATGATTCATGTCCTGTCCTGATTTAATCTCTATTACTACAAACTAAAAGTTTGAAGTTGGGAAGAAATCTAAACATTTAGTTTTGCAAAAGCCAATCCTAGAACTTACTTTAAGGATGTATTTGTGTGGTACAAAGCATATTATAATCTTGGATATAAATCATCAGGAGTATTTCAGAGATGGAAAGACAGTTGGATGTATAAAGCCAAGGAGAGCCATAGCATAGAGAAACAGACGGGGACGTGAGGGCTCTACTCTACACTGTGCTGTGTCTGTCTGTACTTAGGAGAGCCTCTGAAAGAGTCGAGTGCTGCTCTACAAGGGGAGAACACAGGAAATATACTTATTATCTCCCAGAACCATGATCTAAGTTGTAATTCTATTATATAGCAGTATTATACTGGGCAAAAGGCTTCAAACAAAAAATAACAAACCCGAAATGAGATACCTAATTCTCAAAATGGGTTGTTTGTCAATGAAAAAACAGGATTTCAATACACCTTTGAGATAAATGAGGAGCAAACTGTCCTTGGATACAAAGGAACAAAAGGAGAGAAGATTCTAAGACAACTGAGCTCCAGTCCTAAGGGGTTACAATGAAGTGTGTTTATCTAACTTTGGGGTCCAACTCATACCTTTAAATATAGATAAGATAGCATCCTTGGAACTTTAAGTATTATGTGGGCTACCAAATCCATCCATCCAGAGATTACAAGGTTCTAGCCATATAGCCTTCAGTTAAGTGTACAACAACAGAAAGAATCTATCATGGGTTAAACAGAAGAAATCTTGAGTTGACAAGATGGCTCAGTTAGTAAAAGCAAATATTCTGAAATCTAATGATTTCATTTCACTTCCCAGAACTTATCCTCAAAGGAAGCAACCAACTACTTAACATCCTCTGACCTTTACACATGCACTACGGTACACATAAGCATGCACTCGCATACACAGCAATTAATAAATAAAATTTAAAACAATAACAAATTTTCACGGTGAAAGTTTATCATCTTCAATAGTGTTAGCTTCTAAGACATGTTAACAATTTACCCCTGGGTGTCCTGAGTGGGTAAAGGTTACTGCTTCTGCCAAGCTTGACTATCTAAATCCCATCTCTGACAGACGAGAGCCAACTCCTGCAGCTTGTTCTGACATTCCTCCTCCTACATGTATGTTAACCGTCCTTAGACTCCTCAGCTCGTGTGGTGGCATATACTTATGACTGTAGCACTAGGGTGGTGAGGCAGGGGGACTAGGATTTCTTTAAAGTCTGCCGCAGTGACAGTGAATGTTTAAGACCAGATGCAGTTACATAAAAAGTGGTTCAAAAGAATAAAACAAAACCAAATAAAACACAACCAAGAACAACTCCCGGCTATGGATGCTGCTCAGACAGAATCCAAAAGTAAAGCCAGCCTTGGAGATGCCTGATATTTTCAGACAACCTGTGCCTTACAGCAGATAGGACTAACTAGTGTACTTCCTGTAGCTTTGGGGCCAATGTTTGAGTAGTGCATATGTTTGAAAATATGGAGAACAATATCTTAAAATACCAAAATAACTTAGTGAGATCTGAGCTAAAATAAGAGGCGAATAAACCAGGTTTCCAATTTCAACCTCATTTCCTAAGCACACCTTCACTAAAATTAGTAAATAAAGTAATACATGTTAAACTGATATTTTCACACTCCCTACATTAATAATAATTATTATATGAATTAATAATAATTCATGTAAGTCATAAAGTAACTCTACAGTATTTCAAATATTCAAACTACCAATTAGAGATCACATCAATTACTCAATTCTTACTTTTTTTTTTTTTTTTTGGTTTTTTGGATTTGGTTTTTTTCGAGACAGGGTTTCTCTGTGTAGCCCTGGCTGTCCTGGAACTCACTCTGTAGACCAGGCTGGCCTTGAACTCAGAAATCCGCCTGCCTCTGCCTCCCAGAGTGATGGGATTACAGGTGTGCGCCACCACCGCCTGGCTACAATTATTACTTTTAATAATGGCTTACTAGCATCACTTACATTAAAGATACAATATTCCTAAAGCAAAGGAAACATGGAGAGTATACAAACCTTTCCCCTTTATTCAGATTAACCTCAGCCTCTGCTCCAGGCTTGGTGGCACTTGGTGTATCCTCAGAAGCTACTGTTCTTGCTTTCTCACTTTCCACTACTTTTGCTGCTGCCTTAAAAAGGTTGATCATGAAGGGGAAGGGGAGAAAAAAAATGAATTAGGCATTTTAAACAAGTAGCACACAGTCTTTGATAGTTGCAGCAGAATTATCTGTGCACAGGTCAACAGAAGGTACCAAACGATTTTCATGATTTTGACAATACTTGCAACTCCATTATTAGTGCTTGGTTTATAAGCATTATGGAGGGTTTGTTCTCTTGCAAATACATTTGATAAGATACAATGTTCTCTAGGCAATTTAAAATGCAATTGTAGTGGCTGGACTCAGGGCTGAGCAGTGAACAGCTGCTTTTGCTGGGCGTCAGAGCCCAGTCCCAGGCCCTGCTTCCAGGTGGCTCACAGCTGGCACCAGGAGTGCCACGCCCTCTTCTGGCCTCTGCTGGCACACACCCACATGTGGACTTATTCATATATACACCTACTTATTTTGAAGTAAAATCACCTCAAATTAATGAAGACAGCCACTTTAATAACCCATTAACTTAAATTTTGGATTAGATTTTAAGACCTTCTCTTTTAAGAACTCTTTGTTACAACAATTTCTCTGTCTTGAGATAATGTGTGTACCTTCATTAGAAAAGTTGATGATTTTTCATTTAACACACAATCCACATAACTCTGAATTTTCTCCATCATGTAGTTAAAGCTGAAGTGTTGAAAAAGGGAGTGGAACACATTTTTCTGAGAGATTATCTTAAGTA
The DNA here is from genome assembly GCA_964023405.1 of Apodemus agrarius. NCBI lineage: Eukaryota > Metazoa > Chordata > Mammalia > Rodentia > Muridae > Apodemus > Apodemus agrarius. The sequence goes on along the minus strand of OZ030009.1, from coordinate 161,065,905 downwards.
ATTTTCTTTCTAAAAGCTAAAGAAGAAATGTATTAATATAAAACACAAATTCCATTTCTTATAAATAAATATTTAATTGAACAATTATTTTGTAAATGTAAACTAATAGAGATACGATTAAGAATTATAATTCTGCTTTAAAAGACTCATGTATTGTCTTCTTTTTTAATGACCCCACATTTTGTTTCAGACACATAGGAAGAAACACAGATTATAAACATAGTTGTCTACTACCCTGCTTAAAAAGAAGACATATCAATATGGCTAAAGCCTGTTTATGCCTGTAATCTGATCCCACTCGGTCTTTACCAATAAGTACTATTCAAAATTCAGAATCTACTATCTTTATAAACTCTTAGGCTGAAGGGATGTAGTTTGTCAAAAACAGTGCTTGTCTAGTCCAGACATTGCCTTGGGCTCCATTTCCAGTGCTGCCACCTCCCCAAAAGGTAAACTTCTCTACACTTGAATGTTTAAAGGTCTATAAGCAGTCAATAGCACTGTCTCCTACAGTTTTAATTCTAACTAGTGTGTGTGTGTGTGTGTGTGTGTGTGTGTGTGTGTGTTGGTCTCTGCCAAGTCCGGATGTCTGTGGGTGTTGGGGACCTGAACCCAGGCCCTCATGTCTGAATGCATCACTAACTGGATCACTAACTCTGCCGCGTCTGGATGTCTGTGGGTGTTGGGGACCTGAACCCAGGCCCTCATGCTTTTGCAGAGCAAGCTCTTGACTTTGCTGCACCGTCCCTGAAGTCTCGTGGCTTTGGTTTTGTACAAATGGTACCATTTATGCAAGAGTGGATTTTCCCCCTTGAAACTTGCTATATTTTCCTTAGTTCTATATTCTTGGCAATTATTTATGTTAACATGTAGATTAAGTTATTTGTACCACCGTCTATTAGCCCCCAAGGCCTCCCCCCCACCCCCACCCCCGGCCCCCACGCTTGAGTGCTGGATTATAGGCATGTACTATAACATGCCTGGCTGATCTTTCTCTTTGATGGTGCTAAGGACCAAATCTACGGCTTGTATATGTTAGGCAAATCATATAGAGCTACATTCTGAGCTAGGTTGTTTCCTGATGTAGGGACTCCTTACACAACTGTGTTCTCTGGTGCAAACATATCTATTTACATACTTAGGACATATTATTTTATCTATAGGTACAGATACTCAGTAAAAAATTAACCACAAAAATAAGATTTTTTTCTTTCTTTGAAGATGTTTAATTTACCCCAATAACACTATTTTTAACGGTGTTTTAACTATTTTAACAACTTGAGGCCTATTGACTGTATTAGCATACACAGACACAAACTGCAAATGGTCATATAAACTCCAGGAGGGTGTGGTGATATAGTCTTGAGATCCTATCTCAAAGAAAGAAACAGAAAGGGAAAGAAAAAGGGAAAAGAAGGTATAGAAAATGGAGACAGGCCCAGTAGTACATGCAACTTCTGAGCCCTCAGAATATGTTGACTATCAAGTCGGACACAGTGTAAATATAAAGACGATATTAAAAAGGGTGCTAAGCCGGGCGTGGTGGCGCACACCTGTAATCCCAGCACTTGGGAGGCAGAGACAGGCGGATTTCTGAGTTCGAGGCCAGCCTGGTCTACAGAGTGAGTTCCAGAACAGCCAGGACTACACAGAAAAACTCTGTCTCCAAAAAAAAAAAAGGGGGTGGTGTGGGGGGTGCTAAAGTGCTAGATTTCTGTATTGATTAATGTTAAAATTATCTTTTTAATATATGAGTTAGGTCAAGCTTTCCTTTCTTCCTTCAATTTTCCATTTTCTTCACCCCATATAAAGTTATAAAATGTATTCGATTATTTTAATATAAATAATTACCGTGTGACATCCTGGATCACCAAATATTCTTTCAAATACTTCTTCTGCTTCCTTAAAGCTGCCAATTTCCATACAAACAGCGACAGCCTTAAAGATGACATATACAAACTTTAGGTTGCTATTTAAAATATTCAACCATTATTCGACTAACTGCATAAAGTTAAGTCTGAAAGACTTCATTTAAAACATTTTTATGAATTTTATTTGATAAAGATATAGTCATTTTTTCAATGATGAAATAATTGTCTTAAAAAGATGTAAAAAATTCACTAGTTCTGTGTACATTTACAGCATGTTCAGCATCCCAAAGCAGGGATGATAAGTTATAAGTCAATTTATTATCTGGAAAGACTACTGATCCTGCTGCTCCCTTCCATATTTCTCTAACTGGTAAAGACAGTACACCCACACACCACAGAACTGATGTGAAACTCACGCAACAGTGTGGCAAAAGCAGAAATACACTCAATGCTACTGTTACCTGCTCAACTGTCTGCAAGTGTAGCAAACAAAGTCAGGTTTCTTAGAGACCCATAGATTGTGAAAACATGAGCAATCTTTGTTCTAAGCTGAATTTTTACAAGAAGTAGTCATTTTTCTACACTATGTGTCTTATCTAATTTTACCTGACAACCACCACATTGGGGAAAGCAGAAAATAATCTTGGGTTTCTCTCTCTTGTGCAACTTAACAACAATAATAAAAATCTAAAGCTGAGGAAACAGTTACTGAACTAAGAACATATTTGCTTTGACTGCAATTACCTGTTTGTCTTGTCTTTTATTCTTAAGCAGTCTACTAAAATTGACTTAGCATGGTTTAAATTCTATACTCTTAACTACAAAAATCCATGTACCGCATGTGTGAGGCCCTGGGTCTAATTCCCAGAACCAGATTCAAAACCCCACAATAAACAAGCAAGCCAAAGAACCTGTTATCTCCAACCCCCACCCCAAATTTACAGTCTTTAGATGAAAAACAAGAACATGAATCCCTCATTTTAAAATCTGCTTGGTAATCTTTAAATAGCTGTGGTGTTTCCTGTATTGTGGTGGTGGCATCTACCTAAACATAAAACATTAAGTTCCGGGCCTGGTGCTCACGTGAGGACTATAAACTGAGGGGTAATGCTCTAAAAGGAAAGATTTTAAGATTTTCATAAGGTTTACAGCACAACGCTAACAAGTTACTCTTTTTGGATGTTACATGTTTTCATACTTGTGACAGTTAATATTAATTTTCAAGTTTACCCAATGTAGAAGCTTATTTCTGGAATGGTTTAACTGAGAAGTGAGGACCAGCTTGACCATCGGCACACCATTCCAAGGACGAGGGTTATGTCATCGGTTGGAGACGAAGGAAGAAGTGGAACCCCACCATTCACCTCCATTCGTCCCATTCACCCCCTCCTCAGGACTGAGGACACTCCCATAGCTATGCCTTCCCCACCAACGCGGACTGCACCTTCCCAAACTACAGGCTACAACAAACTCTTCTTCTCACTACTTTTTTCATTTCTTTCTTGAGAATTTTGTTATGTGCATAAATCTCTGTGTATGTGTGTACCTGGGTGCAGCTGCCTGCAGACACCACAACAGGGAGCTGGAGGAACAGGCGGCTGAGAACCTACTGTGGGTGCTGAGCTGAGCCAGGCCCTCTGGAAGAGCAGAAGCGCTCTCAAGCCCCAAGCCATCCCTTCAACCTCTCAAGTTGCTTCTCATTTTGTCTTATCAATGAGAAAAGTAATTGATAGAATATTCTAGCAAAGCAATAAGCACAAAGTAATCCTCATACCTGGATTTTAAGTACAGTCTGTATTTCCTCATGCAGCTTGTCATGTTCCTTTTCAATTGAGTTCCAAATCATCAGGGCCGACTCCAAGGGTGTAATCCGCTCATCAACTTCAAACTGTGCATCTTTTAAAACAGAAAAGCAAGTTAACTGAAAGGTAAGTAGAACCTTTAAAAGTTTATTCTATTTCAATTTTATCCAGCATGCTACATTTCATGCAGTTTTCATACAGAACAGTTTAGGGAAATGATTTTTCTAAGTTAATTTGTTCACTAAAATAAAACAAACAAACAATGAAATTATAAAAGAAACATCTTTTTCTTTGGAGACGGTTTCTCTTCACTGCCCTGGCCGTCCTGGAACTCGCTCTGGAGTCTATGCTAGGCTTGAATGCTGAGATCTGCCTGCCTCAGGTCTCTGAGTGCTGGCATTAGAGGTGTGAGCCACTACTGCCTGGCAAAAAACTGAAACAAAACAATAAAACAAAACAAACCAAAAACATCTTATTATTTATCTATATATTTTTAAGACAATGTCTTGGTCTCCAAGGTACTGGCAACACAGGGATGTATTACCATGTCTAGCTATTATTTTAAGTATCCCGATCACACAACTGTATTTACATTTTGAGGGCAGGAACTACTAACTACGTATACTCCTCTAAAGCTCTAGTTCCAGAGCTGTTTTGGTTCATTTCAATGCAACTACACAGTACATAAATGTATTCAAGAGAAATTTCAAGCTGGGTATAATTTCATACACTACACAGCTATTTCAAAAAGTTGTATTTTCTGTTGGCCTCTTTGGGCATTTCCAATCTTCCAATCTTATAATCCGAGTTGTGCTAAGCACTTAGGATACGAACACAAACAGAAACCACCATACATGGTGACTCCAGTCTGAAATCCCAGCACCTCCAAGGCTGAGGCAGGAGCATCACCAACAATTCAAGCCTCGCCTGCGTGAGACCTTGTTTCAAAACAAACACAAAACTAAGTAAGTAAAGCAATTCCTGTCCGTGTGGAATTTGAATATCCATAAATGATGCAATGCAGACAATATAACTGGTACTTTCTTAGAGATATGTTATGGTGCCAATGGTTCTCTATACTTATTTTACTTCAGAATTATTCAGAAAATTTCAAACACATCGATGACTAGATACATCTGGGAACTGTTTAAGCTTTAGAATACGGCAGTTCAGAAGTAGAACACTTAGTGTGCATACATGAAGCAAAAAGCTGTTAAGATGAAAATAACAAAATGGATGAGAAAGGAGCCAAGAAAACCACACAGGACTGAAAGGCAATGTGTGGGAAGGCTGAGGAGGAAGATAAGGCGAGGCACACCATTACCGTTACAGTGTCTGATTAACCAGATGAAACGCCATCTCAGAGGCTGACTGCTGAACACACTCACCCTTTCTAGTTCTTCCTGAGCTCTCCAAGTGTCTGATTGCAGTCTGGCCTCTGACTGAATCTCTCTGCTTGCCTCACACTAACTTTGCAGTATGCTTCTCTCTTCTCGGCGCCGCCTTCTCAGTCTTTGGCTCTTTTTGTCTTCACCTGTGTCTAGCTTGTTTCCTCTGCAATCTGTTTCTGTAAAACTGTCCCAGTGAAACTGCTTCTCCTCCGCTCCTCTCCCCTCTCTCCCTCTCCTTCTCTTCTCCCTCTCCCCCCACCCCCCACCCCCTCCCTTTCTTTCCAGTTGTCTCTCTTTATTGTCTGTTCTAGTGAGAGTTAGGCATATCTTATCCCTGACTCATTCGGTCAAATCTTTCTCTTGATTCATCACTTTGTCTGCCCCCATTAGACTTCACTTTCAAGCATGGCTGCTTCCATCTACAAACCAACTTTATTTTCATTGGGATTAGAGGTGGTACAAAGCATGTGTCTGCATTTCGGCCTGATTACACTGTAACGCAGAGCGCGTCTGCACTCCAGCTGGCTCAATCACACAGACCGGAAACGGCTTTGGATGTGATCTCTTGTCAGAGCAGCCGTGCTGCTGATTTAAATTCCTCTACAGTTTACAAAAGGTATTCTTACTAATGAGTAAAGGTCAGCAGGCTATCATCCTTGTTCTCTAAAGTAGGCCTAGGAGAAACCTACGAGAAGTCACAGCTAGAAAGTGGGAGAGGCAGATGCCAGGACCCTTAAAAACCACCTACTGGTTGTCTCAAAGAAAGTTCATCTCAGCAGATGGCATGACTCTGTAAGCAAAGACCCTACTAATCCCACCACCAAACACTTAGACTTGATAAAAAGTACTTTTAGTGAAATAGCAGGATAAAAAAATCAAAGTGCAAAATTTAGTAACTTTCCCTTATATCAATAACTTTGTTGAGAAAGACACAAGGAACAAAAATCTTGTTCACAATAAAATATAGTACCTAGGAATAAGCCAAACTCAGAAGGAAGAGCTATAAAATAAAATAAAAAAAAATACTGAAGAGGCTGAAGACACTAGAAGATGAAAAGACCTCCCATACTTATGGACTGACAGAACGCTGTAAAATGGCTACTCATATGAAAGTGATCTATACATTCAAGGAAATCAGTCGAAATCTCACTTTTTTTTTATAGAATTGAAGGGGAAAAATCCCTAAAATTTATGTGGAAAAACCAAAGTCCCCAAATAGCAAAAGCAATAGTGAGCAGAAGGAGTAATGTGATAGAGGTCACACAAACATCTCCCCTCGAACTGAGATAACAGGCGGGAAAGCGTGAAGCCACAGTGCACAGGACAAGGAGCAGGCATGGAACAAAGGCGAGGCAAAACAAAATTCTAAAGAGAGGCGCCTGGAAAAGCAAGCTGCTAATTTGTACCTGATTTCTTTCCTGGTCTTATTTTGGATGGTGCCTCAAGATCTGGTTGAGCAGGCAGTATTTTACAGGGGAAAGGACAGATAAGAAAACCTTCTGAATGTTTCCTTGTCATTAGGTTGGTGGACTGGAAACTAAAGAAACTGAAAACACACAACTTGCCTTTCCCTACAAGGCATCAGCTAAGTTCTCTAGGAGGCTGGGAAATGCCTAGTTTCAGATCTTAAGAAATTAAGAGTCAGGCATGGTGGCACATACCTTTAAGTCCCTGTGCCCAGAAGCTGTGGCAGAAGGACTTTAAGATTCTGGGCAGCTTGGGGCACATAAAACTAAAGTCTTTTGAGATGAGAAACCAGCTATAAACATATTTTCCCTTTGAGATACTGTTACATTTTATAGCTCTGTGGGGCTGAGGACCCAGTAGCTACTTAAAAGCACTTAGTAGTCACAATGCAGACCAAACATATATGCTTTAAGCATAAAATACATCATAAACTTACTACAAAAATAAGATATCTCAACTTTTTGTATATTACTTGGTATATTTTAAAAATATTGGATTTCTGAGTTAATAAAATATCATTAAATTAATTGTATTTCCTTTTAGCTGTCTTAATTTAACAACTAAAACACTGTAACTAAACATAGACCACATTTCTAGTGGACAGTACTACTATAGAGCAATCACAGAAAGATCATATATTCTGAAATTGAATGGGGCTATAGCTGGATGACAGCACAGTCACCTGACAAGTCCAAAATCCAAGATATATAACACTATAAAACAAACAAAACAACAAACCACAAAACCCCTAAACTTTAATTACCCCCTTTCAAGTCAATCATGACAAAAGATTGATTCTTGCTAGCTGATCCTAGTGATTTTTCTAAGATATATATTTAAAACAGAATCTTTGTACATTTAAAGACTAAGCCATGAAATTAGGATAGATATGTGTCTAATTCACACAAGACCCTGGTTTTAATCCCTGTCTCTGCACAAATGAACAAACAAACAAACAAACAAACATACAAAAACCATAAGGTTACTCAAAATCTGTTTTTATCCCTTGTTTTGAAGGGAAGATTTCCTGGAAAGAAACTAAGATATAAGGAGTATGTATGTAAAGCACTGCTAGGCAGTTAGAATGTTCTGATTTACAAAACCACCCAATAAAGTATAATACTCTAAGCTATGGTCTTCAATTTTCCAGTTGTGTACACACCAGCCTGTTATCTTTTCAGCCACAGGCTCTAACCTACATAGCCCTCTCTTCTGCATCTACTCTAGCCCTGTTGTGCAGCAGTTTTTTCTTAATCCCAACATTCTATCCTAGAGGGCGTGTATAAAGACTCAGGAAATAAACAGCTCAGAAGACTCAAGTTATCCAGAAAGCTTTGCTGACGTGCATTTACGCTGGTGAGAGCTTTGGACCATGCAGCTGCCTCGGAGTTACCCACGACCCTGTAAATAACTACAGAAAACCGAATGGTTCACTCAGAGTCTGTGGCAGTATTACCTTGGCTTGTCATGGCTTCCTATATTGTGGGGAGAGTGCTAATCTCTCCAGGAATAATGTCAGACAAACTCCTAATTTCAGTATCCAAATAAAGCGGGCTACATGGTCCGGGTATGGTTTAGCATGGCACTAATATTTTGGGAGTTTAAGTAAGCAGTTTCATGTCAGTACTGCTCACCAACAAGTATTGTTGGGAAAGTGTTTTGTAAATTATAAAAACCAGTGGCATTATTTTCACAAAACGGCCCATTAAATGACCATGTTGTAAATATAGCCATGATTGAAGAAATGAACAAAGTTGCTCTTTACAATCTAAAATGAACCATGGGAATAAGGGAGACAGATTAAGATTACAGCCACAAACTGTGTTTTTTCTGTATAAGGACCAGCATCAAGTTTAAATAGCTGCCAGTAAACAGTGTATATATAACAGCTGTCATCATTACACTATATAAGAAAACTTCAACTGAATGTCCAGGAGTTTATGAAATGTAGTCCTCCCACTACATCCGAATCATCTGGGAGCTAAACTCAGTGAGGCAGAATGACTCTACTGTTTTAAAACATACTCTGAGGCAAGCTAAAGTTTGAGAGTCATTGTTCTAGAAAGATAAAATTATATTTGCTTGCTTTAGATGTGCTTATGTGTATGACAGATGCAGGTAGGAAAACTTTCTCAACTCCCAAAACAGGAAAATAGGATTAGCAGTTTTCCATGTGTCATATTTAGAAATAAAAGATTTCTAAATATAAAATAGAAATTTATACTTACCAAGGGACTTTCCAGCTGCAACTCTTGTCAAAAACTGACATATATACACAGTTTTCAATTGGTAAGCTGTAAGACGGGGGAGTCCATGAATAATAGCTAAAAAAACAAACAAACAAACAAACTTTTATTAAAATATTATCACAAGCCGGGCGGTGGTGGCACACGCCTGTAATCCCAGCACTTGGGAGGCAGAGGCAGGTGGATTTCTGAGTTCGAGGCCAGCCTGGTCTATAGAGTGAGTTCCAGGACAGCCAGGGCTATACAGAGAAACCCTGTCTCGAAAAAACCAAAAATCAAAAAAAAAAAAAAAAAAAAAAAATATATATATATATATATATATATATATATAAAAAAATCACAAACTAGTACACCTACTGTGTAGATACAATACAGTGTTGAATATTAGTTTATAAACTGGATGGCTATTCTTAGTTCTCACCTTGACTACATATTACCTAAAAATGACTGGGGACATCTGGGAGTGATTTTTTGCCTACCTGAATCATCTGAAGCGGGAAGATCTGCTTCTACTTGGGAATTTGAAGTGGGAGACAAACCTTTAATACAGATCTTTTGAGGTGGAAAGACTCACCTCCCATCTGGGCCACGCCTTCTGGGGGAAGCCTATATAAAGGTCATGGAAGAGGATGCTCTCCATCTCCCAAGCTGACTCCAACTCTCAGTAACAAGTCCATTCCTTCACTGACAGTGGAGTCTACTTTGGGATTCTGGCATGTACTGAAAACATCAAGCATCATAGAGTGAACATTACTGGATTCTTAAAAAGTTGTTGCTCTGGAGAACCCTAATATAATATTCAACAAAAACTGACCATAAATTTATAACTGTAGATTCTAATTAATTTTTTTAAATCAGAAAAAAAAGTTGTAATATTACTGTTCTTACAAAATGTAACTCAAATGTAAAATGGATACTCAAAATTGTTTTTACAAGTAGTACCAAGATTTACATATAAATTATAAAATGTATCAAATCACTACTTTGAAATTTATACCATGAAATTCTTTGTATTTTAGGAAATAGTATAATATGTCAAGGTTTCCACTGAACTTGTTCCATTCATAATCAACTTTAAAACATTTATTTCTTTTTGTTGTTTTATTTTGTTTTGTTTTTAGAGACAAGGTTTCTCTGTGTAGTCCTGGCTGTCCTAGAACTCACTCTGTAGACCATGCTGGCTGGCCTCAAACTCAGAAATCCCGCCTGCCTCTGCCTCCCAAGTGCTGGGATTACAGGTGTGCGTCACCACGCCCGGCTTAACATTTATTTCTTAAATATTTGAACAAACACAAAGATGCACTCGGCAGTGAATATGTACACTGGTAAGCCAACCATCTTGCTGGATCCCTCTTACCCACACACAGGTCAGAGGGCAAACTTGGATCTCATTTTTCAGGCATTGTCAAACGTTTTAAACATTTAAACATTGATTTATTTTTATTTCATGACTAGGGGCATTTTGCCTGCAAGTCTGTCTGTGTAACGTGTGTATACAGTGCCTGCTGAAGCCAAAAGGGGAAATTTGATTCCCCTGGAGTTTAAAACTTTGCCGCGTGAATGCTAAGAATCAAGCCCCGGCCCTCTGAAGACCAGTCAGTAGTGCTTTTAACTGCTGAGCCATCGTCTCCTCTGTGTCCCTTCCTCCCCAGGCCTTTGTTTTTGGCCTTCCTTTGGCCTAAAGCTTGCCAAATCTACCCACCCACCTGTCTTCCCAGTGCCGTAAGTATGCGTGTGTTAAACTTTTTTGTATAGGTTCTGGGGAATCAAAGGCAGGTTCCTGGCTCGCAAGAAAAGCATTTGAAAAGCTGTACTACCCCCCTTGGCACCCGCATCCCTCCCCTTCTTCAATGTTTCTATATTCGTCTATTATAGTTTGGATCTTGGAGGCGGTAGCAACTGGGTGGCTGGGAGGTTTAATAAACAAACAAACATTCGGGCGCGGGGCTCGGTGGGGGCGGGAGCGAGGACGCCCAGAGGACGGAAGCGGCCGGTTCCCGCGCCCTGGCCAAGCCGCGGCCTCTCGCCAGCGATCCTGCCCGGGTACGTGCGGGAAAGCGGGTCGGGCCGCGACGCAGCCCCCGGCCGGGCGTCCCGTACTCACCCTCGGCGCTGTCACGAGTACGGCGAAAGTCTTCTGAGCGGCCGTCGCGGAAGGCTCGGCACAGGGACAGGCAGAGGAAGTCGAGCATCCAGCCCGCAGCCACGGCCTCCGCCTCCGCCACCAGCTCCGCGTCCTCCTCCCCTCTCGGGGCCCCCAGCTGCATCTGGAACTGGAGCCAACCCGCGTCGTCTCCCGCCGCCTCCTTCTCTGGAGAATCCGCATTTGTCCGGCCCGCACAGCTCCGCGCCCTCGGGGCCGCGGAGGATACAGTCTCCGCCATGTCAAACCGAAAGCCCGCGTCGTTCCTCAGCGTGCGCCGTGCGCCGATTGGCTCGCGATGAGCGTGGAAGTCAACCAATCGCATTGCTAGGGTGGGCTAGTGGCTAGAGCTTGGCTTCTGATTGGCTGGGACCTGTTACAGTCAGATCCGTCAGTCTGAGGCGGGGCTTTTTGGATGGTTGTAGTTCTGGGTGGTACACTAGGCTAATTTTTTTTAAAAAATGCAATCAGCGCTGGAAACAACCGGGTAGTTAAAACCGAGAGGTTTTTGCCTGCAGATTTTGACTGCTTGGCACTGAGCTTCCGTAATCGCAGCAGCACCTGGGAGGTGGAGGCAGGAAGATTAGGAATTAGGGCTATCCTCAGTTACAGAGTCTAGGTCAGCCTGGGGCACTTGAGCCTTACAGCAGCAGACTGCAGTAGCAACAAAGGAAATTAAAACTTGTTGCCATAAACATGAGTATTTAACCTTGTCACAGTGTAATCACACTGAGTGTCTTAATACCCTGAATGTTCATTTTATTGAAATCCAGGGTCATTAAAACTGAAGCGGGGCAGTGGTGGCACAGACCTTTAATCCCAGCACTTGGGAGGCAGAGGCAGGTGGATTTCCGAGAGTTCGAGGCTAGCCTGGTCTACAGAGTGAGTTCCAGGACAGCCAGGGCTACACAGAGAAACCCTGTCTCAAAAAACAAAAACAAAAACAAAAACACAACAACAAAACAAAACAACCCCCCCCCCCAAAAAAAAAAAACCTGAAATTTCTAGGCTCTGCTTTTTCTCCAGAGTTCTGGCTGGGGTGAGGAGGTAGGATGGTGCTGACCCTGGACTTCGAAAGTCTAGTCAGCTCTCCACAGATGCTGCGACTGTTAGTCTCAGGACCAAATTTTGATCACTATTACCGTACAATGTTTGCACTGACTCTAAGGGTGTATTTCCACCACGCTCTCGAGCTGGTGTTGCAGTAAATATTGTTTGGGGGATTCTACACTACCTTTGATCATTTAGTTCCCAAATAAAAGACACAAAATCTTTATATTTATAATAAGCCTTTAAGCACTAGAGCTGCACAGATATCAACTTTCTATGTGATTTTGCCTACTTCCCTGTCAATAACCCCAGACATACTATTAGCGGTGTTCTACCTGAGCCTGTTCCTACTTCACCACTGGCCCCCACGGCCATGCACTCACATCCACTTATCCCATGGGGACTTCTCCTTCTTTCCCTCCTCTCCTCATGGTCTCTAGAGACCCCAAGCCCAGGACCTCCAGCCCCACTACCTGTCCTCTGCCCAGCTACAGAGCCTCGTGTATATCATCAGCTTTTGTAGTGTAAACCTTGTGTGGTGGTTTGTTTATGCTTGGCCAGGGGAGTGGCACTATTAGGAGGTGTGACCTTGTTGGAGTTGGTGTGGCTTTGTTGGAGGAAGTGTGTCACTGCGGGGGTGGGCAATGAGACCCTCCTCCTAACCAGGTGGGAGCCAGGATTCTAGCAGCCTTCAGATGAAGATGTAGAGCCCTCAGCTCCTGCACCATGCCTGCCTGCCTGGACGCTGCCATGCTCTCACCTTGATACTGAACTGAACCTCTGAACCTGTAAGCTGGCCCCAATTAGATGTCCTTATCAGAGTCACCTCGGTCATGGTGCCTGCTCACAGCAGTAAAACCCTAACTAAGACCCCTTGCCCCTCATCCCTAATTGGTCAATACAGGTGTCTATAGCCTGTATAGTCCAGGAGTGGAGCCGCCCTGCCTTCTGACAATTCCTCACATGGTCCAAGGTTGGTCCTGAGACAGCATCCTTATGCTTGTCCCTTGCTCTGACTTGATGGTTCTTCAGTCATGGATTCCTGTCCAAACTCACTTTATTTAGATGGCATCTTGAACACTCCATTTGGATCCCATCTGAATTAGTTATATTGTATTTATCACTAAGGGATAACATAGGTGTATTTATTTAGGTGCTGGGATCAAGACTGACAGTATTGATACTTTGTTCTCTTTGCCAGTCTTTTATTAAAAGGTAAGACCCATGAAAGAAGATACATTGTGCATGCATGATGGCTAGTCTTGGTTGATAACTTGACTACAGCTGACTGATACACTTGTCGGGGACTTCTGCTTAAATTTAGGTGGGTAGATCCATTTCTAGCTCTTTAAGGTAGGACTATACATGCCTCTATTTCTTATCTTCATGGGGGAAGACACAATTTAATCTGGACCACACATTGTGTTGGAGTCCTGTACAAGGTCATGGAAGAAAGAAGCCTTTAGACTTTGCCTGATTGCCCTCACTGCTAGCTAGTCCATTCCTTCACTGGCATTAGAGTCCTCTGCAAGTGTATAGTGGAGGCATATATGTGTGTGTGTGTGTGTATATATATATATATATATATATATATATATTCCCCATATCATATAAAATATAAATTACATATATATTACATATAATACATCCCAAATATCTATAAATTCTGTTACTTTAGAGAGCCCTCCCTAATACAATATGTCTAAACATAGAACCTTTAGTAAAGTTAGCAGAAGTTGGATCCACTCAAACTACCAGTTGAAGCAAAGGAGGATAAGAAACATGCGTTTAGAGGCACTCACTGCAGATACATGGGTCAAATCGTCAGAAAGATATGCTTAAGTGACATAGAGCATTATATGTTCTGTAGAATATCCTCTCCCTTGGTGCACAGGGCCTTAACTGGACCGCAGGTGGGTAGACTTGGCGTCTGGTGGTTCCGTCACTGTCTCCTTCCCCCTCAGCTGGAGGTCTTTTTGGTGATTTTCACGGTCTCCTTGCCCTGCACTGTCTGCCATCCTGGATGGTGTGGGGCTGTTGAAGGCCTTGGGGAGGAAGCCACAGTGAATCCGTCTGCAAGGACAGACGCATACCCCTGCCCAGTTTTCTTCTGGAGAAGTGAAAAATGCCTTAGCTTATTTCCTTCTGCAGTAAAACCATGAAGGTTAGGGTATCCACAAGCATGAGTCCATTGCTAGAAATAATCCTACAAGATAAGCAGAAGTTAAAACAGCATTTAATGGCTTCTGAATTAACCACAATAAATGAATCAAAACAGTTAGTTCTATCTGTTGGGCTGAGGAAAAGGAACTATTAATAGACTGATGAATGTCCGGATGACAAATGTCTCCTAGATCATTTGATAAGTCATCAATAAAATAAATATCTGCCAATGGAATGGGAAAAAGTTGGATAGTTTTTGTAATCACTAATTCAGTTTGAGAAAATCCATAGCTTGCCAACTGGATAATGATTTAATCTGAAAAGGAAATTTGAAAATCTATAGAGCCTGTAATGCTCTTAAAAACTGATTGTTAGTTAAGGGTAATAAAATAATACAGCAAAGATCAAATCCATATAATTGTTGACATAGGGTCCTCTCCTGACTTACTAACTGAGCAAGAATAACAAGGTAAGCAGGTAGTATTTTCCGGCCCCTATGGTGTAAATAGATCCATTCTAAAGGTTTATCCCTTTGTGCTGGAATACCTGTAGGAGACAATTTAGTGGGGAAATCACTGAAAGAGCCACACAATACACAGATGCCTCATTTAACCTGGCCTTAAAATGCTGCAGTTGGGCTGGAGAGATGGCTCTGCGCTTAAGAGCACCTACTGCTCTTCTGAATGGTCCTGAGTTCAAATCCCAGCAACGACATGATGGCTCACAACCATCTGCAGCAAAATCTGACGCCCTCTTCTGGAGTGTCTGAAGACAGCTACAGTGTACTCACATAGAGTAAATAAATAAATACATCTTTTAAAAAAGCTGCAGCTGTTTTTTCTTGGCTCTGAAGATAAGATGGGAGGATTGTCCAATGGTGTCTTTCCTTCTAGAATTTTTTTTAAAGAAAATCTTTTTTTAACATTTATTATTTATTTTTTATATGTAAGTACAGTGTAGCTGTCTTCAGACACTCCAGAAGAGGGAGTCAAATCTCATTACGAGATGGTTGTGAGCCACCATGTGGTTGCCGGGATTTGAACTCAGGACCTTTGGAAGAGCAGTTGGTGCTCCTAACCGCTGAGCCATCTCTCCAGCCCTCCTTCTAGAATTTTAAGTAGATGATTAGTACATAATAAGGTAAACATTTCGATTTTGCAGAAATTGCTCTGGAAATGCCAAGTGTAGCCCCTGAGGCCTGGCAGGGGTTGGGAAGCTTTTCCTTCCCCTGCTGTGCCCTAGCTTGCCTAGCTTGTAAAGTTAATATTTTCATAGGCTGACCTAAATCCTCCTCAAAATATGGAGAGAATTCAAGATTAAACTGATGGTCAAATTCCTCATCCCATGCCTCAGGGTCATTATTAGGCAGAGGAAGCCCCAGGAGGAGCCTCAGGGAGCCCGCACTGGCAGGGGCATTGCTGGTGCTATTTTTACTTTCATTTTTTCCTGAATGAGTAAGATTTTTTTCCCTCTTTTACCAATTTTTTAGGTTTGATTATCTAGTTTATATTCATTTAAGGAATTAGCCATCTCTTCCTCATGATTAACATCCTCCCTTTCTTTCTTAAGGATTTTATTAACAGTTTAAACTAATGCCCAAGTAACCCAAGGTTGAACAGATGTCAGTGTCTAGTGCATTGTGGTCCCAAGGGCAGAGCTGCAGTAACAGGACACGGTGGGTGCATAGCCACAGCCCCCCAGTGCACAGTGTATTGGAAGTTTCAGCATCTTTGATACAGAAGGTAGAATGAAGATTTCCCACCACGTGCAGGCTACACGGGGTGCTGGTTGCCTAGCAGGGGCACATCTTGACTCAAAGTGGCCCGGACCCCCTTCAGACTGAGAAATCTGTCTGCAGTCCAACTCTTAAAAACCATGTGAGAGGGAACACTAAGGTCAGGCCACTTCCTCGGGTTTGCATCTTACTTGACAGAGCACAGGATCCTCTGCTTGAGGGAGTGTACAGCCTTGGTCTCAGTCTGCCGAGAGTGACAAAGACTCCGGGTTGTCTTGAAGCTAGCAAGCTGGGGACAGTCTCCTCATGCCATGTCTCTACAAACAGGATCCTTGTTTATGTGTCTTTTCAATATTCTCTTGGGTTCTTTCCCATATTTCCTTTTCTTAAAAGTCCTTCTTCTGGAAACCAAGGATTATAATCATAAACAACTTGCAAATAACATCAGAGCTGTGATAATACTTGTGATCCTTCTTTCTTTAATACATTATGCACAAGATTGACATGCGGCAAGCCTTCCCTGGCTTCCGCCCCATTCTTGTCACTCACACCTGTGAGGCTTCACTCTCTTATCTGGACTTCGAGGCTCCACTTACTTTCCACCGCAGAAAGATGGCGGGACTCGGAGAATGAGCCAATCCGCGAGGCCGACCAATAGCCAGCTTTCCTTAGAGCATCAGACATTTTATACTCTGAGGCTTGAGAAGAGCCACTTGAGTAAAGTGGGCAATCGCAAAGACAAGCTGCTTGTGGTTAAAAAACAAAACAAAACAAAACAAAACAAAACATGTTTTCTCATACAGGCATATAAACAAATAAACAACAATAGCCAGTTGTGAAGAATAATCTGTGGTGAATTCTCTGCTATCTGCTATCCCTGGCAAGGGCATAAAAACACAAGAACAGTTCTGTGGTTTCGAGAACTGAGGTCACAAATCTCTCGTTTTCTGGGTTTTCTCACAGGAACTCAGGCTGCTACTTCCACAACTCCATTCTTAGACCAGGCTGTGTGTGTGCAGCAGACCTCCTGCTTCCAGTTCAAAAGATCCGAGGTTGCTGTCTCGGGCCAAAGGTCAGCCTCGTCTTCCTTAGTTTCCCACTACCTTTTTTTTTTCCTTTTACTGCAGCCTCACTGATTTGCCTGTGATGACTGGGCAGGGAGCCTCAAGGCTCTGCCTGGCTCTGCCTCCCCAGCCACCAGACCCTACCACACCTGGCTTGCCTACATGGATGTCGGGAATTTCGCTCAGATCCTGGGCTTGTGCTGCAAGCTTTTGATCGAGTGAGCCATCTCCCCAGCCCTAAATCATTCCCATTAGCTATAACTTTCCCAGAATTTGAAAACTTCACCTTTAAAAATTGAACAGATTAGAAATGGCTGTGCATGCCTATAATCCCAGCACTGTGGAGGCTGAGGCTGGATTCTACCTCAAGAACAAACCAATCGACCAAATGACCAATGAGGGATTTGGATATAGCTCAGTGTTAGAGTGCTAGCTACTGCATGGCAAGTTCAAGTCCCAGGACCACAACAAACAAACTTAAATACTGCAAGGCTTGGCTGTGCTTCCCCACAGAAAATAGAGTCTTCAAGGCACCTCTGCTTTTCTTCATTTATTTACTTTACATCCAGACCTCAGTTTCCCCTCCCTCCTCTCCTCCCAATACCTTCTTCCCCCACCCCTCTTTCCTCTATTTACCCCTTCTCCCTTTCTCTTCAAAAAAGGAGAGGCCTCCATGGATACCAACTAGCCTTAGCATATCAAGTTCCAGTAACACTAGGTGCACCTTCTTTTGAGGCTAGAAAAGGCAGCCCAGCAGGGGGAAAGGGCCCCAAAGACTGTTGGAGACAACCACTGTTCTTGCTGTTAGGAGTCTCATACTACGATCAGGCTACACAACTATAACATCTGTGCAGAGGGCCTAAGTCTCCACGAAGACTCCCTGGCTGGCAGTTCAGTCTCTGTGGATCCCTATGAGCCCAGGTTAGTTGATTCTGTAGGTTTTCTGGTGGTATCCTTGACCTCCCTGGCTCCTAAAAGCCTTCCTCCCCTTCTTCCACAGGGTTCCCCAGGCTCCACCTAAATATTGGGCTGTGGGTCTCTGCATCTGTCCTCATCGGTTGCTGGGTAAGGCCTGTCTGATGGCAGCTATGCTCGCTCCTGACTGCAAGCACAGCCGAGGCTGATCAGCAGTGTTAGGGACGGGCTCCCTTCCATGGGACAGGTCTCAAGCTGGACCAGTCACTGGCTGGCCATTCTCTCAACCTCTGCTCCATCCTCACTCCTGTGCATCTCGTAGGCAGCACAAATGGAGATCAAAGGTTTTGTGGTTGGGTTAGTATCCCAATCGCTCCAGAGATGACCAGTCCAGGCTACACATTCCCCATTGCTGGGAGTCTTAACTGGGATCACACTCACAGATTACGGGGAGTTTCCATTACCCTAGGTTTCTAGCTCATTCTTCCCTGTTGCAGTTTTTGCCACTTTCTGTATGAGAGGTTAGACAGAGTCCCTTGGACCAGATGTTAGTGGTGAGGACAATGGTCATAGCTAGCACTCTTTTAGTCTATAACAAAATACCACAGACTGGGTCAAGTATAAACAATAGAAACTTGCTCCTCACAGTTATGAAGGCTCCAACTATGAAAAGCTCCAACCGTGTGTGTCTGGAGAGAGCTCACTCTCGCTCATCCTGTGTCCTCACATGGTGTGTGGGGCAACCAGCTCCTTGTGACCTGATTTTTTTAAGGACACTATGGTTTCCATCCATGATGGTAAACCTCTTATTACTTAATCATTTCCCAGAAGGCCCTTTCTACTTTTTAAAATTTTATTTTGTTCATGAGACTGAGTTAATATATAGTCCAGCACTGGGTTGAAATCCAGATTCCCCACCTTAGTTCTCTGAGTAACTGGATTATACATGTGGGCTGCCATGTACCACAAAGGTCTCATGTTGTAACACTCCACTGAACATCAGGTTCCCGCATATGAATTTGGGGTAGGGACGACCCACATTGTGACTATATAGCACATTTCTAACATCTGTTGTGTGACATACAGATGTCAGATACTTTCCTAAGTGTGTTATATGTATTAGTTTATTTAATTTTCAAGGCTCTTGTTATAGGTGGATGCATTTGTTAACTCATGGTTTCATTGAGGTTAGATCTTCTGTATAGAAAGTATTATTATTGTCCTGAGGCTAGTGAGTTTTCTACTTAGTGAGATACGAGCCTGACTCCACCTTCTCTCACTTTTTTCCTATAATGCACTGGGGGATGCAGAGAGTGGCTACACGCCAGAGTTGACTTGCTCCATCCTTTAAAGGTTGCTCTCCACATTCTATTTTTCTCTCAAGACAACCCAACTTCGTGTTGCAGCATCCTTTGTCACGAGGGTACAAGGCAGGGCTGCCAGAGCCTCCTATTTAACAACTACTGGTGGTATAACCTATTAAATTATTCTTCCTTAACACAAGATTATTTTAGCTGGAAAAGATTACTATTTTGTCTCAATAGCATGTTGTTAGCTGAACTCATCTTCAACTTAGGTCACAGTCACCAGAGTCAGTAAGAAATGTTAACTTTCTTATGCTAAGGGGTGCAGAGGTTTCTCTGTCCAGGAGATGTTCAGTTCTGTGCAGTTAGGTTTTAGAAGAGAGGTACTGCAAACACATCTTGGATGTGGTGAGGAGCCCCTAGAACAACAGTGGGAGGAGCTTGGTAAAGCTGGGCGTTGGCCGGATTTCCATGCACCTCCCAGGACTTTTGGCAAGGCATCGGCATCAGAGTAAGGGGTCGGTGGCTCCATTTACTGTCCTTCATTAACTGTCTGACCCAAGGAAGACTGAAAATGAGGTTAGCATAGAAATCCCTTTATAGAAGTCTTGTGCAGATTGAAATTCAGGACAAAGAAACCACTTGGTCTGGTCTCTGTAATATATACACTCAGCAATATAGCTACTGTTGACTCTCCTCCCCCCTTTTTATGGCTTTCAAATAATTTTGCACAGAATCCTGTGCAGGCATTGTCTTACCTCTGTGACCGTGAGCTACACTTACCTCATCCCTAGACACTTGGGTGTTTTTGACGGTGGGACTTAAGAACCTGGGCTCATCTCTAACATCACCAACCCTAAAGCCAAACCTTGGATTTTTATCTCCACCATGGGCGAGGAAGGCCATGATTTCAATGATGAATCAATTTGTAACTAGAACGTTGTCGGTTATGTTGCTTGCCTCTAACCGTAAATGCCAGTGAGCAGAGAGAGCGGAATGGAATCTTCACATACTCTGATCGCTGTCGGTGAGAAGACAGTGGTGCCGCATCCTGGATCCCGCAAGTCTCCTCTCAGCTCACACCCTGTATAGCGGATGGGAACGGAGGCGCGTGAATTAGCCCACAGCTTAGTCTTGCCTCTCTGTGTTGAGCTGGTCAGCCATCTCTCCTTACCCCTTTCTCTTTCTCCTTGTTATTTCTCTCTTTGTGCGTTTGGGCTTGTGGACCCTCAAGGCTACCAAGCCGAGCTTCTTTCCTGAGCACCACCTGGGCTAGAGGTTATGCAAACACAAAGCCACGATGGGTGTATGTGCTGAGCAATTACAGTGTATCATGTGCAGATTCCTTTTCACAATATGAAGTGCACATAATAAAAACGTGTACTCTTATATAGAACATAAAAGTGTCCTTACCTATCTACCCCCTTTCAAATTTATCCAGCAGAAAAGTATGCATAGCTGGGATGATTAAAACCTTCCAAACCTTCCAAAAACGGCAACCAACAAATTGGGAAAAGATCTTTACCAATCCCACATCCGGTAGAGGGCTAATATCCAATGTATACAAAGAACTCAAGAAGTTAGTCTCCAGAGAGTCAAATAATGGGGTACAGAGCTAAGGGAATTCTCAACCAAGGAAACCGAATGGCTCTTTAGAATGGCACCTAAAGAAATGTTCAGCTTCCTTAGTTATCAGGGAAATGCAACTCAAAACAACACTGAGATTCCACCTCACACCAGTCAGAATGGCTAAGATGAAAAACTCAGGGGACAGCAGATACTGGAGAGGATGTGGAGAAAGAAGAACACTCCTCCACTGCTGGTGGGACTGCAAGCTGTTAAAACCACTCTGGAAATCAGATTGACGATTCCTCGGAAAATTAGACATAGTACTACCTGCGGACCCAGCTATACCACTCCTGGGCATATACCCAGAAGATGCTCCTACATGTAATAAGGACACATGCTCCACTATGTTCATCGCTGCCTTATTTATAATAGCCAGAAGCTGGAAAGAACCACGATGTCCCTCAACAGAGGAATGGATACAGAAACTATGGTATATATACATAATGGAGTACTATTCAGCTATTAAAAACAATGAATTCATGAAATTCTTAGGCAAATGAATGGAACTAGAAAGTGTCATCCTGAGGGAGGTAACCCAATCACAAAAGAACACACATGGTCTGAACTCACTAATAAGCAGGTGTTAGCCCAAAAGATCAAAATAAACAAGTTTCAATTCACCCAGCACAGGAAGCTCAAGAAGAAGGAGGACTTAAGTGAGGGTGCTTTGGTTCTTCTGAGAAAGGGAACAAAATAGTCACAGGAACAATAAGGGAGACAAAGTGTGGAGCAGAGACTGAAGTAAAGGCCACCCAGAGACTGCCCTACCTGGGGATTCATCCTATAAACAGTCACCAAACCCCAACACTTTTATGGATGACTAGAAGTGCATACCAAACATGGCTGTCTCTGGAGGGGCCCTGCCAGAGCCTTACACATAGAGAGGCAGATGCTAGCAGCCAGCCATTGGACTGGGCATGGGATCCCCAATGGAGGAGCTGGAGGATGGTCCAGAGGAGCTGAAGGGCTTTACAGCCCCATGGGAAGAACAATGATTTCAGCCACCCAGATGCCCCAAGACTCCCAGGGACTGACCATCAACCAGGGGGCACACATGGTTCCAGCCAAAAATGTGGCAGAGGAAGGCCTTGTTAGGCATTAGTGGGAGGAATGGTCCTTGGTCAGGTAAAGGCTCAACAGAGGCCCGAATAAAGGGAAACCGAGGGAGGGGGGAGGAGGGAGTGTGTCAGGTAGAGGGGCATATAAGTGAAGGCAGGGGGAGGAAGGAGGGAGAGGGGCTGGGGGGTCTTAGGGGAAGGGGAAATCTGGAAAGGTTTAACCATTGGCAATGTAAATGAAGACCATATTCAGTAAAAATAAAAATAAAAAATAAAACCTCTAGCTGGGCAGTGGTGGTGCACGCCTGTAATTCCAGTACTCTGGGAGGCAGAGGCAGGCAGATTTCTGAGTTCAAGGCCAGCCTGGTCTACAGAGTGAGTTCCAGGACAGCCAGGGCTATACAGAGAAACCCTGTCTCGAAAAAACCAAATCCAAAACAAACAAACAAACAAAAAATAAAAAATAAGACCCCCTCCTCCCCCCTCCCGATGTTACTGCATTGTCCTTCCCTGACGTTACTGCATTGCCTCTGATCAAACCTTTCCCTCAGTGTGACCACGTTGCCTCTGCTTCTTTCCTCTGCAGAGTATGGGCAAGCCCAGTATGCTGGGAGACCTGGAGTTGGTGCTCTGGTTGTCTTTTGCAAACTGCTTCTAACCTAAAACAAAACCCAAATCTGAGCCTTTAGGTCAAGCCTTTAACCCCAGCAGTTTAGGCGAAGGCTAGAAGTGAGGTTCCATCTTAACTGCCTGTCTACTCTCCAATGTATAGAAACAAACAAGCAAGCATACGTATACATACATACCCACCCACCCACCCACACACACATACATGTACATGTAAATACGCACATGCATACCCCCACACACACACACATAGCCTGGTAAATCTGCCAAAATGTTAGGTTATAATAAGGTAGCAGGTGTGTGTTTTTTATATTATTTTCTCTACTTCATAAGTTTGAAATACATAGAATCTTTTTTTAAAACTAAAAGTATTCGAGTGCCATGGAACTTAACAATTCTAAATAGCATTTCTCTCAAATTGTCTTTCCATGTTCTTGACTGACAAAACTGAATTGGCTGTTTTTTTTGTTTTGTTTTGTTTTGTTTTGTTTTGTTTTCAGTTTTAGTGATTCATCTATTTGGCCAGTAGAGGTCACCATAGAGTGAACTATTTGGTTAAACTACTATGTGGTACAATTTCCTCCACTTAAGGATTTTTTTCAGCTTCCCCTTGCCCCATTCCTTCCTGCATTCCTCCTTATCTTCGGGAAGCCCAAGATGGAAAGAGCTAAGCCAGGGTCAATGTGAGGCCTCAAGGTCCAAAAGGCTGGTTTGCAGTGACTGTGCAGATAGAAGTGACTGTGAATGTGGCTTTGCTCTGGGGCGTTTACAGCTTATTCTGACTTCAAAATACATTTCCTATACCTGCTCTCCAGAGTCGTGTGGCACTGTTGGGGTGAGATCATGAGAGTCAGCGATTGAGGGACGTAGATGCACGTAATCAGAGGAGCAGTGGCACCGAGAGCATGGCTCACACGTCCACAGCTGGGTGGCAATGCCAGCCGTGCCTTTGGGATGCTTGCTTACATTAAGGCTGCTTTTCTCCTCCCTGAAGGTCTTTCCTATTATAGACAGTTTACCTCTCTCCTTGGGTATTCCATATCCCAGGAACAGAAATAATCCACTTTATCTTAAAACATTTTAAAGTCTTTTTAAAAAAAGATTTATTTATTTATTTATTTATTTATTTATTTATTTAATGTATGTGAGTACACTGTAACTGTCTTCAGACACCAGAAGAGGGCATCGGATCCCATTACAGATGGCTGTGAGCCACCATGTGGTTGCTGGGAATTGAACTCAGGACCTCTGGAAGAGCAGTCAGTGCTGTTTATGTCTGAGCCATCTCTCCAGCCCAAGAATACATTTTAAATAACATAGATCACAGGCTAATTACGTATATCTTATAACAAGAAGGTGGGTGTGAGCCAATATGGAGGGACAGTCATAGGCTGGACAACATCAAAGACCCAGATTCCTTTAAAACTATTTGTATATATTCTTTTGAGAATTTCAAAATATGTACGATGTATCTCAGTCGTATCTATCCCCAACTCTCCTCTCTGACTCCCAGGACCCCTACCGTGGCCCCCCACCCTTCTCCCCTCTTCATGCCTCTGCCTATATGGCAGCACCTCTCCTGGCTAACCTCTCAGTGGCCACTTCCTGGAAAGAGTGACTCCCCTCACCCCACCAGTTATCAGTTGTCAGAAGCTGCTCAGCCGAGCGGAGCCTCACGAGCCCCGTCCCCGTTTGTACCAGAATGCTGGATGGATCACGGGTAGGTACCCAGAGCTCCTGGATGGATCACGGGCAGGTACCCAGAGCTGCTGTGATGGATCACGGGCAGGTACCCAGAGCTGCTGTGACGGATCACGGGCAGGTACCCAGAGCTGCTGTGATGGATCACGGGCAATGGCCGTGCATGCCCTGAGGAGGCCGTTTCAGAACATTCCTTCCCAGTCTCTGGCTCTTACATTCGTATTTGTTTGTTTGTTTGTTTGTTTTGTTTTCTCTGTTCTCTTATCTGGGCTGTCCTCTGAGCCCTGATGGCTAGGGTTTGCTATAGATGCCCAATTTAGGGCTGAGCATGCAATTATTCTCTGTGCTTTGCCCATTTTTTGATAGACTGTATCAACTACTCCGCTCTGCACAAAGAAGCTCGTCGGACCTGAGTTGAAAGTGGTACAGCTCTATGGGAATAGAGTCTTAGAAGGCAGTTTAAGAACATATGCTTAGAAAAAGCAGTAGGCTTTCCTCCATGACCTCAGGTTCCCTTTTTTTCATTTACTCTTCATCACACACACACACACACACACACACACACACGTAACCTATGCTATCTTTGAACTTAATTGGTACCTGTCTTAGGGTTACTGTTACTGTGATGAAACACCATGACCACGAAGCAACTTGGGGAAGAAAGGGTTTATTTGGCTTCCACATTAGTTTATCATCGAAGCAAGTGTCTTAGTTCGGGTTTTTATCGCTGTAAAGAGACACTATGACCATGGCAACTCTTATAAAGAAAGGCATTTAATTGGGGTTGGATTATAATTCAGAGGCTTAGTACCATCGTGGTGGGAAGTGTGGACGAATGTAGGCAGACATGGGGAGAGAGGTGACACATTTCCTCCAACAAGGCCATCTCTCCTAATAGTGCCAGCCCCTATGTGCCTATGGGAGCCATTTTCATTCAAACCACCACAGGAAGTCAGGATAGGAATTCAAACAGGGCAGGAACCTGGAGGCAGGAGCAGATGCAGAGGCCCTGGGGGAGCGAGGCAAGCCTGACTCCCCAGTCACTAGCTCAGCCTGCTTTCTTAGAGAATGCAGGACCACCAGCCCACAGATAGCGCCACACATAATGGGCTGGACCTCCCCATCAATCCCCAATTAAGAAAATGCCCTGCGGATCTCCTATAGCCCAATCTTATGGGGCATTTCTTTTCTTTCTTTCTTCTTCCTTCCTTCCTTCCTTCCTTCCTTCCTTCCTTCCTTTCTTTTTTTTGTTTGTTTGTTTTTTCGAGACAGGGTTTCTCTGTGTAGTTCCGGCTGTCCTGGAACTCACTCTGTAGACCAGGCTGGCCTTGAACTCAGAAATCTGCCTGCCTCTGCCTCCCAAGTGCTGGGATTAAAGGCGTGCGCCACCACCCCTGGCCTGGGGGCATTTTCTTAACTGAGGTCCTCCCCTCTCAGAGCACGCTAGCTTGGGTCCCATTGTTGTAAATGGGACCAGCAGGCAGCAGAGCATGGCTTTGAACTTGTGATAGTCTTGCCTCTACCGCCCGAGTGCGGGAATTCCAGGCACGCACCGCGTGTTGGGTTTAGGTAGTGCCAGGGATCAAGCTCAAGGCTTCCTGCATGCTAGGAAAGCATTCTCCAACTGAGCGGGGCTTCCGGATCCAGATTCTCCCAACACTTCACTCCGAGCTGTTCAATGGATCTACTCAGGCTTTTTTTTTTTTTTAATTAATTTTTGTTAGCATATGAAGAATGAGTTTTTCCTTGAAATTGCGGTACACATGGGATCCATCCTCTGCTCTTACTCCATGCTCTCCCCTGAATCCGTGTTTTTTTCTCCTCCTTCCTGCCTTTCTTCCTGCTTCTATGACATACATTATATATATATTTCTCACTCCCCCTTTCCCTTCCTTTAGAATTCTTCCTATTGTCTCAGACTGGTTCTCCCTCTCTCTTTTCCTCCTTTCTTCCCTCCTTCCCTTCCTTCCAGTTTTTGTTAAATTTTTAGTATTTATTTATTTGCTTGTTTGTTTATTTATTTATTTATTGGTTTTTTTTTTCAAGACAAGGTTTCTCTGTATAGCCCTGGCTGTCCTGGAACTCACTCTGTAGACCAGGCTGGCCTCAAACTCAGAAATCTGTCTGCCTCTGCCTCCCAAGTGCTGGGATTAAAGGCGTGTACCACCACTGCCCAGCTGTTAAATTTTTAAAAATTACATGCATATATTTGTACACGTATGTATGTTCATGCTACAGTACACACGTAGAGATCAGAGGAGTTCATGGAAATGGCTTTTGTTCCGCTGTTGGGTTTTGGGCTTTGCAACAAATGCCTTCACCTGCTTGGCAGCCAGCCACTCCTACCCTGACACTGTCTCACCACACAGCTTTGACTGAATTTGCTAGACTTTTCTCAATCTTCAAAAGACCCTCATCCCTCTAATTCCTGAGTACTATGACTGCAGTTGCATACCACCATGCCTAGTTTATAGTCATATTTCTGTGTGTGAGTTTGTGTGTGTGTGTGTGTGTGTGTGTGTGTGTAATGTATGTGTTCATGTGTTTCAATGCTTGACCATAGAGAGTGGCACTATTAGGAGGTAAGTCAGCTCCAATTAAATGTTTTATGTATAAGGGTTGCCTTGGTCATTGTCTCAGTCAGGGTTTCTATCCCTGCACAAACATCATGACCAAGAAGCAAGTTGGGGAGGAAAGGGTTTATTCAGCTTACACTTCCACACTGCTGTTCATCACTAAAGGCAGTCAGAACTGGAACTCAAGCAGGTCAGGAAGCAGGAGCTGATGCAGAGGCCATGGAGGGATGTTCCTTACAGGCTTGCTTCCCCTGGCTTGCTCAGCTTGCTCTCTTATAGAACCCAGGACCGCCAGCCCAGAGATGGCACCACCCACAAGGGGCCCTCTCCCTTGATCACTATTTGAGAAAATGCCCCACAGCTGGATCTCATGGAGGCACTTCCCCAACTGAAGCTCCTTTCTCTGTGATAACTCCAGCCGGTGTCAAGTTGACACACAAAACCAGCCAGTACAATTGACCTCTTGTCAACTTGACACACAAACACATCACTATTGTCAACTTGACACACAAACACATCACTATTAAGCCTCAACCCTTACTTTCTTATTCATCCCCAAGATCTAAATAACTTTAAAATTCCCACAGTCTTTACATATTAAAAGTTCAATCCCTTTAAAAGGTCCAATATCTTTTTTTTTATTGTATATATTCTATATTTACAATTCATTTCCCTTTTTCTGGTTCCCCACCCCCAAAGGTCCCACATGTCCTTTTCCCTCCCCCTGCTCCCGCATCCATCCCCTCCCACTTTACTGTTCTTGTACTCCCCCACAATGATGTTTTGGTCCATTCTAGCACCAGTGTCCACTCCTTTCTTCTTGTGAGACATCACTTGATATGTGATTTGTGTCTTTGGTGTTCCAAGCTTCTAGGCTAATATCCACTTATCAGTGACTGTATACCATGGGTATTCTTTTGAGACTGGGTCACCTCACTTAGTATGACATTCTCCAGCTCCATCCATTTCTCTAAGAATTTCATGAATTCATTGTTTCTAATGGCTGAATAGTACTCCATTGTGTATATATACCACATTTTTTGTATCCATTCCTCTGTTGAGGGACATCTGGGTTCTTTCCAGCTTCTGGCTATTATATATAAGGCTGCTATGAACATAGTGGAGCATGTATCCTTATTGCATGCTGGTGAATCTTCTGGGTATATTCCCAGGAGTGGTATGGCTGGGTCCTCCGGAAGTATCACGCCCAGTTTTCTGAGGAACTGCCATACTGTTTTCCAGAGTGGTTGTACCAGCTTGCATTCCCAGCAGCAGTGGAGGAGTGTTCCTCTTTCTCCACATCCTCGCCACACCTGATGTCTTCTGAGTTTTTAATCTTAGCCATTCTGACTGGTGTGAGGTGAAATCTCAGGGTTGTTTTAATTTGCATTTCCCTAATGACTAGTGATGTTGAACATTTTTTAAGGTGCTTCTCAGCCATCCGAATTTCTTCAGGTGAAAAGTCTCTGTTTAGCTCTGTACCCCATTTTTGGATAGGGTTATTTGGTTTTCTGGGGTCTAACCTCTTGAGTTCTTTGTATACATTGGAGATTAGCCCTCAGGTCTCTGAAGAGGGAAATTGAAGAAGACATGAGAAAATGGGAAAATCTTCCATGCTCATGGGTTGGCAGGACTAATATAGTCAAAATGGCAATCTTGCCCAAAGCAATATACAGATTCAATGCAATCCCCATCAAAATCCCAACTCAGTTCTTCATAGAGCTAGAAAGAGCAATTCTCAAATTCATCTGGAATAACAAAAAACCCAGGATAGCTAAAACTATCATCAACAGCAAAAGAACTTCTGGGGGAATCAATATCCCGGACCTCAAGCAATATTACAGAGCAGTAGTGTTAAAAACTGCATGGTATTGGTTCAGTGACAGGGAAGCGCATCAATGGAATAGGATCGAAGACCCAGAATTGAACCCACACATCTATGGCCAATTGATCTTCGACAAAGGAGCTGAAAACATCCAGTGGAAAAAAGATAGCCTTTTCAACAGATGGTGCTGGCTCAACTGGAAGTCAACATGCAGAAGAATGAGAATTGATCCACTCTTATCTCCTTGCACTAAACTCAACTCCAAGTGGATCAAGGATCTCCACATAAAACCAGACACACTAAAACTAATAGAAAAGAAACTGGGGAAGACCCTTGAAGACATCGGCTCAGGGGAAAAATTCCTGAACAGAACACCAATTCTAAGAACTCTAAGAACAAGAATAGACAAATGGGACCTCATAAAACTACAAAGTTTCTGTAAGGCAAAAGACACTGTCAAAAGGATAAATCGGCAACCAACAAATTGGGAAAAAATCTTCACCAATATCTTTTAAAATTCAAAGTTTTTTAAAAAAATTCAAAGTCTCTTAAGTGTGGGCTCCACTAAAATACTTTCTTCCTTCAAGAGGGAAAAATATCATTGCACAGTCACAATCAAAAGCAAAACTCAAACTCCAATGGTTCAATGTCTGGGATCCAACTCAAGATCTTCGGACTCATCCAATGGCATGGGTCACTTCTCCCGCTCTGTCCTTTGTAGTACCCAGCTTGTCTTCTAGGCTCCAGCTGCCTGTGCTCCACTGCTGCTGCTGTTCTTGGTGGTCATCACATGGCACTGACATATCCAAAACACTGCTGTCTTCTGCTGTAACTAGGTTTCACCAATAGCCTCTCATAGGTTCTTTTCATGGTGCCAAGCCCCAACTCCTTTGCATGACCCCTTCAGTCCTGGACCATCAATTGCAACTGAGGTTGTACCTTCACTAATGGCCTTCCACGGCCTCTCACAGTGCTGAGAGACTCAGCTGCTCTTCATGACCCCTTCATGCCTTCAAAACCAGTACCACCTGGGTGACTCTTACATAGTACCAAGTCCAGCCACAGCACAAAATACAACTGTGGCTATCTCTGGAACACAGCCTCTGTGCTCTCAGAAAACACTTTCTAGAAGATTTCATCTCACTGATGCTGGTCTCTTCTTAATCACCACCAGTTTCTTAGCTCCAGCTAATCAGGATCAATAGTCCCTGTAATGCAAAAGGTTTTGCTTTAGTAGTTATGGTATCTTGTTAATCACAGCTGATTGTTCAGCCCCAGCTAACAAAAACCACAGAATCTTCACATTCAAAACAGCAACAGCCCTGTTATATCTTAAATTTTCCCTCTGAAATTTCATGAGCCAGGCCTCCATTTTCTGCACTGTTCTTAACATTATATTCCAAGCTCCTACAGAACATTCCATAGAGTGCTCTTAACATCCTAATGGCTCTTCTAGCTCAAAGTTCCAAAGTCCTTCCACAGCCCTCCCCAAAACATGGTCAAGTTGTCACAGGAATGCCCCACTGTGCTGGTACCAATTTGTCTTAGTCAGTCATTTTTTCACAGCCACGAAGCCCTAACCATGTTATCTTGGTTGGCTGGCCTTTGAGCTGTGGGATCTTGCCTCCACACACCAGCAGCTGGGGCTGTAGAGGTCTCCTATGCCCAGTTTCCACACAAGTGCTGGAGATCCGACCTCAGGTCCCAATGCTTGCACAGCAGGCACTGTGCCCACTAAGCCATTGCCCAGCCTCCATTTTCACTGGGGTATACATAACATACGTATGCACTTTTAAATATAGACTCCATGTGAAAGAAATGTAAAATTTGTCTTTACAAGTCCGGCTTATATTGTTTAATGCAGTGATCTTCAGGTTATTCTTTTTTTGTGTGTGTACTGATGTACACATTTATTGTTATCTACAGCCCTGATGGTAAGTTTTAATTGCCAATTTGAAATAATCTAGAATCAATGGAGTCTCATAAGGAACTGTCTAGATAGTGTTGGCTTTGAGGGATTATCTTGACTATGCTAACTGAGGTGAGAGGAACTGCCTGCTGTAGTCTGAGGGGTTCCTGGTGGCGTCTCAGTTCATTAGCACAGGCATTCCCATCTGGGAACTAAACCCTACTTCAGACACTTATCGTCTTTCTTATTTCCCCCTTTCCTTACAGTGTTGGTGACCTAGGGCTTCCAAAGTTAAGTGCTGTATCAGTGAGCAACACATTTTATAAAATGGTCCAACCCTACTTTTCGCATACTTAGTTAAATGTATTCAAACAGAGCTACAGTCCTGGCATGGTGGCACACGCCTTTAGTCCTCACACTTAGGAGTCAGAGGCAGGTAGATCTCTGAGTTTGAGGCTAGCTTGGTCTCCATATTCAGTTCCAGGGTAGCTTGGTTTATATAGTGTGACCCTGTTTCAAAAAACAAAGAAAACAAAACAAAGCAAAAACAGCTAACCAACCAAATACTCAATCTACTGATCTACACCGCAAAATCCTGCATCACGTGTTACTGAGTCACAGTGGCGCTAAGTGTCAAGAGGAAGGCAGGGACTTTGTCCTGCAAGTGAGTTGAGGGTGAAGAGGGTAATCAACAGGGGCCTGCCCTCATCCCGTTCCCATCCGTGTGATCTGCTCCTGTTCGTATGGAGGTACCTCTTCTTGCCTAAAAATGCAGTAACCTTCCATACCAAGGTACGTGTTTGAGTTCTGGATGGACAGCTGGAAACTGCTGAGAGATCTTACCTCATTGTCCTTTTGGTTCCAGTAAAATACAGTGAGATCTGATGCAATTACAGTTTTACATCTTTCTTTTGGAAATCTTTATTTTCCTCCTGTCTGGAAGCTTTTAACAATTTCCTCTCTATGCCATTTTCTGAAATTTCATGATGTTGTTTAACATGGTTTTTCTTGGTGATTATTTTTAATTTAGAAAGCCGTGTTCTTTAGTCCTGTCTCATGAGTCTAATGAATTGCATTATTTCTAGTAATTTCCCTGCTCCCTGTCTTCTCTGTTTCTGGAGCTTCTAATGGTCAATAAAAAGTTCTCTGGCTAATTGTTTGTTAGAAAAAAATCATTTTTCTCTTGTGTTTTTCCATTTCTCGGAAATGGAACTGAGTATTTTGACAAGAATACTTAGTTCTTCTAACTTGAATCTTGCTTTTTAAAAAAGATGTATTTTTTTTATTTATGTGTCTGCACGTGTGCCTGCCTGGGTTTATGTGTACCATGGCATGGTGCATGGAGGCCTCTGAGGCCAGAGGCTGTAAGATCCCCTGCGACTGGAATTGTGAGCACCTGCAGGTGTGGGGACCTCCCCAGGTCCTCTGTCAGAGCAGCGCATGCTCTTACTCCTGAGCATCTCGCCGTCCCGCGTTAGCATTTCTAATGCTCTGTGTGTTTCCTAGATGCCATATGCTTTACCCTTCTCAGGATATATTTTATATTTCAGCTTTTGCCAGCTTACTTCATTTTCCCATTTGCTCTGGCTTCTTTCTTTCTTTTTTAAAAATACTAAACGTTTCCCCAGTTACCTTCTAACCTTTGCCCATATTTGAAAGTGGAATACTGATGAGCTAGTCAGCAGCTGTGGTCAGCAAGGTTGTTCTCACCTAAAATTTCCAGGATCTGACGCCTGCTATACGGCTGTTTGTGCTAGATTTGTTGCAGCAATTTGGAAGCCCTGCTACTGTGTGCTTCCTGGAAAACCAGGGGACAGACGAGCGCAGAAGACAGTGTTTATTCAAGTCTAAATGGAGGATGGAGGAAAGTGGTGGTGGAGATATTCTGATCTCTCAGATCCCCCATTTGCAGTACAGAAAACCCTCTCGGGGTTTTGATGGGGACGGTAGGTAGGTAGACGTTGCCTGCCTCTAGGGCTCTTTGGCTTTAGGTCCATTCCTTCACAGAAGTAGGAAAGCAGGCTCAGGTTTTGTGTCTTCAGGTCAGTTTCAAGTGTGGATTTCTGCAGTGCCTGTTACATACATCAACTTTGCAAAGATGATCATGGAGTGTAACTGTAGGTTCTCCACTGTCCACCAGGACCCCAGTCCATTCGCTCGACGCACGAGTTCTCTGTTACAGAGCCTTATAGATTGTTTCTAATTTAGTGATGGTCTTTAGTCCTAACTCATCTACATGATGATTCAGTAACAGTGCAGAGTGATTAGGGGACTACTGGATATTTTTTCATTAAATCTTCTTAACCACTAGCCATTTGTAGTACCTATAGATCTTTTCTCTTGGGTTAGATGGTTTCTCCAGAAAGGAATCCTCTGATGTCAGCTGGAGTGCTCCTACTCTGACACTTGAACTGGGGGAAAGGAGTAGTTTTTTTTCCCCCTAAGTCAGAACATTGACTTCTCATATTGGCAGAAGACTGTTACTGTAGCTGGCCAGTGTTCTCATGAACGTGGTCTGGAGTTCGATACGTCCTCTGCAGAACTCAACCTCTAAACTTAAAGTGATGGCCTTTACTGGTGGACAGGATTTTGTGATAGCTACTGTGGTCTTACAAAGACTGGAAGAGAAGCCAAGCTCGCGCCTTGTTCTCTCGCCATGTGCCTCCCTTTGCCAAGCTATGAGCATGCCATGAGAAGGTTTAGATGCTGACTAGTACAGTGCTTTTGGACTTTCCAGTTCTAGAGCTATGAGTTATAAAACAACCCTCCTCCCTCATCTCCCCAGCCCCTGTCACAAACACAGCAAAACCAAACCCAGAAAAGCAGGTTATGCAGACCTGCAATCCTAGCTATTCTGGAGGTAGAGGTAGGGTGATGGCAAATTTAAGGCCTACTATAAAGTCTCTCTCTCTCTCTCTCTCTCTCTCTCTCTCTCTCTCTCTCTCTCTCTCTCTCTCTCTGTCTCTGTCTCTCGCCATGTCAGTGGAGGTAATGGTAGTGATGGTGGTGGTAGCATTGGTGGCAGTGGTAGTCTGTGGTATAGATGTATTGGGGGTATAGATCAGTTGGTAAAGCACTTCTCTAGCATACCTGAAACCCTAAGGTTCTAACCCTACAAACTATATAAACTGGCCATCATGAATATACCTATAATCCCAGCCCTTGGAAGACAGAGGCAGGAGGACCAGAGGTTCAGTTATCCTCAGCTACAAGTGAGTGGGAAAGCAGCCGAGGTTACCTAAAACTCTATTTGAACAAAAAGGAGTGGGGGTGGGGAGCTGTAGCGGAGTGCCTTTCTAGCATTCAAAGGACACAGGTTCCTTCTTAAGTGCCCCTAAGCACAAACCTTTATAAGCTACCCAGTCTTCATATTTTATTACATATATTTTATATAGCAACAGAAATGAGAATAGTTCCTCCCATATAAAGAGGAACAAATGCTCTCAGCTCTGAGTTCGACCCTGAAGAAAAGAACTGCTGGTTCTCTTATACCGCAATTCTGCCCTCAATGGCTATCCAGTGCATACTTGTTTTTTCTTTGTTTAATATGTTTTCTAGATTCCTGAAGTAGAATTCCCCCACCCCGGACTCAGTTTCAAATTTGCATGCTATGCTAAGTTAATGGCCATTAGTCCATCTGCTTTCAGAACAGCTGTCTGCTCTCACCCGCCAACTGTCTGACTTCCCTACAGCTTCTGACAGAGCAGCATTATAGATGTGAACTATCTGACCCAACTTGTGAGAAGCAGGTTTTAAAAGAAAGTTGTACTTGAGTAAAATGAAATTATGGACTGCAAATTAATGTCAATAGCAAGGCAGTTTTCCCAATTTAAACATAGGCTCTGGGGTACAAGCTATCATGGTACAACATGTATGTGCTTAGACTATAGAAGGTCCTGAATTCAAATCTCCGCACTCACTGACCAACAAAAACAAAGTGCAAATCATGGAAGCAGCGACTCTCACTCATCGCTGCACTGTAGGCAGTTTGGTTACTACCCCCCAGCATCATTAATCCCAATCCCCTACCATTTCGTAACTGTTACTCACATATTCCAAATGAGGAAAATTGAGGGTAAGGAGTTAAGTAACTTGCCTAAAACCATACATTCACTAAATAAATGCAGCCAAAATCAGAGCTTGTGTGCACTGACATCTGACCCTCATTCTCATTACTCTTCAGGTGGCACTTTTGGGGGTCTGGAGAGATGGCTCAGTTGTTAAGAGCAGTTCCTCTTTTTCTAGAAGAGCACATAACGTTCACTACAGCCTGTGACTCCAGTTCCAGGGGATTCCGTGTCCTCTTCTAACTTTCAAGGATATCTGCACTCATGTGGCACATGCATGTGTGTATATACACACACACATAATAAAACAAAATTATAAATGTTAGCAAAAACATGACAATTTGGAATGTGAAATTTATGCAAATAAAAACTTCCAGGTTTGGGGGGGGGACTCTAAATTTTCTACATTTAATATATTGTTAACTGATACTCTCTGGAAACAATCATTCAGGATAATGATTTTTAAAAAAATATTTATCTTAGTATTTGTGTGTGTGTGTGTGTGTGTGTGTGTGTGTGTGTGTGATGGCGGGGTTACAGATCACCCAGAAGATGGTACTAGAGTTCTTGGAATTGGAGTTACAGATGGAGATGAGCTGGCATGTGGGTGTTGGGAGTTGAACCAGAGTCCTAGCAAGAGAAGCCAGTGTGCTTAACCACTGAGCCATCTTTCCAGCTCCAATTGATTTTATTTGTTTTGAGACAGTATTTCATATTATCCAGACTTCCTGTGAACTTGCTATGCAGTTGAGGAAGACCTTCAACTTTTGATTCTCCTTCCCCACCCCTGAATGCTAGGATTATAGGCATCAACCATCATTCCTGGTTTTGTGTGGTGCTGGGCATTCACTTTGCCACCTAAACTATACTACTAGCCTAGCTAATTGAAACGTCTAGTGCAGGGCTACATAGACTACAGCTCACAATTGGTGCTGTGAACTGTTGCTTTTGTTTAATAAAGAACAAAGCTAATATGACATATGTAGGAAATTTTGTAAGACAGGGACTCATATAGCCCAACTGGCTTCTGACTTACTGTGCAGTAAAGTTTGGCTTTGAACTGAATCTCCTGCCTCAACTCCCTAAGTGGTGGGATACATATGTGCTCAGCTTTAGACTATAGCGATGAATTATTGCTGAGTCATGGAATTGTGGACTGTTTGATTTGTCTTGTTAAGTAAAGGTCTAGACAAGTTCAGACATTCTTGAATTCTATGTAGTGACTCTCATATGGGCATATGGCCAGACCTGCAAATTAGTCATGAGCTGCAGAGATGAGATAGAATAGGAACTGGCCCTTCAGCACAGACTGAGCACCATTATAAAATGACTTAAACCTGACAATTGAGCCAACTTAAAAATTAGTCCGTGCTGTGCTGTGTCTGAGATCTCTTTTCAAAGATTTTTCTAGGTTTTTCCAAGTATGTATTTTGCAGATTTTCCTTGAGGTCTCTGCAGAGTTTAAGTTTGTGGGTGGGAATGAACAGAAACAGTCACCACGCTCTGCACTGAGAGGACCAGGATGCCACAGGATGGACGAGGAGCCACAGACGTGCTGATGGAGTTAGGAATTTGTCATTGACCAATCCGTAAGGCAAGAGGATGTATAAAACCATACCATTACAAACAATAAAAGGGACAGTGCCAAATAAGTAGGTAAACACTGTGGCACACGCCCTTAAGTCCAGGACTCAGGAGGCCGCGGCAGGTGGACCTATGAGTTGGAGGACAGCCTAGTCTACAGAGTGAGTTCTAGGACAACCAGGGCTACACAGAGAAACTCTGTCTCAAGAAACAAAAAGAAAATAAAAAAGAACCTATGTATGTATGTATGTATATACGTATATATGTATATATGTATGTATGTGTTTGTCTGGTTATCAATCTCATCTATTAACTATCTACCCATCTATCTATCTATAATCTAGACCAGTCTATCCTCCCTATTTACCTTCCTTTTTTATCTTCCCTGCCTGCCTTTCTTCCTCTTATCTCTCTGTCTTTGTCTCTGAACCCCCCACCACAAACAAACCTTGGTCTCATACATGCAAAACAGATATTTTTCCCTTGACCTGAATCTCTAGACCTATGACTTGATTTGTGTCCTTGGTTGGTCTGGAACTCAATATATGGACAAGACTGACTTTAAAGTTACAGTCTGTCTCTAAATGGCTGGGTTATAGACATAAGCCACGTGGCCTGGCGTAAGTCTTTCCCCAGAGTCCATATGGAGAAGACTTGTCAGTGTGACATTACTGGGAGATGGTAGAATCTCCAGGAAGAAGTACTTAGTGGGAAGTGTTCAGGGGGTTGGAGGCATTGTCTTTTGAAGATGACAGGGGAGCTGTTCTTTCCTTACTCCCTCACCCTCTAGTGATGAGGTGTGTGGCTTGGTTTGGCAACGTGTTCCCACCATGAGGCTCTGCCTCATTGAAGGTATGAAAGCCTCTCTTTGTTTTCCTGAGCCACTGAGAGGAACTCTCCTGCTTCCAACATGGTAAATTACCTATTCCCGTCACTTTCCTGCCATAATAAACTGCAACCCACAAACTTCGTGTATAAGCACACCTTTCTTAATTGGTTTCTTGTCAGGTATTTGGTCCCAGTGATGAGAAGGCATTTCCTGTTGGAGTTCATATACTGGCTGGTCCAGCCATGAGGTCTATACGTGTGGTGGTGGTTTATTCACTTGGATGTCTTTAATGGCAAGAAAAATTCACACCAAAATCAACATAACTTTCTGCATTTTAAGCACAATAGGAAAAAAATGTAAGTTTCTTTTCGGGGTAGTAAGTCCAGCTCCCTTTCCACTCTTTGGCCTTGTCACACATGACAACCCCACTGACATGGTATGTGTAGAGGAATTTTAATCCAGCAACTTGGCTGCTCTGGAAAGAGATCACCAAGGAGCTAACCGTGCTTCAAAGTGATGTCTAACTGAGGGACAGACAAGAAGGATTTGACAGTGTGAGTCTGAGATAGGATATGCCCACCTCTCACAGGGCACAGGAAGGGACAGAAAGGAGAGGTGACTTAAGAGAGCAGAGGGAGAGGGAGAGGGAGAGGGAGAGAGAGGCAGAGAGGGAGAGGGAGGGAGAGGAAGAGGGGGAGGGGGAGGGGAGGGGAGGGGGAGACGGAGACGGAGACAGAGATAGGTGAAGACAGAACAAACCAGAGAGTAAAAAGGAGCCAGCAGCTGCCAGAAGCCAGAATGTGAGTCAGAAAGCTTGGAGAGGAGTCTGAGGCAGAACAGCTGAGCTGAGCCAGTCAGCCCGAGAACAGGGACCACTAGAAAGGCCGAGCTCATTCAGCAGTAAGCCTCAGAGAGCACAACTATATCAGGTGAATGAGAAGTTGCCACGGTTCCTGTTTTATTTTTGCTTGGTTTGTTGTTGTTGTTGTTGTTGTTGTTGTTGTTGTTGTTTTGTTTTTGCTATTATACAAAGTAATGGGCCTCACCATGGCATCTTTATACACATGCATCACTAAATGTGTGCTCACATGCTAAAACTATGTCTTTCTGATACTTGGTGGCTTTGGGGACATGAATTCTACAGGTGACTGGGAACTTTCATGAGAATTCTTAAAGAGAACACAGATTGGAACCTCTTGGTTTGCATGATTTTGCAGGGATTTCTGGGTCAAGAGCATAAAAATTATTTTACAGGCTCCCCCAGGCGACTTACAAGAAAAGGGTACTGAAGTTTTTAAATATTGATCATGTAAGACCCTCTTAACACAATGTATTTCTCTCAAACAATATGTAAAATTCTAAACATCGTACTACCAAGAGTGAAGATGTCAATAGAAGCAGTATAACAAACTAAGACATCAGCGAAGGCCAGGCTCCCTGCTCGCCATCATTGTTTTCTTTAGTGTAATGAATGGCCCTCAAGTTTTTAATATAATTTTTGAAATGCAATGCAGAAATTCTAATTAGAAACAAGGTCACTTCTTTTACTAATTTACCTTTGGGGACAATTTTCTACCATAAAATTTTCACCCCCAAAACATTATTAATGTATAATATATGTATTAATTCTTTAAAAACAATATTCTTTTTTTAAAAAAATTATTTATTTATTTACTGTATGTGAGCACACACTGTTGTGCTCTTAAGACACACCAGAAGAGGGCATCAGATCCCATTACAGATGGCTGTAATCTACCATGTGGTTGCTGGGACTTGAACTCAGGACCTCTGGAAGAGCAGTCAGTGTTCTTAACCACTGAGCTATCTCTCCAGCCCCTAAAAACAATACTCTTATACTGCTGTATGTGTCTGAGCTTCATTTCAGCATTTTGATGAAGGGTCAATAATTACCCTCTTTGATAGTCTTGCCAGTATTTTTAGTGTGTGGTTTTTATCAGTTTACGAACTGCAGGCGCAAGTCGCAGTTGCCTCTGTAGGGTAACCACTGAGACCTGTGACTCACAAGTACCCAGGAAGGGTTGATGGCTGCTCCTAATCTGTTCTCTTTACAACACAGTCAATGAAGCAAATACTATGTAGTATTTAAATGTTTTATCAACAGCCCCATACCATTTCAACAGGTAGTTTTAATTCTCACTTTAATTAATGAGGATAAATAGGATAAATAGGTGGATGGCAGATAACTGCCTGGACAGATGATAAATGGATGGTGGTTTTCCATTGTCTGTAGAACAGACC
This sequence comes from Apodemus agrarius, assembly GCA_964023405.1. NCBI lineage: Eukaryota > Metazoa > Chordata > Mammalia > Rodentia > Muridae > Apodemus > Apodemus agrarius. Next base: position 161,026,690 of record OZ030009.1, on the reverse strand, counting down.
ATTTAGAAACTAAGAGACACAAAGAAAGGTCACTCATTTGTCTTATGAGTCTGCATTGTCCAGACTCTGAGGAGGTGGCGAATCTCTGCTGCACATATCAGGGGACTTGCCTTAACGCAGAGCTGGAGACCTGATTCCAAGGCGAAACACTCATGCGTATGGGTAGATTGTTACGGGTTGTCAGCTTGGACTTTTGCAAGACGTATGATTCAGATCTTTGATCCTCTGTGTGCCTGGGTTTTTATTTGCATGCTGGCTGGGTCCCAAAGGCAAACAATCTCTAAAAGGACACACTAAGAAGAAGCTACAGTACCCTCTACAGTCTAGCCCAGGGAAGCATTTACACATACCCCTTAGGCCAGTGGTTTCTCAAACTTCCTATTGCTGTGATCCTTATTTATTTATTTATTCATTTAATTTATTATTATTATTATTTTCTCTCTCTCTCTCTTTCTCTCTCTCTCTCTCTGAGACAGGGTTTTTCTGTGTAGCACTGGCTGTCCTGGGACTCGCTCTGTAAACCAGGCTGGCCTTGAACACAGAAATCTGCCTGCCTCTGCCTCCCAAATGCTGGGATTAAAGGGGTGCGCCACCACTGCCCAGCTTTTTTTTTTTTTAATGTTGTTTTTATTGGATATTTTCTTTATTTACACTTCAAATGTTATCTCCTTTCCTGGTTTCCCCCACTCTGGGAAATTCCCTATTCCATTATCCCTCCCCCTGCTTCTGTGAGAATGTTCCTCTACCCACCCCATCCCCACCTCCCCGCCCTTGATTCCCGTACACTGGGACATCTATTGAGCCTTCATAGAACGAAGGACCTCTCCTCCTATTGATGCTTGACAAGGCAATCCTCTGCTACATATGCAGCTGGAGCCATGTGTATTCCTTGGTTGATGGTTTAGTCCTAGAGAACTCTGGGGGGATCTGGTTGGTTGATAATGTTGTTCCTCCTATGGGGCTGCAAATCCCTTCAGTTCCTTGGGTCCTTTCTCTAGCTCCACCATTGGGGACCCTGTGCTCAGTCCAATGGTTGGCTGAGAGCATCTGTATTTGTAAGGTTCTGGCAGGGTCTCTCAGGAGACAGTCATATCAGGCTCCTGTTAGCAAGCACTTCTTGGCATCCACAGTAATGTTGGAGTTTGGTGACTGTATATGGGATGAATCCCCAGGTGGGGCAGTCTCTGGATGGCCTTTCCTTCAGTCTCTGCTCTACGTTTTATCTCCATATTTGATTTTATGAGTATTTTGTTCCCCTTCTTAGAAGAACTGAAGCACCCACACTTCGGTCTTCCTTCTTCTTGAGCTTCTTGTGGTCTGTGAATTGTATCTTGGGTTTTCTGAACTTCTGACCTAATATCCACTTATCATTGAGTGCATAGTATGTGTGTTCTTTTCTGAATGGGTCACCTCACTCAGGATGATATTTTCTAGTTCCACCCATTTGCCTAAGAATTTAATGAATTCATCACTTTTAATAGCTGAGTAGTACTCCATTGTATAAATATGCCACATTTCCTATTTCTAATCCTCTGTTGAAGGACATCTGGGTTCTTTCCAGCTTCTGGCTATTATAAATAAGGCAGCAATGAACATAGTGGAGCATGTGTCCTTATTACATATTGAAACATCTTCTAGGTATGTGCCCAGGAGTGGTATAGCTGGGTCCTCAGGTTGTACTATGTCCAATTTTTTGAGGAGCCACACTGATTTCTAGAGTGGTTGTACCACTTGCAATCCCACCAACAATGGAAGAGTGTTCCTCTTTCTTCACATTCTCGCCAGCATCTACTGTCACCTGAGTTTTTGATCTTAGCCTTTCTGACTGGTATGAGGTGGAATCTCAGGGTTGTTCTGATTTGCATTTCCCTGATGACTAAGGATGTTGAACATTTCTTAAGGTGTTTCTCAGACATTATATATTCCTCAGTTGAAAATCCCTTTATTTAGCTCTGTACCCCATTTTTAATAGGGTTAGTTGATTCTCCGGCGTCTAACTTCTTGAGTTCTTTGTATATAGTGGATATGAGCCCTCTATCAGATATAGGGTTGGTAAAGACCTTTTCCCAATTGGTTGGTTGCCATTGTGTCCTATTGACGTGTCCTTTGCTTTACAGAAGCTTCACAATTTTATGAGGTCCTATTTGTCAATTCTTGATTTAAGAGTCATTGTTGTTCTGTTCAGGAAATTTCCCCTGTGCCCATGTGCTCGAGGGTCCTCCCTACTTCCTCTTCTAATAGTTTCAGTGTAGCTGGTTTTATGTGGAGGTCCTTGATCCACTTGGACTTGAACTTTACACAGGGAGATAAGAATGGATCAATTTGCATTCTTCTACATGCTGACCACCAGTTGAACCAGCACCATTTGTTGAAAATGCTGTCTTTTCCCCCCACTGGACGGTATTAGTTCCTTTGTCAAAGATAAAGTACCATAGGTGTGTGGGTTCATTTTTGGGTCTTCAATTCTATTCCATTGATCAATGTGTCTGTCTCTGTACCAATAACATGAAGTTTTTTTTATCACTATTGCTTTGTAACACAGCTTGATGTCAGGGATGGTGATTCCCCCAGAGGTTTTTTTATTGTTGAGAATAGTTTTCCCTCTCCTGGCTTTTTAATTTGCAAATTGCTCTTTCTAACTCTATGAAGAATTGATTTGGAATTTTGATGGGGATTCCATTGAATCTGTAGATTGCTTTTGGCAAGATGGCCATTTTTACTATGTTAATCCTGCCAATCAATGAGCATAAGAGACCTTTCCATCTTCTGAGATCTTTGATTTCTTTCTTCAGAGACTTGAAGTTCTTGTCATACAGATCTTTCACTTGCTTCACTAGGTTCACACGTGACTATTGTGAAGGGTGTTGTTTCCCTAATTTCTTTCTCAGTCTATTTATCCTTTGAGTATAGGAAGTCTACTGATTTATTTGAGTTAACTTTATATCTAGCCATTTTGCTAAAGTTGTTTATCAGCTACAGGAGTTTTTTGGGTCACTTAAGTATACTATCATATCATCTTCAAATAGTGATATTTGACTTCTTCCTTTCCAATTTGTACCCCTTTGGCCTCCTTTTGTTGTCTAATTGCTCTGGCTAGAACTTCAAGCACTATATTGAATAGATAGGGAGAGAGGGGGCAACCTTGTCTAGTCCCTGATTTTAGTGGAATTGCTTCAAGTTTCTCTCCATTTAGTTTGATGTTGGCTACTGGTTTGCTGTATATTGCTTTTACTATGTTTAGGTACAGGCCTCGAATTCCTGTTCTTTACAAGACTTTTAACATGAAGGGGTGTTGGATTTTGTCAAATGCTTTTTCAGCATGAAATGATAATGTGGTATTTCTCTTTGAGTTTGTTTATGTAGTGGATTACGTTGTTGGATTTCCATGTATTGAACCATCCCTGCAGCCCTGGGATGAAGCCTACTTGGTTGTGGTGAATGACTGCTTTGATTTGTTCTTGGATTAGGTTGGCAAGAATTTGATTGAGTATTTTTGCATCAATATTCGTAAGGGAAATTGGTTTGAAATCTCTCTTTGTTTGGTCTTTGTCTGGTTTAGGTATAAGTGTAATTGTGGCTTCACAGAATGAACTGGGTAGTGTTCCTTGTGTTTCTATTTTGTGGAATAATTTGAAGAGTGCTGGCATTACGTCTTCTTTGAGGGTCTGATAGAACTCTGTACTAAACCCTTCTGGTCCTGGGATTTTTTTGGTTGGAAGACTATTAATGACTGTTTCTATTTCTTTAGGGGTTATGGGACTGTTTAGATGTTTTATCTGTTCCTGTTTTAAATTTGCATCTGGTATTTGTCTAGAAAATTGTCTATTTCATCATGCCTTTCCAATTTTGTTGAGTATAATCTTCTGTAGTAAGATCTGATGATTTTTTAAATTTCCAGCTTCTGTTGTTATCTCTCCCTTTTAATTTCTGATTTTATTAATGTGGATACTATCTCTGTGCCCTCTGGTTAGTATGGCTAATGGTTTATTTATCTTGTTGATTTTCTCAAAGAACCAGCTCCTGGTTTTGCTGATTCTTTGTATACTTCTTTTTGTTTCCACTTGGTTGATTTCAGCCCTGAGTTTCATTATTTCCTGCCATCTACTTCTCTTGGCTGTATTTGCTTCTTTTTGTTTTAGAGCTTTCAGGTGTGCTGTGAAGCTGCTAGTGTATGCTCTCTAGTTTCTTTTTGGTGCCACTTAGAGCTATGAGTTTTCCTCTTATCACTGCTTTCATTGTTTTTGGTATGATGTGTCTTCATTTTCATTAAATTCTAAAAAGTCTTTAATTGCTTTATTTGTTTCTTGACTAAGTTATCACTGAGTAGAGTGTTGTTCAGCTTCCATGTGTATGTGTGTTTTCCCTTGTTTTTGTTGGCATTTAAGACCAGTCTTTGTCGAAGATCAATTGGCCATAGATGTGTGGGTTCAATTCTGGGTCTTCGATCCTATTCCATTGATCCGCTTCCCTGTCACTGAACCAATACCATGCAGTTTTTAATACCACTGCTCTGTAATATTGCTTGAGGTCCGGGATATTGATTCCCCCAGAAGTTCTTTTGCTGTTGATGATAGTTTTAGCTATCCTGGGTTTTTTGTTATTCCAGATGAATTTGAGAATTGCTCTTTCTAGCTCTATGAAGAACTGAGTTGGGATTTTGATGGGAATTGCATTGAATCTGTATATTGCTTTGAGCTGAAAACATCCAGTGGAAAAAAGATAGCCTTTTCAACAGATGGTGCTGGCTCAACTGGAGGTCAACATGCAGAAGAATGAGAACTGATCCACTCTTATCTCCTTGCACTAAGCTCAACTCCAAGTGGATCAAAGACCTCCACATAAAACCAGACACACTAAAACTAATCGAAAAGAAACTGGGGAAGACCCTTGAGGACATTGGCTCAGGGGAAAAATTCCTGAACAGAACACCAATTGCTTATGCTCTAAGAGCAAGAATAGACAAATGGGACCTCATAAAACTACAAAGTTTCTGTAAGGCAAAAGACACTGTCAAAAGGATAAATCGGCAACCAACAAATTGGGAAAAAATCTTCACCAACCCCACATCCGACAGAGGGCTAATCTCCAATGTATACAAAGAACTCAAGAGGTTAGACCCCAGAAAACCAAATAACCCTATCCAAAAATGGGGTACAGAGCTAAACAGAGACTTTTCACCTGAAGAAATTCGGATGGCTGAGAAACACCTTAAAAAATGTTCAACATCACTAGTCATTAGGGAAATGCAAATTAAAACAACCCTGAGATTTCACCTCACACCAGTCAGAATGGCTAAGATTAAAAACTCAGAAGACATCAGGTGTTGGCGAGGATGTGGAGAAAGAGGAACACTCCTCCACTGCTGGTGGGAATGCAAGCTGGTACAACCACTCTGGAAATCAGTATGGCAGTTCCTCAGAAAACTGGGCGTGATACTTCCGGAGGACCCAGCCATACCACTCCTGGGAATATACCCAGAAGATTCACCAGCATGCAATAAGGATACATGCTCCACTATGTTCATAGCAGCCTTATGTATAATAGCCAGAAGCTGGAAAGAACCCAGATGTCCCTCAACAGAGGAATGGATACAAAAAATGTGGTATATATACACAATGGAGTACTATTCAGCCATTAGAAACAATGAATTCATGAAATTCTTAGAGAAATGGATGGAGCTGGAGAATGTCATACTAAGTGAGGTGACCCAGTCTCAAAAAATACCCATGGTATACAGTCACTGATAAGTGGATATTAGCCTAGAAGCTTGGAACACCAAAGACACAAATCACATATCAAGTGATGTCTCACAAGAAGAAAGGAGTGGACACTGGTGCTAGAATGGACCAAAACATCATTGTGGGAGAGTACAAGAACAGTAAAGTGGGAGGGGGTGGATGCGGGAGCAGGGGGAGGGAAAAGGACATGTGGGACCTTTGGGGGTGGGGAACCAGAAAAAGGGAAATGAATTGTAAATATAGAATATATACAATAAAAAAAATCAAAAAAAAAAAAAAAGACCAGTCTTAGTCTGTGGTGATCTGATAGAATGCATGGCATTATTTTAATCTTCTTGTGTCAGTTGAAGCCTGAATTGTGCCCAATTAAATGGTCAGTTTTAGAGAAGGTACCATGAGGTACTGAGAAGAAGGTATATTCTTTTGCTTTAGGATAAAATGTTCTATAAATATCTGTTAGATCTATTTGGTTCATAACTTCTGGTAGTTTTGCTGTGTCTCTGTTTAGTTTCTATTTCCATGACCTGTCTATTGCTGAGAGTGGGGTATTGAAGACTCCCACTATTATTGTGTGGGGTGTAATGTGTGCTTCGAGCTTTATTAAAGTTTCTTTTATGAATGTGGTTGCCCTTGCATTTGGAGGATAGATCTTCAGAACTGAGATTTCATCTTGGTAGATTTTTTTCCTTTGACCTGTATGAAGTGCCCTTCCTTATCTTCTTTTGATAACTTTTGGTTAAAAGTTGATTTTATTCGATATTAGAATGACAACTCCAGTTTGTTTCTTGGAACCATTTGCTTGGAAATTTGTTTTCCAACCTTTGACTGAGGTAGTGACTGTCTTTGTCATTGTCTTTGTGTTTCCTGTAATGCAGCAAAATGCTGGGTCCTGTTTATGTATCCAGTCTGTTAGTCTATGTCTTTTTATTGGGGAATTGAATCCATTGATGTTAATAGATATTAAGGAATAGTGAATGTTGCTTCTTGTTATATTTTATTTTATTGTTTGTGTGACTATCTTCTTTTGGGTTAGTTGAAAGATTACTGTCTTGCTTTTTCTAGGGTGCAGTTTTCCTCCTTGTGTTGGTGTTTTCCATGTAATATCCTTTCTAGAGCTGGATTTGTGGAAAGATATTATGTAAATTTTGTTTTGTCATGGAATATCTTGTTTTCTCCATCTACGCTAACTCAGAGTTTTGCTGGGTATAGTAGCATGGGCTGGCTTTTATGTTCTCTTAAGGTCTGTATGACATCTGCCCAGGATCTTCTAGCTTTCATCATCTCCGGTGAGAAGTCTGGTGTAATTTTGATAGGTCTGCATTTATGTGTTACTTGACCTTTTCCCCTTCCTGCTCTTAATATTCTTTCTTTGTTTAGTGCATTTGGTGTTTTGATTATTATGTGACAGGAGGAATTTATTTTCTGGTCCAGTCTGTTTGGCGTTCTGTAGGCTTCTTTTATGTTCATGGGTATCTCTTTTCTTTAGGTTAGGGATGTTTTCTTCCATAATTTTGTTGAAGATACTTACTGGCCATTTAAGTTGGGAATCTTCACTCTTTTCTATACCTATTATCCTTAGGTTTGATCTTCTCATTGTGTCCTGGATTTCCTGGATGTTTTGGGTTAGGAGCTTTTTCCCTTTTGCATTTTCTCTGATTGTTGTGTCAATGTTTTCTATGGAATCTTCTGAGGTTCTATTTTCATCTGCTGGTGATGACTTATGACTCCTGATCTATTTCCTAGGTTTTCTAACTCTGGGTTTGTTTCCCTTTGTGATTTCTTTATTGTTTCTATTTCCATTTTTAGATCCTGGACGGTTTTGTTCATTTCCTTCACCTGTTTGTGTTTTCCTGTAATTCTTTACGGGATTTTTGCATTTCCTCTTCAAGGGCTTCTACCTGTTTACCTGTGTTCTCCTGTATTTCTTTAAGGGAGTTATTTATGTCCTTCTTAAAGTCCTCTATCAGAATTATGAGAATTGATTTTCGATCTGAATCTTGCTTTTCCGGTGTGATGGTATATCCAGGACTTGCTATGGTGGAAGAATTTGATTCTGATGGTGCCAAGTTTCTGTTGCTTATGTTCTTATGTTTGCCTCCCACCATCCGGTTATCTCTAGTGCTACCTTCTCTCGCTATATGTGACTGTAGCCTGTCCTTCCTGTGATCCTGGTTGTGTCAGCACTCCTCCGAGTCCAGCTGTCTCTGTGGTCCTGCAATTCCAGGATCCTGTGATCCTGAGATCCTGGGTGTGTCAGACCTCCTGGGAGTCAAGCTGCCTCTGGGATCCTGAGATCCTGGTGTGATTAAACTCCTCAGATCCTGGGTGTGTTAGTGCACCTGGGAATGGAACTTCCTCTTGGTGTTAAGGGACTGGCTGCAGAGTTTGCACCCAAGATAAGCCAGTCCAGACCAGAAAGTACCTGTGTCACTAGTTGGGCGGGGTTCCTGAATCTCTGGATCCCACTGGTCCCGGTTATGCCCAGTGGTGTTGGGGCAAATGTTGTGTCCTCCACACCTCTGATCCTATGATCCTGGGTGTGTTAGAGTACCTGGAATTGGACCTTCCTCTGAGTGTTAAGGGACTAGCTGCAGAGTTCGCGCCCAAGGTAAACTCGACCAGACCCGAAAGTCGCTGTGATCCTTTAATATAGTTCCTCATGCTACAGTGATCCCAAACATAAAATCATTTTTGTTGCTGCTTATTATGAATTGTAATGTAAATATCTGATATGCAAGATGTCTGATATGTGATTCCTGTAAAGGATTGTTACACTCCCAAATGGGTAGTGACCCACAGGTCGAGAACCACTGATTTAGATGATCTCTATGACAGGCTTGTTCAGCCTCGTCGTGGCTGAGACTATACATTATGCAGCATTTCGCAGTAGCAATACTGGCTTCACTAGTCATAGTTCTTTGTTTCTAGAGACTGTCAAATGTTCCCAAGGGAACAGACATTCTTGAGTGCAAACCATTAATGTTGTTTGTAGTAGATGTATTATGTCTTCCAAGATTTAAGGAAACTCAGATATAGGATGTTAGATTTCAAACATGGTTCCCCTAACCCTAACACTGTTAATATATAGGCAGTTCTACTGGTCTGTGAGACAGGGACCTAGAAATTGCTTACATTATCATCTACCATTGTCAGGTGCACCAGGTGTGTACTGCAGATAAAAGAACTCTCCAGCCACCCACGATCTCCCCCCTTCTTCCCTCTGCTCCTCCCTCCCTCTTTCCCTTCCTCTTTACCCTCCCTGCATTTCTCCTTCCTGAACGAACGCCCTTTCTTTCTCTGTCTCCCTGTCTCTATGGTGATTTCCCTGACCTCATTTTCTGAGTTCATTGAACTCACCTGAGAAATGCCTCCAAATAAACCTGCCTTTATACTTTTAATTCGGCTTGAATTGACTTATTTCATTGGTGGAGAAAACCTATTACAGAAACCTGCTAAGAACGCATGTGTTACAAGAAATGTAATTATTTCTGTCAGATAGGCAGGCATGCCACAGTAACCCTTTCACTACCATGATAGACTGATCTCCTCCTCCCGGTTTACCTGTAGAACACTGATTCTCACAGTGCTAGCATTTGGAGATGAGCCTTTGAATGGCAGTTAGGTATTGATGAGTAGACCTGAGAAGAGACACCAGGGCACTTACTTATAGCGCCTGTGGATTGCTCTTTCTTATTTCTATTTCTTGGTTTCTGTCTCTCTTCCATGTAAGAACACAGCAAGGAAGTGGTCCCTCACAAACTTTGGCATGTTGGCCAGAGACCTCTCAGCCTCCAGGAAAACTGTGACAAATATATTTCTGTTCCTTACAATTACTAGAATAGGCTATTTTGCTGAAGTAATCCCAATTAAGTAAAATTCTAAGGGTTCTAAAAAGAATATACATTAATTTTGGTAGCATTTTCTATGCTAATTATTTAAAGTGTACCTAAATTATAGCATTGTCTTCGGTTATAGAGAATTTTCATCTCATTTGTCAAGTTAAGAACATAGTTCTTTCTTATTCTACTGTCTTGACAACTTTGATGTCTTAGTCATGAGGAAGTCCCTGAAGTCCATCTAATTAATACAAACCAAAAGTTTGCAATGTAATCAAATAGATTGGACAGCTCACTGGTCCTTCTTCCTAGCATATAAATTCATGATGTATTGATATACTACCATTTAATTGTTTTCAATTTTCAACTATTTAACTTTGCTTCTAGTGAGTAAGCACTGAATATATTTGTTTTATTGTTTACACTTTAAAATTACATTCATGAATATGTTTTCTATGTGTACATGTGCCTTGTGTCAAAGTGTACATGTGTGAACCAAAGGGCAACTTGAGGGAGTCAGTCCTTTCCCTCTCCTATGTGCCTCCCGGGGCTTGAACTTGGGTCCCCAGTCTTGGAAGAGAGCACCCTTGCCTGCTATGCCATGTTGCCTGCCCTCTTCTCTGCATTTCTTTGCTATATCACAGAATGGTTACTCCCACTGTTCTATGAAACAGCAAAACACAAGTGCTTGTGGGTGCTTCTGTCTTATAACATCAACATAAACAAGTATTTAGATGTTTATCTTCATATTGACAGGAAATCTGAAGTTTTCAGAATCCTAGTTTAAGACATAATTGGAAGTAGCAATTTCAAAAAAATCAGGGCTTAAAGTTTCGCTCAAAACTGTTTTAAATTATCATGTAGAAGTATTCCCTCCTACAGATCCATCCCATAAAAATGCCCTATACCATATTCTCTATAATCCTTTCAGTACTACCATGACAACCCATGAAGAAGCTTTGGAGGACTATGGAATGTGGGCTTTTCATTCTCAGTTTCATTTTATAAAAAGATCCTAAAAGGATGTGATTTCACTTGAAAATTTGTAAAGACTTTCCGTAAAAACCTACCTCATGCCTTTGGAAAAATAAGGCTGCCTAACATTTACTAAATGTATGCTATGTAGATGTTTCACTAATTGCCTGTTGAGATCCCATTGATGTACTTACTATTATGATCCCTATTTTGCAAACAAAGAAACTCGTATTAGATCAATCACTTCCTTTATTAGTGGTAGAGCCCTAATAAACCCAACGAGTATACACTAGAGCTGTGGATCTGACCACTGTGCTGGACTTCAAACAGTGATGACTGTCTAAATTGTACAACCTTTTTGGACTCATGGGTTGGAGTAGGTTAGAGCCATGTAGCCATGAGCATTTTTTATCCATTAGAATCTGCTGCACAGACAGTCTTCTATGCTTAGTGGCTTAAAACAATAATCCTTTGATTATTGAGAGACAGCAGAGTTTATGAACTTGTGTGGGCTGATTTGTGTATTTTGTGGAATTTGCTGGAAAAGCTACAAGATGGCCTCATTCAGCATCTGCTGGTTGAAGTTGGCTACCAGCTGGAGCATCCTAATTTTCTTGTGTACTGTTAAGTTTAGATTTCTGTTAACGTGGTCGAATCCAGGCTCCAAAATTATGAGTGGTGGAGCCTTGAGGGTTTGGTGGCTTGAGGCTCGCCTGGGACTTCTACAGCATTTTTTTTGTTGTATTCTCTTGACCAGCAGTCACAGTTTCCTACCTTTGGACGGGACATATGGCAATGTCACATTGCAGAGGTATAAACAGGGTATCGTGAACCTTTGTGGCAATTGTTACAATGGCATATTGAACTATTTCTTCCAGCTACACATTGCTATTTACTATGCCATCCCCAAATACAGACATTCATAATAACAATTTCTTTACTCATATACCTATAGGTCAGGGACTCAAGCATGTAAATGGCTCTTCTCCACCGTGCCTGGTGCATACAGCGGCACCAGGCTTACAGCCATCTAGTGCTATGGGACATCAGATGGTCTCAGCAACATGTCTGTCTCTAGCACATTAAAAACAACAATTCAAAGGACTATTGACTTTCTGAATTCTTTCGCTGTGGTTCATGCATGTGCCAGAATCCTTGATCCTCTTTCATGTGGCTGCTCCTTCTCGGTGGCTTCTCCCCCAGAACCTGCCTTCATTACCTCTTCTGATGTAGCCTAGATGCATTTCCAGGGCAGACATGTTCCACATGAACAGCAGCAGAGTTCCTCAGATCTCAGGTTTAGGCCCAGAAAAGTACTCCCTTCCTTCTTTTTGGGTCAAAGGAAGGCATGAGGCCACCCCAGAGTCTATTGCAGTCGAGTGAACATTGTCTCTTGGCCATGCATGTGCTGAGATGAGAAGGACTATAGAAAGCCGTTGTTGTAGACAGTGCGCCAGATTGTTTGAGAAAAGGTGAAAAGCTGAGAAGCTGGTGTCAAAGACGAGACTAATGGCTACCCAGACAAAATTGCAGCCAACAGCCAAACGATTCAGTGTAGGAAAGAACAATGCATATGAGAAATCCCAAATATTTCTTTCAAATTACAAATCAAGCAGCAGAAGACAATCTAAGGTCAGTGTTGAGAAATAGGGAGAATACATTCTGCAGATGGCATCTTCTTTCTCGACAGGTCAGTCAGGAATATTGGGAACCTCAGCAGTGAAGGTTCAGCAGTGACATATCAAGCATTATGGGGGTCCTCAAGTCTTCTCCAGAAGTATTTAGTCTTGATCAGATAAATGTAGAATTTATCCTCCCACTACAGGGATGAGATCATAAAATATCCCTTCCATCACCGAAGCTTGGGAAGGACCCAGAAACAGATGGCCAGGCAATATGGAGACTCTAATTAAGGAGAGAAAGCTGCAGGGCCACCAAAATAGATGGAGACATTGTCCCTTAGCCATAACTAAGGCATTGTGGGCATTCCCCAGATTGTTTTGGAGAAAAATACAGCCTCATTTTGTGCCAGTGTTATTTATATGGTTCACATGGACTCCTACTGTTTCAGTGCCTTCTATTGTATGTTTACTTAAATGCTTGTTTTGTGATGCTTGGGCCTGAGCCCAGGGCCCGCGTACATGCTAGGTGAATGCTATATCACTGAGGTATACCCCAACTCTCCTTTTATTGTTTTAACCGTTCTTTCCACATGGAAATATTTTTTATTTTTATTTTTAAAGGCATTGAAGAACTTCTGATAGTCATGACATTCATGATAGAATTGAAGGTGGCAAAAGTTAATAACTTTATGCTCTAAGCATTCTGGGCTTTTATATAGATCCTCTCTAGCTCTATGGGTTAGTGTTGTCATGGCAACAGCATTCGTAACAATAAAAGGCTGATATTTTAAATAAATATTTAATGGATTATAGTATATTTACATTTATTATTTATTTTTTGTTTTATTCTCTCTTTATGGTAAGTCTGGGTTTCCTTCTAATCATGGACCTCTGGATAGGCTGTGAAAAATCATAAATTGGAAAACATAAACACTGTCATTCTTGTCTTAAATTTTTTATAATTATTTGGGTATTTTTAAATTTTCTTCTCTAATTTAAAGGTTCACTATTTTTAGTGAAAAGCAAAATACATTGTGTCTGGGAGCCAAAACTTATTTAGAACTCATAAATGCTAATTTCGTTCTTCTAATGAGAGTCATTTCTTGTAGTTCCTGTATTTGCCGCTATTAGCACACAAAATGATAAGTGATGGCATTACTGGTTAATTAGCCTTAACATTTAAAACTGTGTGCCTGAAGATTGCTAAGAGTTGTTAAACATCAGTACACACCAGTATATTCAATTACAGTACTAGAGTCTGAATGTTAAGTACTTCCCAAAGGCCCAAGTGTTAGATGCTTTGTCCCAGGGTGGCAGGCGTAGTGGGAGAGTTAGGTTTCTGGGGGAAGGCTGTATAGGGCATAGCCTTTTCTTCTTTTGTTGAAGCATGAGATGAGCATTTCTGTTCTGCCATTGCTGCCACTGGGTTCCTTTGCTGCATACCTACAGGCAACAAAACCAAGAAACCCATGGAGGACTTCTCAAGCCTGCCTGCCTTTGTCTTCAGAAGTCGGTACCCTAGGTGTGTAGAGCCTAGAGAGTTGATGACCACAGATGACAAGAGAACTACTGTTTCTGCCATTTCCTCCGTGGCCCCCTCTGGGTATGCCAAGGTACTGCTGCAGTGTGCCTGTAATGACAGGATGCTGACATTGAGGAATACTCGTCCTTCCCTGTTCAGCACTCAGTAAGTCCAGGGCCCCCTGGTTTCAGAGAACAGCTCCTGCTAAGTAGGTTAACTGGTGTTGAAGGGATTCCAGGCTGTCTGCAGTGGAGACCATTACCGGGTTAAGCTTGTCTGAGAAGTCACTGGCCAGATGTTGTGTTTGCACAAGAACTGCTCCAGTGGTTCCTGTCATACCCAGTGAGACAGCAAGGTCTAGTCCAGTGAGCAGAGGGATGAAGATCTCTCTCTTCTTTTGGCTTCCTCCTATCTGCAAGGTGAGTTCTTCAGGTTCATAAAATTAAATACAGGGAACAATTATGGGATGTATGAGCATTGGGAAGCCAGGCTCATACAGGTTCTAGTAGTGCCTTTGCATCAGAGGAGAGCTGGAGAGTTAACACATATTGATTTGGCGATGGTGATGTAACAGATATGTGTAAGATGGGGTTTCAAGGAGGGTCCTACAAGGCAAAGAGGAGGGGCTGGTAGGTCAAAGAGAGGAATGTCTTGTGCTTTCCTTGTGGGTAAGGGTTCATGGAGCTTTTGTAGATGTTAAATATATTTAGTGTAGTCAGAGCCATCATTAATTGTACACTAGCGGGGGTAGGTGGTTGTCTTTTGTTTTAGAAGTTAGGCTTTTAGGATTTGATATGTTTTTTCTATTATTTCTTCTGTTTTTATAGGCTGCCCTGCCATGCCTGAGCCATGGATGTAATCTGGTATGTCTTGGGTTGCCACAGTCCACCTCTTGTGGTGCTCCTCGCAGAGGCTGTTGCAGTCTAGTCTGGATTCAGAAGTCATACCTTCCCATAAGATGATTTTAAGAAGGAGATCTCTGGGTGTAGGGTTGGGGATTTTTCTTTCTAGGCTTGGTCTAGTTCTGAGAATAAAATTAGATAGAGGTTCTCCTGGCTTTTGACAAAGAGACACAGGGAGGAGGTGGGGTCTTCTGAACCTGAGGGCAGGGCAAGCCTGTCTCAAGCTTGGCTCGCACAGAGGTGGCCCTGTCCATCTCTTCACTGCACCTGCTGTGCTCCAGTAGAAACGTCCTGCTGGACAAAGAGTTCATCAGAACCCCATGGGGTGTTGCCTGGTCCTGACTTTTCCCTGATTTGTTGACAACATTGATCTTGAAATAAGGCGTCTCACTCCAAAAACATTGGGATGGGCAGGGAGGAGTGGCAAAGATCTCTCCAATCTTGGGCATGTTTAGGCTGTCAATATGGCTCTGTAGGAGAGATCTTGTCCAGGGTTCACGGATGCCATCTCCCCTCACTGCCTGCCTGAGTTCCTTCACGTCTGATGCCTGGCATAGGTACCAGTTGAGTGGTTTAGTTCCATCAACTATTATTAACCCTCTGAAATAGGGTGAGATCTGGAATAGAGTGGTTTTTAGGACCTTGCTCTTTGGGCTCATCTGACTGAGGGGGCTCAGGGCTGTGTTGTTATCAGCCTGCCCTATTTTAGATGGCCCCATGCTTTGCCAAATTGCAGCTAAGATCGGCAAAAATCACGGGAAGGGGTCTTTCCCTTGGATGTCTCTCCTTATAATGAGAGAAGCAACTTGGGTCCATGAGTCAGGGCTGTAAATATTATCATTGGCCATGCATGGTGCTGGCGCTAGGACTTTCTTCCAAAACAAGGAGGCTTGATTTTGTTTATTTTGGCTATTTTTATTCTGTGGGGTTTTAGTAGGGCACATATTTCCCTGGCCTGGGGGGATTTTTTCTTTTCAATGAGGAGTTGCCCATGACAGAAAAGAGGAGAAATGTCTTGTCCAATACCGAGAAGCACCTTAAGAGATGTTCAGCATCATTAGTCATCAGGGAAATGCAAATCAAAACAACCCTGAGATTCCACCTCACACCAGTCAGAATGGCTAAGATTAAAAACTCAAGAGACAACAGGTGCTGGCAAGGATGTGGAGAAAGAGGAACACTCCTCCACTGCTAGTGGGACTGCAAGATGGTACAACCACTCTGGAAATCAGTCTGGCGGTTCCTTAGAAAATTGGGCATGACACTTCCAGAGGACTCTGTCATACCACTCCTGGGCATATACCCAGAGGATTCCCCTGCATACAATAGAGACACATGCTCCACTATGTTCATAGCAGCCTTGTTTATAATAGCCAGAAGTTGGAAGGAGCCCAGATATCCCTCAAAGGAGGAATGGATACAGAAAATGTGGTATATTTATACAATGGAATACTACTCAGCAATTAAAAATAATGAATTCATGCAATTTGTAGGCAAATGGTTGGATCTGGAAAATATCATCCTAAGTGAGTTAACCCAATCACAAAAGAATACACATGAAATGCAATCACTGATAAGTGGATATTAATGAGCCCAGAAGCTCTGAATATTCAAGGCACAATTAGCAAGTCAAAAGATTCCCAAGAAGAAGGAAGGAGAGGACCCTGGTCCTGAAAAGACTGGATCCAGTCTTGTAGGAGAGTACCAGAACAGAACAGAGAAATGGTGGGGTGGTGATTGGGGAATAGGCAGGAGGGGGGGAGGACATATGGGACATATGGTGACGGGGGAACTGGGAAAGGGGAAAGCCTTCAGAATGTAAACAAAGAATATAGGAAAAAAAAAGGAATGTTCCTTTGGCCTGTTGTCTTTGGCAGATTCCACAGAGGTCCAAAACACTAAGCTTTTCTGCAAATTTAAAAACTGGTAGCTGCCCTGTGGCTTTTAAGTAGCTTCTGTGTTACCGGGATTTTTGTATGTGTTTTAAGGAGAAACTCGATAGAGAGTCTTTGCCAACATGAACTGTGGGCTGTCAGGATACACAGGGGAGAGGGGCCTTCAGCCAACACCAGAGGGCAGCTCTGGTCAGGAGACTTCAGGTGCCCCCTCAGCTTGTCCAAATCCAGGCAATGGTGCTGAGGGAAAGCACAGCAGGAAAGGAGAGATTTCTGGACTCTGGAGTTGAGGGTGGAGCTCTCCTTCCTGTGGTATCTGTTGCAGGGCATTCACTGAAACAATTCCAAAAGGAACAAAGAACTGGGAGTTACTTAATACAACCATAAATGCTTCCAAAACATTCCTGGTGGAAGTGGCTGTGAGCTTGTTTTATACATGGAGTCGGGATATACTACATTCTGGTCTTCCTCCCCTCCTCCCCTCCTCCCCTCCTTCCCTCCTTTCTTCTCTCCTTCCCTCCCTCCCTCCCTCCATCCCTCCCTCCCTCCCTCTTTCTTTGTTCCTTCCTTCCTTCCTTCCTTCCTTCCTTCCTTCCTTCCTTCCTTCTCTCTCTCTCTCTCTCTCTCTCTCTCTCTCTCTCTCTCTCTCTCTTTCTTTGCCCAGTAGTATATGTTAGAAACATGTGACACAGTTTTTTAAGACAGTAAGACACGTGTTTGCTTTGGATTGGAGTTTCTTCTAGGTTCGAAGCTGAGAGGAAGGGAAGAGAGAAGAGGGAATTAACAGAAAAGTGTGCTCCATGCTATATCCAGTCTCCTCCTCTCACTCATCCCAGGACTCAGGGCAGCCATGCATTGTATGATAACGTCATAGCTGCAGAGGGCCATGGTCGTCTACGTGACTTATTACCCTTCCACTCTGCTCATCTTTCTCTGGGATGCTCTCTTTACCCCCTTCTTCTGTGGAATCCAAAGATCATAGAGGGTTTGAAGATGCAGGAGGCATGATAACCTGTCCTCACCAAAGCCTTAGTGAATCCAACAGAGGCAGGAAGAAAAAGTCTCTTCTGATGTGGACATCTGCCATCCATCTCAAGAGACAGCAGCAGAGTCTTCTGGAAGCCCCGTTGGGATGGGCAGGGAGGCAAAAGTAGAAGGGTAAGGAGCATACATGTCCTTGTTAGAATTACTTTTGCTATGATGAAATACCATGACCAAAGCAACTTGGGAAGGAAAGGGCTACTGTGGCTTATACTTCCACCTCATAGTTCATCATCAAAGGAAGTCAGAACTCAAACAGTGCAGGAGCTGAGATGCAGGAGCTAATAAGCCATGGAGGGGCGCTGCTTCCTGGCTTGTTCATCACGCTTGCTCAGCCTGCTTTCTTATGGACCCAGGACCATCCGCCCAGGGAGCGCACCACCTACAAAGGTCTGGGCCCTCTCACATCAATGACTAGTTAAGAAAATGCCCCACAAGCTTGTCTACAGCCTGATCATCCAAAGGCATATTCTCCTTTTTTTCTTTTCATTTTATTCAAGAATTAAGGAAATCAGTCTTCCGGTTGTGTTTTCAGGAACCTGTAAGACTGACGTCAGGTACAAAGGCATTTTCTCTCTCTTTTTAAAGAGATTTATTTATTATTATATGTGAGTACACTGTAGCTGTCTTCAGACACTCCACAGAAGGAGTCAGATCTCATTATGGATGGTTGTGAGCCACCATGTGGTTGCTGGGATTTGAACTCAGGACCTTCGGAAGAGCAGTCAGTGCTCTTAACCACTGAGCCATCTCTTTAGCCCTCGAAGGCATTTTCTCAATCCAGGTTCCCATCTCTCAAATGATGCTGTCAAACTAAACTAGCCAGCACGATGTGCTAGTCCATTTCATGTGACCTGCAGCTAGGCACTGTATAAAGCAAGAGGCTTACTTAGCCCACTGTGTGGAGAACTGGAAGCCTGAAGCAGAAGCAGAGGATTTCAAGAGCCAAACTCTCTATTACAACAACCCATTCACTTCTCAACAGAAGCACTAAGCCCTCCTGAGAGCCACACCCCAGTGAGCAAGGTTCTGTGACCACATGGGCTCAAAGCCTCCTGTACACAGATCCTTTAGCAACAAAGTAGATTGTGTGGTTTAGAGTGTTGAGCTGATTCCATGGCCATAAGACCCATGGCGGCACGCTTGGAGGCGCTTCAGACTCAGCTCTGTCCTGAAGCTCTCTCTCTACTGTTTCTGAACAGACAATAGGTCCAGATACTCATGGTGTCTCTGCAGTTTGTCCCCAGGTTCCTTCAGCAGGGATACATCTTCCCATGTTGTGACACTTGGATTGCTGCTGCAGTATGAGGTGTCTGGAGGTGCATGCAGGCTCCTGAGAGCACTTGAGTGTGCTAACTGTGAGTGCACCAAGGCACGAGGGCTTATTAGGTAGAAGTGGGACCAGGAGGCAAGAGGCTGGGGTATTGCTCTGACTTAGGGTTTTACTCTTGTGAACAGAGTTGGGGCTGGCTTACAGGTTCAGAGGTTCAGTTTGTTATTCTCAAGGCAGGAATATGGCAGCATCTAGGCAGACATAGTAAGGAGGAGTTGAGAGTTCTACATCTTCATCTGAAGGCTGCTAGCAGAATACTGACTCCAGGTGGCTAGGATGAGAATCTTAAAGCCGACACCCACAGTGGCACACCTACTCCAACAGGGCCACACCTTCTAATAGTGCCACTCCCTGGTCTAGGCATATACATGCATATACAAGCTACACAGACTCTTGTGTGCCTACCCCCTCCTCCTACACTCACTTTTCTCTACCACATGCAACTCTAGCCTTTTTTTATTCTCTGTAGTACACACAGAAGAACCATCCATCACTCAACAAATTTGTGCTCAAGATGCTGCCTTGACCACATTCAGGAACCTTTCTGACGATCACCAGCAAGTAAAGATGCTTTTCCAATAGCTCTGCACCGAGCACACACCCCTTCAACACTTCCTTCAAGTGGTAAAGAATAAAGGCTTCTCAGCCCCTCCCCAATGTGAATAATGCCCATGTACGGAGGTACCTGACGGCTAGCTCAGATTCCCACGACCATTAAACAAACAGTGATCTCCAGGAGATTCCAGCAGCTTCTCGCACAGTGGACAAGCACATGTCCTGTAGCTTAAGTGCATCGATGCAGCTCCACACCGCTGGCTAGTCCAAGGGAAATAGGGTGTCTCATTCCTCACAGGCCTTGTCTGAGTCAAGGGTCAGGGAGTACCTGCCAGATAAGCACTCAGCAAAGGTCAGTCACCATCTCTCCCCCTCTCCCTCTGCACCCTCCTTCCTGTCCTCCCCTCTTCTCTTCATTACTCCTTTTCCTCCCTTCCTCCTCTTCTTCCTCCTACCATTCTTCTTCTGCTCTCTTTTCTCATCTCTCTCTTTCATCATCTTCCTCTCTCCCCTTCCCTCCTAAGCACTGCTTTCAACTGTCCACTCCACACCGTGGCTTTGCCGACAAACCAGCACTGCTCAGACTCTAGTGTGCCTGTGAGTGATGTAACGACCTTGTTAAAATTCAGACACTGACTCAAAAGGTCTAGGGTGGAGGCTGAGATTGCATTTCCAACATTGTCTGCTGCAAGTCAGCGGGGCACTTGGAGACATGAGTACTGTGTTAATGTTC
This sequence comes from Apodemus agrarius, assembly GCA_964023405.1. Lineage (NCBI taxonomy): Eukaryota > Metazoa > Chordata > Mammalia > Rodentia > Muridae > Apodemus > Apodemus agrarius. Next base: position 161,006,538 of record OZ030009.1, on the reverse strand, counting down.
TTTTAGTATTTCCAGGAACAATGTGCCCTTGAGCACATTCAAATGTAGTAACTTTTCTTCCAGACCCTCTTCCCTCTTAGCTAGCAAGTTGTCCCCAGGAAATGTAATCCCCTACTTCAGCCTGTAAGATCCTCCACTGTTTCTCTGAAATCAAGGCATTTGTCATCATAGCATGGGCTTCCTGGTTGTATGGAGTTTGTACTTAACATGTTAACATTCAAGTACAGACACCTACACAAAACCAGACCTGGGTGTTAACTGATGGCTGTAGACAACAGAGAGAAGACTCCAGAGTTTATTTTAAATTCTGTAAAGAACTGAGGCCCAAATGATGACCTTGAAATGTTGAGGGTTAACGCACACTCCAGCTGTCGGGCAGCATTCACAGTCTTAACAGTCGTATCTCTCTCTCCACATAAATACACACTCCCACAGGGCGTAGGATGTCGCAACGTGTTGTCACGTATTCATAGCTACATGTTTTACTCAATACTGAAACAACCCCTGGGCTGTGATGCAGACCCATCTGGGCCATGAACATTCAGGCCTGGCTTCTCTGAGCCATTGTGCCTGTCATTTAAGCAACATATTTATCTCATCTGGCTGCATTTTGTGGCATTGCAGCCCCTGCTTTATTACATCTTTACATATGCAAGAAGATAATTATTTGCTATGGAAACATTGGCATCACAGTCCTCTGGATGTGGGTGGGGCTTAGGCCATGAATAACCACAGAACAGTTCATCCCACAGGATGGAAGTTGTTGCTGTTTAGGAGGCACCAGCTGTGTGGGTCACCCTCACAAGCTTCATGGTCTGGACTGCATAGTTTGGCAGGCCGCAGGGTGGCTCACTTAGGAGAAAATGTATGTTTAAGTAGCAGGAACATCTTGTGATTAATGTGTGGACCCAAATAGGACACAATTTATCCTTGGGAACAGTGGGAACAGAGCAGAAAAGTAACCTAAGATAATTTTAGAATTAAAAAAACAAAACAAAACCTTTGTTAATTTTCTTCTTGCATATATAAGGTATTTATGCCTGTGTATACGTATGTTCCTCTGTGTGTGCAAGCACACGTGTGTACGAGTGTGGGGAGGCCCACAGTCAACACTGGCCGCCTCCCTCCATCATTTCCCATCCTGCTGGATTTCAAGCTTGCTTAAGTAGACACTCTGGCTTACCAGCCTACCTGGGATTCCCATCTCACAAGGTAGGATTACAGGCAGCCCGCGGTGCCCACCTGGCTTGTACGTGTGGCACTAGAGAGCCGAGCTTACACAGCACACTCTTTACCCGCTGAACCCTTTCCACAGCGCTGATCCTAACAGCTGACCGCCTATTGTATGTAGTGAGACAAGTAATCCAATGTTACAATCATTCCATGAAGGGCTGTGCCTGAGAAAAGCACATGGTTTCTGCCAGCTAGACACCATTCTGCATGTTAACTTCTGGAAAATGGGAATGGGGTGGGGGTGGGGGATTTCCTAGAATCCTTGTAGTTGAATGGGGCTGAAGTCAGTCATAGCTACCACAGGAAGCCAATGGAACTAGGAGAGAGTGCTTGAGCCTGGCTGCTGGGCAGGAGAGAGGAAGCGGGACTGCCCAACAACACACCTATCTGTGGTGTGTACATTTTGGAAGCACACTTCCCCTTGCCTGTCTCCTTGCCCTGTGCCGTGGCCCCTCACCAAGATCACACAGTCACTGGCTTCACGTCCATCCTGCCTGTTCCTCCTGAGAATGCCCAGTGCCCCCAACCAGCCAACCCGCTGCTGGCTCTGCCACTGCCAGTGACCGCCCTGGTCTCACCCAGCTCCCTTTATCCCCAAGAAAGGAAAACACTAGAGACTATATTTTAAAATTGCTCAGATAACTCAAAGTCTGGGCAAAGAATATCCTGCCCTATCCCCGGAGAAACCAACATGTCCTCAGTTTGTATCCGATGCCCTGCCTGATCCCACTCCAGTCTTTTTCCCCTTCCTCTTCCTGTCCTTCCCGGAAATCCCGCCGTCTCTTTCAGCCAGCGATTGGTTTGTGCCATCTTCATTTAGCCAATCAAAAATTAGGGAAACAATTAGAGAAACACCCCCTACATTTAACCTTTTTATTAGATGCTGATTTTGCACTAAGCCCTCAGTCCTTTCATTCTCCCAGAGGCCAGTGTTGTGAGCAGTAGAGTTAAGTCAGTCACAGATCTAGTTTGGAGACAAGAGACCTCAAGACCACTGTGGAGCGGCAGGGTAAGAGCTTGGTCACCATCACCTTTGACTGCTTTCTAACCCACACTCTATACTGTGAAGACTGACCTGCAGACAGCTTCAGTATATTGGGCTAAAAGTGCTGGGATTTTTTTTGTCTGTTTTAAAACTAGATTCTTGAAACTCATAACATGACTTGCTCTCAGAGGCCCCTTAAGACCAGATACTCAGGCAACTGGAGAGTGACCAGCCTCCATGGCCAGTTTTCACTGGTGGTAACTGTTAGTACTCTGTCTAAGCTCCACCCCACAATTACCTGGCAATAGCCAGGTATGCCCCACCCCATAGACCTGGCCCACTATAAAAGGGGATCCTTGCCCCTCCTCTCTCTCATCATTCTTGCCTCTTGGCACTCTCACCTCTCTGCCCCTCTTGGGCTCTCCTCCCCTCCCCCTTCTCTCCACATGGTCATGGATGGCCTCCACTCCTCTCTACTTCTCTACTCTCTCTTTCTGCCTCTCTGCCTCCACTACACCATTAACTTCCATCCTCTTCCCTGAATAAACTCTATTCTATACCATGTCTGTGTGTGCATGGTCCCTCAGGGGGAAGAGGTGTCTGGGCATGGGCCTGCCTAGACACCCCCCCTTCCTCCACGCCGCCGTGCCACACTCTCTAATACCCCTTCTCTCTTTTATAACGCATCATATGGTGCCAAAACCCGGGAACAACATTACACCATCATTTGGTGCCGTGACTCGGATCGAGAAACTGCAGGGCTTGCCAGCAAGCTTTGTCTTTTAACACAACGGTAAGCCCCCTTACGCTGCTCTGGCTGTATTGTTGGGAGGACGGGAATCTGTAATTCTTTCCCCTTCCCTTATCTGCAAACAGCTGTTTACCTGAAGCGCCCTTCCTCTCCTAGTTCTAATACCCTCAGGGACAGTCTATGCACGCTCACTGCTTGAGAGCCCGCATCAGCATGCTGCCCTAGTTCCCCCAGTCTGTGTTTATGTCCCGGTCCCCACCTGCCGAGCCCTGAGCTTAGCAGCTAAGCAGAGAGTTAAGCTCACGTAAGAAACAAGCCTCTTTGGTACTTCCTCCCCCCCCCCCCACACCGAGGGCTGTGACTTCAGCTGCAGGCAGAAAGTCCTGCCCTGCGCTTGCGCGCAGACATAAAATCTTTACCCCAGCACAACTTTCCCTGCTGCCGTGCGAGGTCCCACCTCTGTGGGCCACAGCATAGGTCTCTCCTGTTGTGCCCGCCACAGCCCGGCCTCAGCCCAAGCCCAGCTCAGCTTTGCTATGGCTGCATATGATACTAAATCCTACAGCCCCTGCAGTGTGGCGGATCTCAGAGCCACACCGCTTCTGTCGCTGCCACTGCTGCTCCTGAGAGCGGGTCATGCCGACTTGGGTTCCTTTTCCCTGGGATGCATGTAACTCCCACATGTGCGTGGCTGTGCCTCTGCTTACTTTTCTCAGATTTCCAGTTTCCCACATCTGGGAGAACAGCCACACTGACTCCCAAAGACAGACGGTACGCCCATCAGACAGGTTCTCATTTTTCCTACCAGACTACAAATTCCTACAAACACACACTGGACCATACATAGTAATGGAGGACCCTTAGGTTTCAAATGAAGCCTGGCCAGCCTCTTTTAAACTATGAGTCCAAGGCCTGGTCCATAGGACTGCCCTCCTGACAAGCATTCCGACTTAGGACATTTAGGCCCTCCTTTGGGTGGCCCCCTCATTCAGAAGTAACCCAGATTCCTGCTTCCTCTCGCTGCTGAAAATCCTGGTCCAGGTTGGGTTCTTCCATAGCCGTTTGCCATCTAGATTTCTCGTGACGACCTGCATTTCTAGCCTTGGCTGTAACATACTGCTAATATTCTTCCAGGACGCTGGAATTTTACTTAGCAGCTACCCTTCCCTCTCCCTGTGGGCACTAATTGTCTTCGACTGTATATTTTTTAAAAGATTAACAGCCTGGTAAATGATAAAGGACCTAAGCCTCACCTATCCTCTTAGCTTGTTTGTTCCCATAGCCTGCGTGCTCAATAGCCTGCGTAAAGCCTAAATCCGAGTAGACAAGCTCATTTTCTGTCACCACGGTTTAATCCATTGCTGCCAGCTTTCTTTCTCTGATCCTAGTCTCTTTACTAATAAAGCAACATACTTTCCTCTACCTATGCAACCTGTCCAAGCTACTTGAGATTCTCATTTCCTATCCTCTCTTGACTATTGCTCTCCTATCTCGCACTTCATCTTGTCAGAAGTTTGCTACTAAGTTTGAGACAGACAGAATTCCCAAAGGCCTGACAGCTTCTCCCAGGAGATCTCAGAAGAAAGATGTGGACACCACTACCAGATGCTGCCTAAAAGTGCAATGGACAAGACCAGATACCTTGAGTCAAATGACTTAGCTAAACAAAGGTAAGCCATTTCTCATGTCATGGGTATCCATTCCACAGAGAAAAAGCCCTGCGTCTTCTGTGCTTGAAAGCCAGATTGACAGCCAAAGCCAGAGACCACAAAGAACTGCTGGCTACTGGAATCTGCCACCTTTTAATAATATAACTGCTAAGTTATTGTTTATTCCTCAGACTTCTGACTACATTGACAGCTAGACAGCTATCTCCTTACCTAAACTCTGTTTCCATTAAATACTTCATATTTCCTCTTCTTGCTCTGTCACTGTCCTAACATCTGAGTTCCTATAGATTTGCCTAACTCTAATAATAAATATTCTACTATATGATCCAACTTTCAATCCTATTCCTTCTGCTCCACAAAAGGCTCATCTTAAAGACTGTTCATGTGGTTAACTCGGGTTGTTATCTCTTTAATAAACTTGTTAGCTACAGGAAACCTACCCAGATCTACTGCTCATGGACCAAATAGGCTCCATCCAGATAAATACATCTGTCCAAGTTCCCACTTACTACCTATTCCCAAGGGTGGGATTCCTCTGGGTTTCAATTGTACATCTTAAGGAAAAATTTTCCTTTCTCTCAAATGTACTTAATCTTATTCCCTACCTATACTAATGTGTTTCAACATCTTGTCAAGTCCAGGCCCTTGCCACATCCAGGACAGCTCCAGAGAAGCAACCTTCAGATGCTCCAATCTCCTCAGCTGCTCTAGACACAGACAGCATCTACTGGACCTGTTCTAATCTATCCTCAGACGGCTCCACAGACCCTGGACAACGAGAAAGCAGCCTATTCTCCTGAGACTGGACAAACACCCCCCCATACCCTTTTCTCTAGGTTCCCCAGAGACACGTTGTCCCCAATGTCATCACGAAGCAGCCAGATGTCACCACGATGACCCTATTCCTGCTTCACCGTCACCTCTTTTTAATTTTTTCTTTTTTAATTAAACAAATACTGGGGAATGTTAGTACTCTGTCTAAGCTCCACCCCACATTTACCTGGCAACAGCCAGGTATGCCCTGCCCCATAGACCTGGCCCACTATAAAAGGGGCTGCCTGCCCCTTCTCTCTCTCTCTCTCTCTCTCTCTCTCTCTCTCTCTCTCTCTCTCTCTTTCTCTCTCTCTCTCTCTCTCTCACATTGCTCTTACCTCTCTGCACTCTCACCTCTCTGCCCCTCTTGGTCTCTCCTCCCCTCCCCCTCTCTCCACGTGGTCATGGCCGGCCTCCACTTCTCTGTCTCTCTGTCTCTGTCTCTCTGTCTCTGTCTCTCTGTCTCTGTCTGTCTGTCTGTCTCTCTCTCTCTCTGCCTCTCTCTGCCTCCACTACACCATTGACTCCCATCCTCTTCCCTGAATAAACTCTATTCTATACCATGTCTGTTTGTGTGTGGTTCCTCAGGGGGAAGGGATGCCTGGGCATGGGCCTGCCTAGACACCCCCCCTTCCCCCACGCTGCCATGCCACACTCTCTAATTCCCCTTCTCTCTTTTATAACTCATCATATGGTCCCGAAACCTGGGAACAACATTAAACCATCAGTAAGAATAAAATAAAATTGTAGGCCACAGGAGACATTGACACCATTGCGTCTCTCAGGTCTCCTATCTGCGCCCTGGGACTGACTAGCCTTGGGCTGACCTTACAGCAGAACTGTTGACTCCCACTGGCAGAAAGATCACAGAATCAGACATGTGACAATTTCCAGGGGCACTTTCCGGATCACTGCCAGAAGCCGGGTCTTGTTTACCATGCTCCCGTGCATATAGACAGAGACACCCAAGGTGGGTCCGTATGGATGTGGGACCACACTCAACTCCACAGGAGGCCTTTCAGAACCTTCTACCTCATCAACTGTAGAAACACACAGGGCTGGAGCTGGGGCTTAGTGGTAGGGCCCTTGCCCAGCATCACAACAAAAAGATGTGGCACTACACGCATCGCATGTCCACACGCATCGCATGTCCACACACATCGCATGTCCACACGCATCACATGTTCACACGCATCGCATGTCCACACGCATCGCATGTCCACACGCATCGCATGTCCGCAAGCAAAGCATGTCCACAAGCATGGCATGTTCAGGTCCTCTCATGTTATGCTGCAGAGGAGGTGAAGTAACGCAGTCCTGAGAAACACTCAGCCGAGGCCAGGGTACACAAGGTATTGTTGGCATCTGCACTCCTTCTAAGTCAGACGAAGACCTGGGGTACAGTGCCGTCTATCCAGCAAGCTGTGAGGTTCAGGTCTCTGTTCCCCATGTGTGCTGGATGGAATATTCTATGGATGTCTGTCAAATCTATTTGACCGACTTAACTGTGAATGTCTTTGTTGATGTTATCCACTGCTGTAATGATATTGAAGTTAGCTAATATTACCATATTTGGGCCTTTTTGTCCCTTTCCCCCCAGTGTTTGTTTTTTTTATAAAGTAGGGTGCCTCAGTGCTCGATGCACATGTGTTTATAATCATATTTTCTTGGTGGTGCTCCCCCCTTGTCATTCGGCAGCTGTCGTGATCTGGTCTGGCTGATTTTGGCTTGAGGTTTACTTTACTAGACATGAACAGAACCTCTCTTGCATTGTTTGACTTCCATTTGCATGCTATAGTGACTTGCATCCTTCCATAGTGTGTGTGTGTGTGTGTGTGTGTGTGTGTGTGTGTGTTAGCCCATAAAGTTTATTTAGAGAACAATACTTGGATCTTGATTTTAAAATTATTTTTTTAAAAAGAATTTAACTTATTTAATTTTATTCCTTGACAATTTCGTACACATATACACTCATACAGATACATACACACGTAATGTGTCAGGATTATGTCAATCTCTAACTCCCCTTCTCTGTCCCTTTAGGGATCCCCCAACATGTCCTCCTCCCTCATTCTGTTCTCCTCACTTTTTGTTTGTCCCTTTGTGTTTCTTCAGTGACCCAGTGCCTTGGACACACGCCATTCGTTTGAGGACCTTCTCAGCCACACCCATCCACATACTTCTCTGCTTCCCTCCCTCTTCCCTCTGTGCATTTCAAGGGCTGACAGTTCATCTCCTCAAGCTCCTGCAGAGTGGTTGGATTACAGTTTGTTTTGTTTTTCTTTTATCTCATAGCTTGTCAGTTTGACACATTTCTGTTCATTTGCCTTTGAACTATGGGCTTTATCTTTCACAGTGTCTAGTCTACCCAAGGCTGTTTTGTTTGATAGTGTAGTTTTATATGCAGCATTTATTATTGATTCTTTCACATATTTTATTCTTTTACAGTCTTCCCAGGTCTTTGCTTATATTCTCTCTCTGTTCTTTTCTGCTATCTACTTTTTTTTCTATGGTCATTCACATACTAATTAGACATTTTAAATTTTCTATCTGATAAGTCATTCCAAAATAGGTGTCATTTCTGACTTTGTTTTTGATGTGTTGTCTTATCAGACTGTAGACTTTGAATTTTAGCATTACTTATTGTGTAATTATTACTTTTAAAATTGTGTGTAAGTGTGTGTGTGTGTGTGTGTGTGTGTGTGTGTACATATGCATATGCATGTGTACGGAGGCTGGAGAACAAACTTGACTGGGTCATCTTCAGAAAAGCCCCCCTCCTTAGGCCAGGACCCCTCATTGGCCTAGAGCGTACCAGCTGGGCCAGGCGAGCTGGCCAGTGAACCGCGGGATCCTTTGGGGCCATCTTCCCCAGCCCTGGGGTTATAGCCTGTGCCACCAAGTCTAGCAGTTTCACATGGGTTCCTTGGCTAGATCTCTGATAAGGATCTCTTGCTTGCCAGGCAGGCCATAGCATATAGCCATGTTGTGATTGGTTTTTTTTTTAAATAAGACATGATGCATAAGATTATAGGAAACAAAAGGTTCGCAAAAGGTCTTGATTGTGAACCTTAATGTTAGTCTCGTAAGAACTGCTAGGCTGCGTGCACCAGGGTGGCAGCGACTACTTCACTGTCTTTGGTCTTTCTTTCCCCTTTTGTTTAAACTTCAATAATTTCTCCTTTCCTCATTAATCCATTCATTTATTCACATTATGGCCTGATATCAGCCCCTCCCTCCTCTTCTCTCAGTCCCAGCCTCCGCCCCTCCCCCATTCTCCCCATCCTAGTTTCCTCAGAGAACCATGACACCTCACGGGTACTAACCCATGGATACCAACCCACCGTGGTAAAACGTTGCTGGCAGCAGGACTAAGCGCATCCTCCCCACTGAGGCCAGACGAGCCAGTCCAGCGAGGAGAAAGGGATCCACAGGCAGGCAGCAGTCCATGCTAGGGGACCCACATGGAGACCAAGCTGTACAGCAGCTACATCTGTGCAGGGACCTAGGTCCAGCCATGCATGCTCTTTGGCTGGTGGTTCAGTCTGGGAGCCCCCATGGGCCCAGCTTAGTTGACTCTGCAGGCCTTCTGGTGTCCTTGATCCCTCGGGCTCCCTTAATCCTTCCCTTCTACAAGACCCTCACACTCCGCTCATTGTTTGAGGTCTCTGCATCTGTTTCCATCAACTGCTGGATGAACTCTCAGAAGGCAGCCATGCTAGGCTCCTATGTGGGAGGAGAGCAGAGGATTAGTGATACTATTGATGATAGTGTCAGGAGTTGGCCTTCTCCCATGGGAGAGTTTCATGTTGGCCCAGTCATTGGTTGATCCCCCCTCCCCCCAGGCTCTGCTCCATCTTTGTCCCTGCACTTGTCATAGGCAGGACAAATTCCAGGTCAAAGGTTTTGTGGTTGGACTGGTGTCCACCTCCCTCCACTGGGAGTCTTACCTTTTCCAAGAAGTGGCCTCTTCAGGCTCCATGTCCCCTGCTGGTAGAGGTCTCAGCTAGGGTCACCCTCAGACTCCCAGAAGCCTCCCCGACCCTAGAGATTCCCCGTCTACACTGATGTCCCTTCTGTCCCCCAGCCTTCCCCTGAGCATCTGACCCTTGCTGCTCCTCCTACTGAAAGCTGGGGTGCTGTGCCGGGGCCTTGTGGAGATAGAGTCAGGCAGCCAAGCTTTAGTCCACTGTGTGCCAGGTTATGACCTTCCCAAGGATTTTTAGCTCTTTCCTGGCTCATCACTGGGAGAACTCAGTGGGATAGCCTCGAAGCAAAACCCAGACACATATAAGAGATCCCCCAAACTTTGTGATTCCAGGGAGAGAAATCCACACACATGTTCAGGTTTTCCGTCCACCTGCCCTGGCATTTTCTCCCTCTCATTACTAAAAGCACTTCTGGCTCTGGTGACTTCTGCTTCAGGTGAGAAAATCTGGACTGTGAGTCTGTATTTATTTGTTTCTCCAGATTTGGGTGTGGCACTTCACCCTGTCCGCGTCTTTGTTGCATATAAGAACTCATTGATTTTCTGTGTTCATTTTGCTTGTTAAGAGGACAGAAATGACAGCATCCAAACTTACACATTGGAGAAGAAGTGAGAACATCTGTAATAGGTCCCCCCCCGAATTTACAGATGAGGAAGCCGGTAGGACTCAGAGACCAGGAGAGGTGCACTCAAGTTACCCAGCTTACACAATGGCTGAACCAGAAGTAGCTCCTCCAAATTCACATGCACAGCTTTCTCACTCATATTTTAATTAGCACATAAATAATAAACCCCCTGTGGTTTTTTTTTTTCCCTTTCACTCTCAGAAGTTTCTGCTAGAGCTGGGAAACACAATCGGCTGTCTTAGGGAATTCATCTATTAGACATTGTAAGAAACTGCAATTTCTTCCGGCTGAAGGCAAACTAATTTGGCTCTCATTAGTACAAAATATCAAATAACCAAAGCTATTTCTTTTATGTAATTTTTAGTTACCCTGATTTTTAGGTTCCATAATACAGTAAAGTATCTAAGAATGTTCTTGTTATTGATTTTTAAGACAGGGTCTTCTATCAGGGAGGCTGTCCTCTGACTGAGCATGCACAGCCTTGATCCTCCTGCCTTAAATTGTGAGGACCACAAATCCAGGCCTGGATTTTATGGATGCTTTGAGACAGTTTCACTCTATCCAGGACTGAACTTGCAATCTCTTTCTGCGTCAGGCTCTCGATAGCTTGTGTTGCATGCGTGAAGCGCCGTGCCGCGCTAGGGCTTGTGCTGCATGCGTGAAGCACCGTGCCATGTTAGAGATTGCGTTGCATGTGTGAAACGCTGTGCCACACTAAGCTGAGGCTGTGGATTTAAGGATTTCCACTGATTGGCAGCTCCTGAAATTAACTTAGTATGCTCTGAAAAATTAAAAAATATGTACCAGAATAAAATAGCATAGAGAAATTATTCTCGCCAAGTAAAATATTATTTTATTAAACAAGTACTTAAGAATTTTGATATAAATTTATATGTATTCCTATGTAGATATGCATTTTCTGGATTATAATGTGAAATATGTTTATTGTTGTGATTTGTGACCCCAAAAATTTAAAGTTATTTTGTCTCAGGAAATGGTGAGACAAGCCTGTATTTTAAAAAGAACACATGCGCCTAGTAATTTAAATTCTCTATGGATTAATTTTCTAAACTTTTTATTGGAGTTTCACATCATGCACCTCGAGCCACTCATCTCCTTCTCCCCTCATACCCGCCCTCCACCCTTGAAACCTTCTCCCCCACAGAGAAAGAGAAATCTCACTGTGGAAGCTTCAGTGTGCCACACAGTGCACCCTTGTGTCCACACTTCTTTGCTGGAAAATGTTCATTGGTCTGGTTCAAGGCCTCTGGGTTCTGCTACACCATCAATACTGGAATATTGCTGGGACGCCTCTTGGATATCTTGTTGTTGCCCTGTGTCAGGGAGACCCTGCAGTCTTGGGTCTCTAGGACCAGCCCCTTCAATGCTCCAGCCGTCCTGTGTCAGGGAGACCCTGCAGTCTTGGGTCTTGAGGACCAGCCCCTTCAATGCTCCAGCCGCCCTGTGTCAAGGAGGCCCTGCAGTCTTGGGTCTCCAGGACCAGCCCCTTCAATGCTCCAGCATTTCACTGGCAGGGCAGGTGTTAGGGTGGGGCCAACTCATAGCCCTGGGTCTACCCGAGAGCTACCGTAGCTGGTCAGCCCACAGGGGCTTCCTCCCATGCTCCCAGGGCCAGCTCGCCAGCGACCCCGGCTACCAGGGCAAGCTCCATCCTGCTGCCCAGGAAAGTGCAGGGCCCGCTCTCCTGAGTGTTCCAGCAGCCAAGGGCAGTCCTCCCACTCTCTTGACCCTGGGGCCAGCCGTCCTGTCTGCCATTGATGGTGAGGGAGGAGGGAAGGAGCGCATCTCTCCCTGGCCCGCACCACTGCCCAGCAGAGGAGAGCAGGCCCTGCTCTCCCACACTCACATCCCTGGGGCCACTCACCTCCAAACCCCACATCCAGGGACAGCTGTTCTTGCTGTCCCGGTGAGGTACAGGGAGGGCCTGCTTTCCTGAGTGCTGCAGCAGGTGAGGGGCCGGGAAAGCTCTCCTACTCTGATGACCTGGGAACCAGCTCTCTAACAAGCCATGGGTGGTAAAGGGTGAGGGCAGTCATCTCTTCCTCACCCATTTCACAAGGCAGACAAATGGCAGGGCCAGCTCTCCCAGGATGCCCAGGTGAGGGGCCAGTTCTGCACAGACAGACCTCAGACATCACATGTCCCTAGATGGCAATCCAGTCTACGTAGCCCCCAGTGGCAGCACAAGCCATGACCACACCGTGGTCCCAGATGGAATCACTCACATCAGGCTGTTCTTCATGACGCTGGAGTCTCCAGTTTTACTCTCTCCCTTGTGCTCACACCCTTCTGTTTCTCTTTCTCTTCCACTTGTCCACCACTTACTTGCTCCTCCCAGAGGTGCCTGAGGCCTCGGAGCGTCTGAGATCATCTCAGGAACGATTTGCCTCACTTGTGCGTTATGGCGCCCAGCTGGTGGTCATCTCAGGCTAGCTCCCTGTCAGGCCCCATGGTGCCAGTCTGGTGGTCGTCTCAGGCTAGCTCCCTGTCAGGCCCCATGGTGCCAGTCTGGTGGTCGTCTCAGGCTAGCTCCCTGTCAGGCCCCATGGCGCCCAGCTGGTGGTCATCTCAGGCTAGCTCCCTGTCAGGCCCCATGGTGCCAGTCTGGTGGTCATCTTGGGCCCACTTCTTTCCTGGCCCCTGTGAGAATCCTCTATCTTGCCTCACTGCTGCTTGTGGCCCTCAGTTCCAGGTGGGCTTATTCTAGTTTCCAGCTTGCTCCCAGGCCTGGGAGCTGCCAGGGCCTGGGTGGCACCAAGCTGGTGGTCTTCTCAGGTTCTCCTGTTTCAGGAAATGTTGACCTATGAACAGAGGTCATAGATGGCAGAGAGGAGAGAGGCTATGAACAGCATAGACACGGCCTCTCCTCTGCCACCTAGTGACGCACATGTGACACAGCAGCCGCACCTGCAATGTTCCTAGGGGCAGGTCTATGCATTAATCAAAAAAGAAAACTTATTTGACACCTAATACAGAAGATATTTAGAACTCACGGGAAACTAAGTTAAATTTTCATTGTGTGTGTGTGTGTGTGTGTGTGTGTGTGTGTGTGTGTGTGTGTGTTTTATCTTTTGGATTTGGTTTCTTCAAGACAGGGTTTCTCTGTATAGCCCTGGCTGTCCTGGAACTCACTCTGCAGACCAGGCTGGCCTCGAACTCAGAAATCCACCTGCCTCTGCCTCCCAGAGTGCTGGGATTACAGGCGTGCGCCACCACCGCCCAGCTTACCAATTCCAGATTCTTCTTCTTCTTCTTCTTCTTCTTCTTCTTCTTCTTCTTCTTCTTCTTCTTCTTCTTCTTCTCTTTCTCCTTCTTCTTCTTCTTCTTCTTCTTCTTCTTCTTCTTCTTCTTCTTCTTCTTCTTCTTCTTCTCTTTCTCCTTCTTCTTCTTCTTCTTCTTCTTCTTCTTCTTCTTCTTCTTCTTCTTTTTCTTCTTCTTCTTCTTCTTCTTCTCTTTCTCCTTCTCCTTCTCCTTCTCCTTCCCCTTCCCCTTCCCCTTCCCCTTCCCCTTCCCCTTCCCCTCCTCCTCCTCCTCCTCCTCCTCCTCCTCCTCCTCCTCCTCCTCCTCCTTCTTCTTCTTTTGAGACAGGGTTTCTCTGTGTAGCCCTGGTTGTCCTGGAACTCAATCTGTAGACCAGGCTAGTTTTGAACTTAGAAATCTGCCTGCCTCTGCCTCCCAAGTGCTCAGATTACAGGCTTGCGCCACCACTGCCCAGTTCATTGTGTTTTTAAACTAGATATTTGATGTTGAAAACTGGTGGCTTGTTTACTTAAGTGTGTACTATTTGGAAGATAAATTCTATAGCCAGTTTTTGTGTCTTGAGATACTAAAAAGATTAGATTTGAGAAATTTGATTCTTTTGGTAAACTATGATACTAAACTACACGACATTTAGTGCCCAAGTAGTATATTAATGCAAGTCATTACTGCTACTATAGAGCTAAGTCTAGATGGTCTCAGCAACCAATCAATGTCTTTTTAGTTTTTGTTTAACCTTTTAAATAAGGGAGGCGACAGTGTAGCCCAGGCTGTCTGTGACTGTGTGACTATATTGCCTCAGGATTCTACGTTCTGGAATTGCACCAGACTCACTTATGTTAGATATTTTTTTTTACATATAAGATCTGCAAAATTCTCAAAATTGAAGTTTTTACAGACTCTTCTTCTTCTTCTTCTTCTTTTTTTTTTTTTTGGTATAGCTCTTTGCATATTACTCTACTATAAATAGCATCTGTGCTTCATCCAGACGTTGTTTTCCAGATCCTCCAGAGGCACTTAGGTTTGGTTTATGATCTACAGGTGATGTGCTTGGCATATGTGTGGTTCTATTGCACCATGATGTGATGAAGCAGGGTTTCCTTCATACAACTGAACCCCGTTTGCTAGTGTCAGAGTCATGTAAACGATCACCAACTTGGAGAATTGTCTGATGGGAATAAGAAGGTTAGGTAATTCTTCTTGTTTCTACTTTGATATAATCTTGGTTATAAAGTGACTCCAATTTCAAACTAAAAACAAACAAAACAAAACAAAACACAGGGTCTCCAATAGCCCAGGATAGCCTCCAACACTCTTTGTAGTTGAGGATTATCTTGAAGTCTTAACTTTCCTGACCTTCTGGAATGAGAGCTTGTAGGCATGTGGCTGACACCTGGCTCTTTGTTCACTAACTAAGTTTTCAAGCATTTACTTGACAGAATAAAGGAAAGAAAACTAAAACCTTGATTTTGGAAAGGATGAAAGCTTTTGGGAGGAGAAGTAATGCTTTATTTGTGTGTGTTGTAAATTCTTATTTACATATGTGTGGGCACACATGTACAAGTATGTGTGCTACATGTGGAGCTCTTCCTCTATTATTATTCTCTACTTTATTTATCCAGGCAGGGGCTCCTGATACTTGTCCATTTATCTGACTCAGATTGCCAGCTTGTTCCTGGCACTCCCCTGTCTCTGCTTCCCAACTGCTGGGATCATAGGTAGATTTTTAATTAGGCTTTTGATTGCTATAATAAACACCATGACCAAAACTAACCTGAGGAGGAAGGTTTATTTCATCTTACAACTCTCTGGTCACACTGCACCACCAAAGGGAGTCAGGGCAAGATCCTGGAGGCAGGACCTAAAGCAGAAGCAGTGGAGAAGCGTTGCTCACTGGCTTGTTAAGTTTATTTTCTTGTAACCCTCTGGGACACCTGCCCACAGTGGACTTCCTATATCAATCACCCATCAAAAGAATGGCTTACAGGCTTAGGTACAGGCCAATATAATGGAGGCATTTTCTCAATTGAGGTTCTTTCAACTTAGATGACTCTACTGTAAAAGAAGACTAGCCGTGGCAGTGAGCCACCAAGGGCATTCTGCTTTTTTGTGGGGTTCAGGGGGGCTAGGTGGCCAGTCACATTGCCTCTGAGGTGGGGGAGCAGACGGACATGAAGACTGGGGCTGTACACTCTTTGGTATTTCACTGGGGAGCCAAATCTATGGAATGGTGGCAACATGAACTTTTGGGTCCTCTCACCTCAGATAACCCCTTCTAGAAACTTCCTCACAGACATGCTCTAAAGTCTGTCTCCTCCTGGGTGATTCTAGATCCTGTCAAGCTGTCAATCAACATTAGCCATCATCTAAGGAAAAGCTATTGTTTTAACAGATGAAGTAAGCTAGTCCCAGAACAACAAACACAACGAACTCAAAATTGGATAAATTTTCTTTTTAAATATAAATAACCTCAAGTTCTTATACAAAATGAGGTTAACTTCTCTTAATGGTTTCATCCTTCATGCTTAGACCTGTTAACATTCAAAAGATAAAGGAGAAAATTGGGGAAATCTTTATTTTCACTGGCCATTGGAGGTATGGTTGCCTAAACTGAACCTGTTAACCTCACCATGAGTGGTGCTCGGCTTCCTCTGTGTGCCTTTTGCAATGCTATCTTGATTTCTCTCAGGGAATTTCTAACTCTTTTACTTTATGCCTGGGTGGGAAGATCATCTCTGAATCCAGTATCTCAGTTCTGGCCAGTCAGAGCTAGGTATTTTCTCAAGTAGTGATTGCTTTAGGGCTGGATAAAGTACAAAAGCTGATACTCCATCTGGTAATATTCAGGACGTTTCTGAAAATCACCCTGTTGATAAGAGTCTGCTGGAAAATGGGGCCACAATAGAGAATGCAGTGGCTTTCTGTTTTTAAACATTTTTACATTATTATTATTATTATTATTATTATTATTATTATTATTGACTAATGCTGACTTACAGGCTGTGTCCCAGCTAGTCAAACAATGCCTGGGTGACAGTAGAAAGTCCAAGAATCCAATAGCAGGCTCTAAAGCAAAGGCAAGCAGGAAAAGATCAAGTCTTCCGTGTCCCTATGTAGGCTTCCAGATGATGGTGTGGCCCAGATTAAAGGTGTATCTTCCTGCCTGAAGATCCAGAATAAAGGCACGTGTCCCCTTACCTCAGAGGTCTAGACTAGACGTGTGTCTATGTATTTCAAATTAAACAAAAATCTTTCATAGATTTTACTTCATTCCAGATGTGTCAAGTTAACAACAAAAAATAGCCACACACTTGAAATGGGAACTGCACTCTTGCTGCAGAGCGCCCACACACTGCAGAACCCTGATTCTATAGTGAACTGTGTTGGACTCTCATCTTTAGTGAAAAATGGCATCTATTATGACAGGTCCCCGACATTAGTAGGCCCTCAGACTTCAGCACAACTAACTCCCTGACAGAAGATCCATTCAGGCCATAAAACTCAGCACGTAGAACAACAATACCTGCTAAAATGAAAACAAAGTCCTAATCCTTCAAAATCCATAGTTCTGGGAAAGTTTCCAAAGGTTTTTTGGCTTCTGTAGTTCCACTTCTGGCTAAATGTTGTTGTTAACTAAAGTATGTCAACAGAGGAGAGAGAGAGAGAGAGAGAGAGAGAGAGAGAGAGAGAGAGAGAGAGAGCTTAAAAGCCCACTGTGAGAAAGGCACTGGGATCCCAACACCCAGTGCAGTCAGCTGTTTGCTAATGAGGACTTACCATTGGCTTAAACCTGTGTCTAAGCACTGTGCTCTGGCGGAGATACCCCATAAGTCTTTGGATTATGCTTTATCCAAATTAAGAATTAATTTTTGAAGCAGCATTTTCCCTCAGAAATTTAAATCAGCTTTTCTTTTTTCTCTGTGTTGGGGGTGTCTAAACTGTTAATAGTGTTCTGGGTCTGGAATTGCTTGATGGCTTTAGGATTGTGTCATAGACTAGGCATAAACCTTCAAGTTACAGCATGTCCTGAAAATGTAGGAGGATCTAGGTCCCACCCCAAGTGTGTGCACACACAAACACATATACATATGCATAAAAACAAACGTATATATACATACAAACACGTATATACATATACACTACACACACACACACACACACACACACACACACACACACTAAAAGGCAATTCAAATAGTTTCTCATAGCTGAAAGAATTGTCCACCACTGTCAGGGCTCTTGTTTTCTAGTTGGGTTCTTCCCTCTTGAATGCTGTTGTGGTCCTTCTGATGGTGCTCATTTATAAAACAGTTCCATTTATGAAGACTCCAAAATGGGCTTTTGTGTTCCCAGAGAGGAAATGGCTCTTTGGAGAATAATGCTTGATTACTTGTTCTGTGAGAGCAAAGTTTTTCATTTTCACAAAATAGAATTCTTAGGCAGTTTGTGAAATTTCTTTCAGAACTTCAATACTTGGGTCTAGGGTAATTTCTAGCAAGTTTAAGAGAAAGTACCAAGTCTAGAAAAAGAAAGAAACAAGGAAATAAATAAATAAATAAATAAATAAAGAAAGAAAGAAAGAAAGAAAGAAAGAGAAAGAGAAAGAAAAATGTTCACAACAAGAGACTGGGGGGTAGAACCGTCTCACTGGGTAGTCTCCAGAAAGAAGGAGCAGCCAGA
This sequence comes from Apodemus agrarius, assembly GCA_964023405.1. Lineage (NCBI taxonomy): Eukaryota > Metazoa > Chordata > Mammalia > Rodentia > Muridae > Apodemus > Apodemus agrarius. The sequence continues at coordinate 160,988,513 of OZ030009.1, read as the reverse complement.
ACCGCACAGTGTTACCTTACCTGGCCCCTCCTCCCTTCTTAGTTTAGGACTGTGTCTCCTTGCTTGTGTTGTTTCTGATTTAAGGTTTTTATGGTGTGTGTGTGTGTGTGTGTGTGTGTGTGTGTGTGTGTGTGTGTGTGTGTGTGTGTGTGTGTGTGTGTGTGTGTGTATGTGTGTGTGTGTGTGCGTGTGCGTGTGCGTGTGCGTGTGCGTGTGCGTGTGCGTGTGCGTGTGCGTGTGCGTGTGTGTGTGTGTGTGTGTGTTAAGTGTTCTACCAACTGAGTTACAGCCCTTGTTAAGTGCCTTCCTTCTTAACTGTTTTGGCTCAGTCATGTGACGTTCCCTGATTTATGTTATGTGAACAAGTACAGTGCACAACACATTTACCATGAGTTTCAAATGTGCTTGCTTCATTTGGCTAGTCCTTTTCATTTCTACCACCTGCCATTGAAATAGCAGATGTCAGCTACCCACGATTCCTACAGTAAGATACACATACAGCCGGTTTAAATCTATAAGGGTTGCCCCAAGTCACAGACATTCTAGTTCAGTTTTTGATCTCTAAGTGAAAAACACTTTCTATTTTTATCCAGTAAGTCCTGATTGGAGGTCTGGGATTAGCCATGTACCATATTTACCCAAATTCTGTTTAGTGTCATTTGGTGTCATCCAGGCACCATCGTTAATCCCAAGGCAAATTCCTCAGAGACTCACTCACTGTTTATCCATTTCCTGTTCAGATGTGAGGGGTACACCAAAGGTGGGGTGGATCTTCACCAACTGCCTCAAGCACTGGCCAGTGGGGACCAAGGCCTAAGCTTTCTGAGGAGGCATAGGAAGCCCCTCCTAAACAAGAAGCTGGCATGAAAACTGTAGAAGTGATATCCAAAATGAGTTGTAAGATAGTAAAAAAATTCTTTCATAAAACAGGAATAACAAAAACAAAGATCATTAACCACAGAGAGCAAAGAATAAATTAATTTCTATCATCTCCATAGAATATTTTACAAAAACCATGTAAAGAATCATCCAAAGAGCATGCAGCCACAGTATTGGAAGAAGATTCCAGAGGTGTGTCTGTTAACTAATAGTAATGCTGAAGGACTGATGAGAGTCCAGGATTTGCCAACTTTAACATTTCGTTTCACATGTCTTTCTTTGTCTTTCTCTTTTACTCCTTTCCTCTCCCCTCCCTCTTACACTCTCAATCTTCTTGTTTGTTTAATTTTGGAGAGGGGTCTTATTATATAGTCCAGGATGGTTAAACTCATTATGTGGCCAGGATCCCCTTGAACTTATGATACTCCTGCCTCTGCCTCCTGGGTGCTGGGATTATAGGTATGTATTGCTATGTCTGCCATCTGATTCTTCTTTTGGTATTCTAAAGAAATTTTATCCTAAAACAAACATAACTTCTTCTCAGCACCTCAGCTTACCTTCTCCAAAATTGACCACATAATCAGTCACAAAACAGGCCTCAGCAGATATAAGAAGACTGAACTGATCCCATGCATACTATCAGGGCAGCACGGACTAAGGCTGGTCTTCAATAACAACAAAAAGAAGGGAAAAGCCACAACAGTAGGAGACCCACAGCCCACTCTCACCAGTGGGCAGGCCATTGAAACAGAAGCTAAACAGAGGCACCGTGAAGCTAAGAGAGGGTAGGAACCAAATGGATTTAACAGATATCTACACAGCATTTCACCCTAAAACAAAAGAATACACCTTCTTCTCAGCACCTCACAGTACTTTCTCCAAAACTGACCATATAATTGGTCACAAAACAGGCCACAACAGATACAAGAAGACTGAAATAATCCCATTCATCCTATCAGACCACCATGGCCTAAGGCTGGTCTTCAAGAACAGCAAAAACTACAGAAGGCACACATGCACACGGAAACTGAACAACTCAACGATAACTTGATCAGGGAAGAAATAAAGAAGAAATTAAAGACTTCCTGGAATTTAATGGAAACGTTGACACATCCTATCCAAACTTATGGGACACAATGAAAGCAGTGCTAAGAGGAATGTTCATAGCACTTAGTGCCCAGGTAAAGAAACTGGAGAGATTTACACTAACAACTTAACAGTACACCTGAGAGCTCTAGAACAAAAAGAAGCAAACTCACGCAAGAGGAGTAGAAGGCAGGAAATAGTAAAACTCAGAGCCAAAATCAACCAAATAGAATCAAAGAAAACAATACAAAGAATCAACAAAACCAGAAGCTGGTTCTTTGAGAGAATCAACAAGATAGATAAATCCCTACCCAAACTAAAGGGCCGAGAAGGAGTATCCAAATTAAGAAAATCAGAAATGAAAAGGGAGACATAACAACTGAAATGGAGGAAATAAAAAAAAAAACATCAGATCCTACTGTAAAAGCCTATACTCAACAAAACTGGAAAATCTAGAAATGGATGGTTTTATTCTGTAGACCGGGCTAGCCTGGAACTCAGAAATTCGCCTGCCTCTGCCTCCCAAGTGCTGGGACTACAGGCGTGCGCCACCACGCCTGGCAATGGATGGTTTTCTAAACATATACCCATACCAAATTTGAGTCAAGAATGGGTAAACTATCTAAACAGATCCATATTGCACAAGGAAGTAGAAGTCATTAAAAATCTCCCAACCAAAAAAAAAGGGGGGGAGGGGGAAACCCAGGTAGTGGTGGTGCACGCCTGTAATCCCAGCACTTGGGAGTCAGAGGCAGGCAGATCTCTGAGTTCGAGGCCAGCCTGGTCTACAGAGTGAGTTCCAGGACAGCCAGGGCTATACAGAGAAACCCTGTCTTGAAAAACCACAAAAAAGAAAGAAAGAGTTAAAAAAAAAAAAAAAAGCCCAGGGCCATATGGATTTAGTGCAGAATTCTGCCAGAGATTCAAAGAAGACCTGATACCATTTTTTCTCAAACTATTCCATAAAATAGAAAGAAAAGGACCACTACCTAACTCATTCTATGGAGCCACAATTACTCTGATACCTAAACCACACAAGGACCTAACCATAAATGAGAACTTAAACCAATCTTGCTTATGAATATCGATGCAATAATACTCAATAAAATTCTTGCAAACCAAATCCAAGAACACATCAAAGCCATCATTCAAGTAGGCTTCATCCCAGGGATGCAAGGTTGATTTGGTATATGAAAATCCATTAACATAATCCACTGTATAAACAAACTCAAAACGGAGGAATGGATAAAAAAAATGTGGTATATATACACAATGGAGTACCATTCAGCCATTAGAAACAATGAATTCATGAAATTCTTAGACAAATGGATGGAGCTGGAGAACATCATACTAAGTGAGGTAACCCAGTCTCAAAAGAATACTCATGGTATGCACTTACTGATGTGGATATTAGCCTAGAATCTTGGAATACCCAAGACACAATCCACATACAAATGATGTCCGAGAAGAAGGAAGAAGTGGCCCCTGGTTCTGGAAAGGCCAATGTATCAGTGCAGGGGAATACCAGAACAGGGAAGTGGGAAGGGGAGGATAGGGGAACAGGGGGAGGGAAAAGGGCATATGGGACCTTTGCGGGGCAGGGAGCCAGGAAAGGGGAAATCATCTGAAATGTAAATGAAGAATATATCCAATAAAAAAACACATGATCATCTTCTTCGATGCAGAAAAGGCATTTGACAAAATACAGCACCCCATTCATGGTAAACATGTTGGAGAGATCAGGAATTCAAGGCCCATATCTAAACATAATATAAGCAATATACAGCAAACCAACAGCCAATGCCAAATTAAATGGAGACATACTCGAAACAATCCCATTGAAATCAGGAACAAGACAAAGATGCCCACTCTTCCCATATCTATTCAAATATAGTACTCGAAGTGCTAGGTAGAACAATAAGACTACAAAAAGAGATCAAGGGGATACAAATTGGCAAAGAAATAAAGGTATCACTATTTGGAGATGATACTATAGTATACATAAGCGACCCCAAAAATTCTACCAGAGAACTTCTCCAGCTGATAAACAACTTCAGCAAAGTGGCTGGATATAAAATTAACTCAAATAAATCAGTAGCCTTCCTTTATACAAATGATAAACAGGCGGAGAAAGAAATTAGAGAAACAACTCCCTTCACAATAGCCACAAATAATATAAAGTATTTTGGGATAACTCTAACCAAACACATGAAAGATCTGTATGACAACAACTTCAAGTCTCTCAAGAAAGATATCAAAGAAGATCTCAGAAGATGGAGAGATCTTCCGTGCTCATGGATTGGCAGAACTGACATAGTAAAAATAGCCATCCTACCAAAGGCAATCTATGGATGCAATGAAATCCCTATCAAAATCCCAGCACAATTCTTCAAAACATGGAAAGAACAATTCTCCAATTCATCTGGAATGGCAAAAAACAAACAAACAAAAACAAAAACAAAAACAAAAAACCAGAATAGTGAAACCAACTCTTAAAAATAAAAGAATCACTGGGGGAATCACCATCCCTGACCTCAAGCTTTACTACAGAGCAATAGTGATAAAAAAGAACAAACTGCATGGTATTGGTACAGAGACAGACACATTGATCAATGGAATAGAATTGAAGACCCAGAAATGAACCCACACACCTATGGTCACTTGATCTTTGACAAAGGAGCTAAAACCATCCAGTGGAAAAAAAGACAGCATTTTCAAGTTATCCTGCTGGTTCAACTGGCAGTTAGCCTGTAGAAGAATGCAAATCAATCCATTCTTATCTCCTTGTACAAAGTTCAAGTAGATCAAGGATCTCCACACAAAATCAGATAGACTGAATCTTATAGAAGAGAAAGTGGGGAATTGCCTTGAACACATGGGCACGGGAAAATTTCCTGATCAGAACACCAAAGGCTTATGCTCTAAGATCAATAATAGACAAATGGGACCTCATAAAATTGCAAAGTTTCTGTAAGGCAAAGGACACAAAACAGCAACCAACATATTGGGAAAAATCTTTACCCAATAGAGGGCCAATATCCTCAAGAAGTTAGACTCCAGAGAAGAAAATAACACTATTAAAAATGGGGTACAGAGCTAAACAGAATTCTCAACTGAGGAATATCGAATAGCTGAGAAGCACCTAAAGAAATGTTCAGCATCCTTAGTCATCAGGGAAATACAAATCAAAACAATCATGAGAGATTCACACCAGTTAGAAAGGCTAAAATCAAAAACTCAGGTGACAGCAAATGCTGGCCAGGATGTGGGGAAAGTGGAACACTCCTCCATTGCTGGTGGGATTGCTAGCTGGTACAACCACTCTGGAAATAAGTTTGGCTCTTCCTCAGAAAATTCGACATAGTATGACCCAGCTATACCACTCCTGGGCATATACCCAGAAGATGCTCCAATATGCAATAAATATACATGCTCCATTATGTTCATAGCAGCCTTATGTATAATAGCTAGAAGCTGGAAAGAACCCAGATGTCCCCCAACAGAGGAATGGATACAAGAAAATGTGGTTCATTTACACAATGTAATACTACTCAGCTATTAAAAACAATGAATTCATGCAATTCTTGGGTAAATGGATGGAACTGGAAAATATTACCCTGAGTGAGGTAACCCAATTACAAAAGAACACACAGGGTATGCACTCACTGATAAGTGGATATTAGCCCAGAAACTCAGAATACCCGATAAAATTTACAGACCGCGTGAAGCTCAATAGAAGGAAGACAAAAATGTGGTTACTTTGGTACTTTTTAGAAGGGGGAACAAAATGCTCATGGGAGGAGATACAGAGGTAAAGTATGGAGCAGACACAGAAGGAAAGGCCATCTGTAGACTGCCCCACCTGGGGATCCATCCCATATATAGACACCAAACCGAGACACTATTGTGGATGCCAACAAGTGCTTGCTGACAGGTACAGGATATAGCTGTCTCCTGAGAGGCTCTGCCAGTGCCTGACAAATACAGAAGTGGATGCTCACAGCCAACCAATGGACTGAGCACAGAGTCCCCAGTGGAGAAGCTAGAGAAAGGACCCAAGGAGCTGAAGGGGTTTGTAGCCCCATATGAGGAACAACAATATGAACCAACCAGTATCCCCAGAGCTCCCAGGGACTAAACCACCAACCAAAGAGTACACATGGAGGGACCCGTGGCTCCAGCTGCATATGTAGCAGAGGATGGCCTTGTCAGAGATCAGTGAGAGGAGTGGCCCTTGGTCCTGTTAAGGCTCCATGTCCCAGCATAGGGGAATGTCAGGACAGGGAAGAGGAAGTGGGTGGGTTGGTGATCAGGGGGAAGGGGAATGGGATGGGGAGGGCTGGAGGAGAAAGAAGAAAGGGGATAGCATTTGAAATGTAAATAAACAGCCTGGTCTACAGAGTGAATTCTAGGACAGCTGGGACTACACAGAGAAACCCTGTCTCAAAAACAACAACAACAACAACAAAAAAGTAAATAAAGATAATATATAGATTCATCTCGCTAAAGAGATAAAGTGGACTTAAGCAAGCAGAGATAGAGTACCAGTGGTGAAGATGGGGAAACAAAGTGGTAATTGCTTTGTAGTGAAATAATTCCAGATTAAAAACCTTAGGTGATCCCTGTTCTAATTCCACTGTTTCCCTCAGCTTGTTAAACACACAACCTCTGCACAGCTCACCTCATCTTGGCTTCAGTTACCTCACTAATAAAATGAGCCATCTGGCTCGAATCTAAAACATCATCTATCACTTTGAAACAAACGATTTTGTGTTTCCAACTCATGAGAGAACAGCTCAGATTTTTGTTTTCTTTTCAGTAGGAAAAGAATTCACAAGGAAGATCTGACAGAAATTTCATTTGTTCTTCCACGAATTTAGTGTAGTTCACGAGAGCTTTCAGAGAAACTTTCAATAGCCCAAACTTAATGGCAGGGGGAGTCAGTAGCATCGTGTAATGGAGAGCTTGGCAAGGGAAGCAGATTTGGGCAGAAGGTCTTGTTAACATTGGACGCGTTTGGATTTGGACAGGAAAACCATGTTGCCTTAGTTTTCAGGCCCTATTTCTATGTAAATGCCCATTCCATACACCATGGATTGTGTAATTATGTGGTCTGCACAGCAGCACACAGTGCTTGACTTGGACGACTCCACACAAAGTCTGAAGGACAGGTGCATATGAACTTAGCATTTGGGAAAGTAGATGCCCAGGGAAATGTTGACTTGGAGGTGGTGGGGAGCGATGGGCACAGAATGCATTTTGAGGAAAAAGCACATATTGTGAAGAGAATCCAATACTTAGCTCGAATCAAATGTATGAGTCTGCTAGGTATGGAGGAACATGCTGCATTTTCTGCTCTTTGGTAGAAAGAATGCTTAACCGTGGGGGTTATCAACAGCCTGGGGAATACAGTAACATTTTTCTTAAAATGAAAGTATGATTATTTCAATATGTATGTGTTTCGCTGTCATACATGATTGTTTAAAAAGAACAATTACACACACACACACACACACACACACACACACACAAAAGAAATTCTCAATTTCATCTAGTCTTGTTTTTCTCATTATTTTTCTTAAAAGTAAACTACAAGGTTGTGCCAGGGCATGAGTCCTGAAATAAAAGTGGTTATTTTGAGGGATGAGGGGATAATCTGAAACTGCCAGCATCACCCTGAGGTGATTGCACATGATGCTGATTCTACAGACAGCAATGCAGTGAGTGGGTGGGGCTCATTCAGAGTCCAAGTTAGTCAACAGATCACATTTGAAGTTTTGCTGAATTTTCAATTTGCTTGATTTGTTCATTTTGTTTTCTATGTATTATGTTTTGCCTCAATGTATGAATGTGCATGCCTGGTGCCTGCAAAGTTCAGAGTATGGCATCAGGTCCCTTGGAACTGGAGTTAGGTATGGTTTTGAGCCATTATATGGGTGCCGAGAACTGAACTCAGGTCATTTATAAAAGCAACAAGTACTCTTAAGCCACGAGGCATATCTCTAGCTCCTGTTTTTCATTTTGTTTTTGTTTGTTTGTTTTCCAGGTTTTTGAATCAGAATCTTATTATGTATCTTTGACTGTCCTGGAATATACTATGCAGACCATGTTGATATCAAGTTGAATTTTCAATTTTTGAGCCAATAAGTTCCTATAATTATATAAATGAGGATGATTTTGGTGGATATAACTTGCAAAACCGCTCTGGAAATCAGTTTGGCGGTTCCTCAGAAAATTGGGCATGTCACTTCCAGAGGACCCTGGCATACCACTCCTGGGCATATACCCAGAGGATTCCCCTGCATACAATAAAGACACATGCTCCACTATGTTTATAGCAGCCTTGTTTATAATAGCCAGAAATTGGAAGGAGCCCAAATATCCCTCAAAGGAGGAATGGATACAGAAAATGTGGTATATTTATACAATGGAATACTACTCAGCAATTAAAAATAATGAATTCATGCAATTTGTAGGTAAATGGTTAGACCTGGAAAATATCATCCTGAGTGAGTTAACCCAATCACAAAAGAATACACATGAAATGCAATCACTGATAAGTGGATATTAATGAGCCCAGAAGCCCTAAATACTCAAGACACAAATAGCAAGTCAAATGATTCCTAAGAAGAAGAAAGGAGAGGACCCTGGGCCTGTAAAGATTGCATCCAGTTTAGTAAAGAAACCGAGGGGGGAGGGGGAATGATTGGGGAATAGTTGGGGGGGAGAGGAACTATGGGAAGTATGGTGGGGGGGAACTGGGAAAGGGGAAAGCCTTCGGAATGTAAACATAGAATATAGAAAATAAAAAAAAAGAAAAAAACTTAATGGAAATAGTAGAGTATGAGGCATGTGAAATTTAACATTCTAAAATATCATTCTTTCTTTCCATTCCTCTGGCTCTTAGCATGTCCTAGCTCAGAGTCTCATTAATTCTCACCTAAATTATAAAAATAGTACTCCTACTTTCAAAACTCAGCTTCTAAACCTTGATGTCCAAGTCGCAAAGGGTTAAGAGGAATACCGTCTTCTCTCTCATGGGGTTCATGAAGATCACATAAGGTCAGACACGGATTCTCTATCACATAGGAAGTGATCACCAACTTCCTCCCTTGACTTTTCTTTCTTTTTCTTTTTAAATGCCTTATTCTCTTTGTGTCTTCTTTTACCAGTCACTTCTTCAAAACCACCTCACTTTGCATGGATGAAATGTGAACTTATTTCATATGATTTGTCAAGGCTTTTCACATTGTTATGGTTTGGATGTGACATGCCCTCTAGCATATGTGTTGAAGGCCTCATCTCCTGTGCAACAGTGTTTGGGTGGGAGTACTTGAGAGCTGATGGATCCCAGGGGCCCTGACTTTATCAAAGTATTAAGTCATTGATAAGCTCATAGCTATTTGGAGGTGTTCTGATCTAGGGCGTGGGGCATGTTTGGAGGTAATGGATTCTCAAGGACATGCCTCAACATTATATTTTGTCTCTTGTCTAGCTTCAAGCCCACTCCCTGTCCTGCTTACCACTTTAAGATGACCGGCATTGCCTTTATGGTTGTCTTACCATGGCCACAGACATGATGAGGCTAACCCAGGCAACCATTGACTGAAACCTCTCACACCATGAGGCAAAATGAGTCTTCCTTTAAATTGGTTTCAGGCATGTCATCACAGTGACCAAAGCTGACTGACACACACCCAGCTTGTTCTACACTTCTTGCATACTGGGGAAAGTTTGCTGTTTCACAAATACACTGGGCAGTTCATGTCTTAACTGCTGTGCTCTATAACACAGGTGCTTTCTTCTCTTTGCTTCGCAGAACTCCTCAGCACTAGTCTACTGGTGCCACGGCCCCTTCTGAGCTCTTCAAGCTCAGTTTCTATCCCCTCTGCAGAGCGACTGTACTTTGCCTTTGTTTCAGCTCAGTGTTTATTTTACTCCTATTTCAAAAGGTGGTGCTTACAAGATGTCTTCCTGCTAGTGTGCAGGTTCACCAACGGCAGGAGTTGCTTCTGTTTCTCCTTTGGTATTTTCTCCCCCGAGACCCTGCATAATGTGAGAAGCGGAGCTTGCTGGTCCTACTTAAAGGCATCCCCCTGCACAGACAGACACCTCTTAGTGCTCTACTTCTTCCTCACTTTAAGTCTTTAGTTCTGAACCAGACTTTTTCAGATTATCCCAGCTCTAGTTCTTTCTGGAATAACAGCTCCGCCCCCATCTTCATTTTCTCATTTCTTTCAATGTCTTTTTGTTGAATGCTGACAGCTGAAAACATGGGATTAGAAGGGCAGACTAGGCAGTCTCCATGTGCGTGATGTTCCGATTTAGGTTTAGGTGGGATTGTGAGAGAAAAGCAATGAAGAAGCAACCAACTGACGGGGAGAACCTCAGAGCATGATGAAATATGGAGGACTGAAGTGAGGAGACACGGCGGAGAATGGAACGGTGGGGATGGTCAGGAATTACCGTGAAGCAGTTGGTCACCGGGAACTGGAATTTTGGTTGGCTTTTCATCTTCTCTTGGGGTAAAGCTGTGGTAATGCCAGAAGTCTAACAGGTTTACTTTATCCTACAGATGTTGGGATGTCATTACTTAATGCCTGAAAAATAGATGCGGGTTTTGCTTTGAAGCTGTGGCTTCTTTGATACATTGCTTTATAATGCATAATGTATTTTCTTCCTAAAATCAAAGGAAACATAAGTCATGTTTTCCTTAATTCTGCTTAGACAAAAATTTGGATTCTTATTTTAAAAATGTTTGATGTGTATGGGTTTTGCCTGCATGTGTCTCTGCATGACTGTGTGTCATGCGTGTGTGCTACCGGTGCCCTAGAGCACTAGCAGCATCCATGGAACTTGATTCTCTGTGGTTGTGACCTACAGTGCAGGTTCTGAGAATTGTACCTTGAACCTTTGGAAGAACAGCAAGTACTCTTAACCACCGAGTCATCTCTTCAGCCCCATAATTTGAGTTCTTAAAATTAGAAATATTCTAATATTATTATTATTTTATTTCTTTCTGAAATCATTGGCATTTCAGAATCAGTTTGGGTGTACAAGTGATAAATACTCATTAATTCGTCCCTATCTTTACAAGGCCCCTCACTCATTGACCACATGTGGTGCAGGGTTTGTTTGCTTGGGTTGCCAGGCTGCAGCCTTATGTCATGCTTGGGTTTCTAGGCTGCAGCCTTATGTCATGCTTGGGTCTCTAGGCTGCAGCCTTACGTCATGCTTGGGTCTCTAGGCTGCAGCCTTACGTCATGCTTGGGTTTCTAGGCTGCAGCCTTATGTCATGCTTGGGTTGCCAGGCTGCAGCCTTATGTCATGCTTGGGTCTCTAGGGTGCAACTTATGTCATGCTTGGGTCTCTAGGCTGCAGCCTTATATCATGTTTGCTGTTTGTATTTGAGATCTTTGGTGTATCATTCTCTAAACAGGATTTTTTGTTCTTGCAAAAATGTGGATATGTGATTATTAAAAATTTAAATTTTTTTTTTTGCAGATTTCTTGCCTTCCCCTTCAATTTTGTCATCCATGGTAAAAGGAAGCTGACTAAAATGTAGTGAAGACACTTCACTACAGACTTTTATAGATAGATAGATAGATAGATAGATAGATACATACATACATACATACATACACACACACACATGATCCTGGAGCATCACAAATTATAGAATCTTGGAAATGAGAAGGACACAGAAAGGTCAGCTGCCTTGTCCTCCTCTGTCCTGACAGGTCTGTGCTTCTCATGCAGCTGGCTGAGCATCCATCCTCATTCTGAAGCCATCATAGGAAGACAATCTGTCCTTCACGCTAATGGAAGACATCCATCACAGTGGAGGCTTTGCCTGATTTCCTCATACAGAAGTTATTCCTATTTCCTCTACATGTGTCTTCACTGAAGACTGCTAGATTCCTGTTAACCAACTGCTTTTGAGAGTGAGCGTTGAAGCAGATAGCAAGTTATAGGGAGGGCTCTTAGAATAGTGCCTGGCTTACAACAGGCTCTTAACGTACATCAGCTACTGCAGCAAGATCATGACCACAGAGGGAGATATTGAGATCTTTTTCCTTGTAGTGATAAAGCTGATGTGGTGATTGATTTGGGTGTTGTGTACAAAGGGCTCATCCTGAGTCAGTGAAATGCTTGGCTGGGGGAGACCTGGCAGAGGACAGAGGGCTAGATGGCACGGAGTACTTGTGGTGACTTTTGCTTTCCCTGTAATGTTGCCTGTGAGCTCCTTAGGGCAGGCACCCCATGCTACTACTCTTGGGTTCCTGGTACTAAGGCTGGCTAGCACCCAGCACTAAAAGATAGAATACAAATCAGTGGAGTGCTGGTTATTTTGGGGATTACTTAACAAAGCATTGGTACGATGTGTGAGTGTTACTTTTACCTTTCTGTACAGCAACAGCATTTTTAAAAAGTCCTTGAGCATATCTTTCTCAACCCCTCCAATTTTCTTTCATTTGTCCAGAGAATTCCCCGTGATTCCCCTCCAAAGGCACTCCCCATTCACCTAGAGCACTTGTGACACATGGCTTCTAACTTCACTGAAGTGAAGTGTTCTGATAGTCTCTGCTCTCTGCTGCTACTTTCTGACATCAGTGTGTGTCATGAGAAAGCACAAAGCTGTTTTGGCCAGTCAGAATCAGTCATTCATGCAGCAGCTATCTTGATCAGGGACCTCATTAGATCATTTTCCTAGTGATGTTCTAATGCATTGGCCAGGGATGCTACAGTCTATCTTGGAGAAGTGTAAGGACAAAGAAAGCGATGGGATGAAGGGAGGAATGTGCCCAGCTTTGCCTCCAGCAGTCTGCTGCTCTGCACTTGTCTGAGTCAAACCGTTAAATCCATCTGTTTACACAAAGTTGAATATGGGAGAAGGTGGATAAGGGAGGAAAAATTTATTTTAGTTCTTTTAGAGCCATGCTATTATCCCCTTCCCGCCTCCATCTTTTTTGTTTCCCAAATCATGCCCTGTACAACTGATTTTCTAAGGCTGAAGAGGAGTGGGGGATGAATAGGGTAGACAGTATTGAGAAGGGACCACATCTCTAGGTGAAAATTCTACATTCAACTGTGCTTTGTTTCATTTTTCTTGGTATGTAGAGGTCTAAGAGTGGATGACCTCCTAGTGATTTTTTGTCTTAGTCTGTTTTCACTGAAACTTAGAGATAGAGACAGAGAGAATTTTGATGAGTGTGGCAGACAGAACAGAGATGTTTATTGGGAGATTTATAATTTCTTAATGTGAACAGATCATGCACTCTGGGTATCAGCACTCAAGGATGACTGTACTTTATTTATCAGTGGTGGGTGGTATTGTCAAATTTGAAGGACATGGGTACAGTGGGCTTTATGGGGACCCTTGTTTCCTCCATCTGTGACACTGAACCTGAGAGAACACCATTCACTCATATTCTTGTCCAATTCCCAGAATCTCTGGAATCACTCCACACGAGCTCCAACCTCTCATGTTCACACACACGTGGCCATGAGCTTTCTCCTCCTTTAAGTCAATTGGCCACTACAGTGTCATCTACTCATGCGAGCTGGCCTTTGTCCTCGGCCATTTTAGGAAGAATGGGTGGTAGTTTCTGAGCTAGGAAGGCAGAGGGATGATTGGGGGTGGGGTGGAGGTGTCATGGCCAGTATCCCCTCCCTCTGCAATGCTCTTCTCCATTCTCTTCCTCATGCAGGAGGAGGTCGGAGAGCTCAGGCTTTCTATAATTATGTCTGAGCTGGGGACACAAGTCCACTGGCAACTTATTTACTTAGAGTTTAGGGCTATCTTGTTAAGTCAGCATGTGCAAGTGTCTGACAAACAAGAGCAGAGCAGAGCCATCTTGCTGCGGAGATATGCAGCTTTTTAGAAGGTGTCATCTTTGAAACCTTTAGGTTCTTAAGCAGTAGTTTTTAAGGTGACTCAGATACACTTCCTAACACTGTATTAAACAGGGCAAAGCACTTGTCTTTGATGGAAAGGCAGCACAACAAGCACGGTACAGCACAGCCTGAACGATCAGTGTACATTGTGCGTGGGTTCCAATCCTGGCTCCCCTAGCTGGTGCCCTCAAGCCAGGTACTTGACATCTTTCTGCCCTGACTTCCTCGACTGTAAAATGGGGGATGATGATAATGTATTAGGAGGAGTAGACGAACAAATCAATGTGTGGTAAGTGCTACATATATCTACCATTTTGTTAATTCTTCTTTTGGAGGATCTGAATTGGTGGGAAGTCCTTTCATTTACCCAAGCACGGAAAATATAAGGCATTTCCTTCAGAACATCAGTAGGCGCCACTTCATTGTGGGTATGGCGGCTTTCGAGGGGCTGCTTCAGGTCATATACCCATGAAGCTGGTGCTGGGTCCAGATTGAAGGCCCAATTTACCTATAGGGACTGTCCTGAGTTGTCTGAAGGACAGAGAACAGTCAAAGACTTTTGGTTGTCTGCATTAGATTTGAAATAAATTCTTTTAAATTGTGTGTGTGTGTGCACATGCACATGTGAGTGCTAGTGATTGTAGAGAGAACAGGGTATGTGATCCCCTGGAGTTACAGGCTGTGGGCTGCCCAACATGGGCATTAGAAACTGAGCTTGGATTCTCTGCTAAAGCAGGAAGCAGTCTTAACCACTGAGCCATTTCTCCAGGACCTGCACTGAGTTTTTAGATAGTATAAAACAAGTGATATTTGCCTGTCATCTGTAAAAAAATGAAGTACTTCCTTTGAGTGGCAAAAGATCCAGATCCCATCAACCGTGGACTTGAGGCCTCTCCCTAGTCCTCTAAAAAAAAATCTGCTTGGCGGATTAGCAACGAGGTGTCAGGCTTCCATGGGCTGCAGGGGTGGGGGGCCATGTGCTGTGGGGTGGGGGCATTCATGCCATGTTTAATGTCACATGGTTTCATGCAGAGAACTAAAGTGACACAGATGACTCATTTACACATTTATTTTCTATCTCACAGATTCTACCAGACTGAAATGAAGAACAACGCTGGCAATTTTATAGACATTTTGACATGAACAAGTATTCTGATGTTGAACAATTATACAGACTACTACATGCAGAGAAGTCTGCTGATTGGTGCAGAATTACTGAATAGATCAGCAAAGTATAAATACAAAATCATGTTTTCCTGTTATGAAGTTAAAATGCAGCAGATATAGGGACGTAGGTACAAACACCATTAAATGGGGGGAAAGGCATTGTATTAATGGTGCAGGATGGACAGCCAAACAAACAGGCATACGCTAAACCACATCCTGTTTCCAGAACAGAAACCGAAACATCTTGTTTGCAAATACAGTGGAATAAAGCACGTGGAGGCAGATGAATGAGACACGATGTAGCCACTTACGCATGTGCGTCAGCTCCTGGCGAGAATCTGTATTGACAGCCCACAGTACAGGCTAGAGCACAGTGCTATTCTGTGAGAAGACAGGAGAGGATCATTCCTTTGGGAACTCTTAAAATACTGATTGTGCTTCTTCTTCCCTGCAGCATTCAGAGCTTTTATAGACTAGTAGGAAAACCCTCTAAGACACTGAGGTTAGTAAAGGGAATGATGGACCATGCACTGGAGCTACAAACCTAATGATGTGTATAGCTTCAAGATACGAAGTGGTTTCATTGAATATATATGTCTAGAAACATTTAAAGAACTCTTCATTTAGTACTTGATCTCTGATGCTTTACTCCTTAGACTTAAAAAATAATTTTGTGTATTTTTTAACCTGGGGGATGCTTAGGGACTTCATTAAAACAATTAAAATCTTTATAATGTGAGAGAAAAAGAATGGGATGTTTATTAATATATTATGTAGAGAAAACATCCAGGATTACCCCCAACAAGGCTGTTTGTATGCATGAATTACTGACAGTACTAAATATTTTCATCATAAATTTTCAGAAAATTAATATGAACCTTCATAGTTGTCCTGAGTTTAACAATAAGCTTATAATTCTTAAATCTTGAATTAATAACTTTTGCAAGTTAAACAATTAAAATTGAAAAAAGTGACTGGTATACCAAGGGGGAAAGCCCAGCGGATAATTTAGGATCTCTCTTCTAAACACATGAGGGCCTATATGTGCACACCTCCCAAAGGCAGTCATTTCTCCATAAACATATGCTATGTGCATTAACTCCCCCATTTAATATCTTTCTTTGTTATCAGTGCTGTTTCTTTTTCCATTTCCCCCTCTATTTTACTCCCCTTCCCCTAAATACTGAACCTCAATGTCTATAATCATTAGTTTTGCAGATATCCACATTTGTTAGTTTTCTAGTGTTGGGGTTTGACCCCACAGTCTTGCATGCACTAGGCAAGTGCTTCAACACCAAGTTTACCCACACCTAGTATTTTGGAATACTGGACTATGGGAGATCAATTACTTCTGAGGACAGTACAGTCTTTGACCTGTTCCAACAGCTAAAGTTTGGCAGGCAAAATCTCATCATAAGACCCTTCTTATAGTTTACATATAACAGAGATAGGCCTATATTGACAATAGAAGAGAATTTGAGTGATTATATGAGAAATTTAGTAGATATTTTTCCTTAGTTACTAAGCAACATTTTTAAAACTGAATACTAGACATAGCTTGACTATGTAGATATGACACTGAGATGTTTATTACAAGTCTGAAAAAAAACACTTAGAAACACTGCTTCAGCATTTGTGGTAAGGAACGCAGGGATGAGGGTGATTTGCACAGTGCGCCATTTGGAGTGACTGTGCTGCCTCAGACTTTGTGGACTTGATGCTGAATAAGCAGATTACAGTTGTGTTCATAACCTAGCCTATGTACGGGACACCACAGGACAGCTGGGGTGTTGGCATAGGAAGGTGAGACGGCCACAGTGGCAGTTTCAGAGAGCAGCACACACATGACAGTCAATGCGGAAGTGTTGTATAAGTCACGCAGAGACAGGCATCAGTGTACAGAGAGCTGGTTGGGCAGCATAGTTTTCTGTCAGAATACTATTTAATAAACTAGGAACTTTATTGTTTTGAGAAAAGAGAGGAATACAGTATCCATCAGACTATAACTAAATAGTATGAAGATCTAAATTGTCATGCAATTATGATTTAGAACATGAATTATTCTTTTAAGCATTGTAATGAATTGAAAGACCAAACTAAGTAATGTGTTCTACTAAAGTTTTTATAAAATTACTAGGCAACCCCCACAAAGAGCTGCCATCTCCCCCAAACCACAACTAACCAAATATCTCCAAAATAATCACCCCAAACCAATTAAACAAACAAAAATTCATTAAAATTGAAGTAGGGTTTTCAGGTTTTCTGTGATGGCTACTAGATCCTCTGAGAGTGAAGTTTTACTGTATCTTGGACAATCTTTTGTAGATTCAGTAGAAGAACTTCAGGGCTAGTTTGACTTTAGGATCAGAGGTACCATAGCCTGGCTCCACAGTGGTCAGCCTGGTTTGCCTGCTGTGGTCAGGGCTGAGCCTGCAGGGTGTTGTCCTGTATGGTGTCCCCTGGTCGTCACTCATTGTCACGAGATGTGGGGGTTCATCTCAGTTTTATAACCTAGTATTTTAAATACATTGACATGAAAAATTAGGCCCCCTCGAAATCACCTTTCTTGATCAGTAAGATTTAACATTAGAATAGGTAAAACAAAAGTCTCTGATGAAATCTGTACTGATGACAGATTAGACTTTACATTTTTAAGACAAAAACATTTAATGAGAAAAAGATGTGTTTAACGCCAAAGCCCTTGTATTCACAAAATAGTTGGCCAAGGGCCAGTTACTGTTACTGCGGTCTGAGATACTTAAAACAGGAAAAAGGACCACTGTGTTGAATCTTTCCAAGATGACGATGCAATTTTAAATTCATGGTAACAGAAAAAATTTAACAGACTCTCCAAACAGACAGTGAATTGAAATCATTGCGGAAGCTGTTTTCCTCAAGAACTTGACGCTCGCCTGTGGAACACTAAAAATTTAAGGCAATTAGGTTAGAAACATAGTGCTAGTTTTCATAGCATGTTATTGTTAAAATAATATCCCTCTTGAAAACGACATAGGGTACTTAAATGTATATAACTTAATAAACAAAATGCCTTACATCTCATATAACAGTGGGTTTTAACTGAACACACATACAAAATTACAGAAGAATTTGGGAACTCAGTATTGCGGACACAGTGTGACTCGAACCACTTCCTTTGGAATTGGTATTTTAAATTTTGTACCTACTGCTTGTTCAGCAGTACACTTGGCATTTGCCTATATTCCTCTCATTCACATTGTAATAGTCTTTAACGTAAGGCATAATAAAATAAGTAATATTTATTTCACATATGTAAAGATGCTTTTTACATAAAATAAAAACTTGGAAGTCCAATCCATATATGAATTGCTCATAACAAGATGTATGATAGATATGAGCTTTTCTGTATGGCTTTCTTTCCACCTTAGCATCTTTTGTTAAGGTTTTCTGTGGATGGCTATTAGAATTTTGTTCTGAACTATATGAAAACTTACCCGAATGCTAGTTTTCCCTGATTAAAATGTCTGTTTACTACAGAAAATGAAAAAGATGTATTGGTCTCTTCCTTTTGGCGTACTGCCCTGAAAACAGACCCACCAATTGGCTGGACACAATTTCAGTAGAAAGACTTGCATTTGAGATGGTTGCCTTGGGAGATGCTAGTGAATTTGGTCGCATCTTCCTCAACAACTTAGCTAGTTCCTTTCAAGTTTTAGAGCTCAGTAGAGACTTACATACACTGCATCTTGTCTGAGCTCAGCCCAGCCTATGTGCAGCTCAGAGCACGTAATTAACAGGGCAAGGGCCCATACCTGGCCACAGTACTGCTGCCCAAACTGTATTTTGGTTACTCGTAGGGAAAGAACGCTCACACCATGTTTTCTTCTGTATCAGGACAGTGTCCCTTGGCCGCTAAGCTTGCCGATACCCCTCTTCCGGCTGTGGTTGTTATTGCTAATGGCACGTCTGTTCCTGCTTTTGACTTGGTGCCTGTGCACTCTCGGCAGGTGGGCCCTGAGGAAGGACCTCTGCCTGGTGTGTACTGGAGAGTCAGGAGAGGAATTAAAAACCAGAGGAAGCAGGGTCTGAGAGATGATGACAGAACAGCGAAGCCTGGAAAGGGGAGAGGGGGACGAGGATGGGGAAGACCACGTGGTTTCAAAGCATTTCGGGCATGGCGGGTAATAGTAAGTTGTCCAATACTTTCTCCCTTCAAACCCTCCTTTTTTCTTGAATCCTCTTCTTCTCAAATAAAACAGGACAAGTAGCAAACTATATAAGCAATTGTAGAATATAAAATATTTCATTGAAAGCAAGGTGCTAAGAGCATGCACAGATGTTACACTGCTAAATTAAAGCCTTGAAGATGCTCTCATGGTGCCAACGGCACCTCATATTTGCTTAATAGATACTTTCTATACATTCACTTTTGATTTTTTTATGGTTTAATATATACCTCTTTAAAGTTGTATAAGCTTGGAACTTGATTATTGTTCAATAAACTTAGTGGTTTGTGAGTTGCAGATTTTTCTTTTTTCTTTATTTGATTTTGAACTGAATGCAAAGAATTTTGCTAATTCATCACTGAAATTTTAGTAGTATAGATATTTTTATTATTTCTGGTGACAGCATTCCCGTTGAGCAAGTAATTTGGGTTAACTTTAGTAATTTTGCTTTTTGTGTCTACTTTCCTTTAAAAAATACTCCCAATTTTAATCAAGTATAGTGATTTGTATAAAACTTGCAGGCAAAAAAAAAAAAAAAAAAAAAAGAAAAGTGTAGCCCGTATGCTGCACACAAAAAGTTGGCGGCATCTTGCATTATGGGTGATTTGGCCACAGTAGAATTTCTGTGTTTATAAAACCAATGTTTATGGGGAGTTTAGAAGATACTCCTTTCTCTACCAGGGTCATTGTAGGGGCTGTGTCATAGTCTTCAAGTAGAAGTTATATGAAATAGTTGTTGAGCAGACTAGAAGCCAGCATTGTCTTTACACCCGTGATCCCCCCCCCTCACACACTATTTTGAGTTCTTGCCTAACTTCCCATAGTGGCAGGGATGCCAAAGAGACACACACTGGACAGTCCAGCACAGGTCTGGAGCTTTGAGCAAGATGTAGCCTAACGAGATTATCATGTGTTTTGGGGCAGCATGTGGGGTGCCCTGAAAGCACAGTGCACAGGGTTGCAAACACAGAGGGGCAGCAAAAGGAAAAAGAACATCTGGGACCTAGGCGATTCTGACCGCATGCAGGGAACACGCACACAGTGAAGGGCCGAGAATTTGTCCTTACTCCTGCTTACCAACCACCTTTTCTGGGCAAATAGAATCCCACCCTTTGCGGAATACATGGAATTGGGAGGAAATGATGGTAGGGATCAAGGGGCTGGACTGAAGGGTCAGTAGTGGGGGTTGGCCTCGACTGCTACGTCTATGCACAATTGTCAAATAATTCATTTTTTTTTCTTGCACTGAGCACCAAAAGGGATTTACGGTGAAGGAAGGCAGGAGGGTGGATATTATGATACACCCCTGAGTCTCTTGCCTCTGGTTATCAGAGTTCTGTGTCTTCACTGTGAAAGTCTCTTGTTCTGCCTTGTTATGCTTCAAATATGTTTTAGCTTGAAAAACATGGAAAATAACTGTAAGAAAAACTCTCCCATCATCTTGTCAGTCAGTCTCACTGTCATCCTGTTGTCTGTCTATGGGTCCCACCATCATCCCATTTTCTGTCAGTGAGTCCCACCATCATCCACTGTCATCCTGTTGTCTGTCAGTGGGTCCCACCATCATCCACTGTCATCCTGTTGTCTGTCAGTGGGTCCCACCATCATCCACTGTCATCCTGTTGTCTGTCAGTGGGTCCCACCAACATTCACTGTCATCCTGTTGTCTGTTGGTGGGTCTCACCATCATCCACTATCATCCTGTTGTCTGTCAGTGGGTCCCACCGGCACCCTGTTGTCTGTCTATGGGTCCCACTGTCATCCTGTTGTCTGTCAGTGGGTCCCACCATCATCCACTGTCATCCTGTTGTCTGTCAGTGAGTCCCACCATCATCCACTGTCATCCTGTTGTCTGTCAGTGGGTCCCACCAACATTCACTGTCATCCTGTTGTCTGTTGGTGGGTCTCACCATCATCCACTGTCATCCTGTTGTCTGTCAGTGGGTCCCACCGGCACCCTGTTGTCTGTCTATGGGTCCCACTGTCATCCTGTTGTCTGTCAGTGGGCCCCACTGTCATCCTGTTGTCTGTCAGTGGGCCCCACCATCATCCACTGTCATCCTGTTGTCTGTCAGTGGGTCCCACCGGCACCCTGTTGTCTGTCAGTGGGCCCTACCGGCACCCTGTTGTCTGTCAGTGGGTTTCACATGGGAACATTATCATTTAAATAAAAGATGTCTGCTAGGCTGTAAACTGGACTAAGTGGCTGTATGTCTTACCTTCAGGCAAACTATAGACACCCAGGAAAGTTTTGTTATGTATCAATAGTAATCTAGAGTTGTTTGATGGTAAGAAGTAACTTCTGATTGTATTTTTCATGTATCTTCTAATTATTTAAATTTTATACATGTAATTTTTTATAAGTACAGCATTTATACAGGTATAAATAAGAATACCAATTCCTTATATTTATATTTTTGTCTTTTTCTGGCTTTGAACTATGTGTGTATATATAATATACATATTATATATACATATCTAATAGCTTTTTAGAGTTACTGAGGAAAGTAATACATGTTAATGATAGTGGTAAACAAGGATTTGTGGGATTGTATTTTACAAAGGCAAGCGGAAGACATGGCTGTTGGAACCATGGAGGATTGCAGAACAGCCCAGCGTTAACTACAGAGTGGGCAGCTGCTCCCAGGACTGTGGAGCCAAGGCTTAGCAGAAACAGCCTGTAAACATTCTCATTTCTATTGCATCTCAGAGTTTCTTTTATTTTCTTTCTTTGCTCTCCCTCTCCCTCCCCACTATCTTTTTCTCTTTCTTTAAAGGCAGTGTCTCACTGTGTATCTCTGCCTGGACTGGAACTTCACATATAGACTAGGCTGGCCTTGACCTCAAGACTAGCCTGTGTCTACCTCCCGAGTGTAGGGACTCCAGTGTTTACCACTATGTCCAGCTGCTGCTGCTGCTGCTGCTGCTGCTGCTCTTCCTCTTCATTCACCCCCTCTTCCTCATCCTCTTTCCCTCCTCTTCCTTTTGGGAGAGGTTCTAACTATGTAGCTGAGATAATCTGAAATTCACTATATAGTGATAAGCTGTGTTTAGACTCAGGGTCTTCCTGTCTCAACCTTCCAAGTGCCAGCGTAGAGCATGTGCCACCAAATTCATTTCTCTTTTTCTTGTCTGTCTGTCTATCTATATATCTGTCTGTCTGTCTGTCCGTCCGTCCGTCCGTCCGTCCGTCCGTCCATCCATCCATCCATCCATCCACCCATCCGTCTGTCCCTCCCTCCATCCATCCATCCATCCGTCCGTCCTTCCGTCTGTCCATCCGTCCGTCCATCGGTCGTTGCAGTGGCCAACTAACCAAATATACTTTCAAATCTCCATAGTTGATAGTGATTAAATTTTTGAGCCAAACCAAGGGACTTTTGAATGCTGATTTTTAAATGTTAAGACTTAGAAGATTGAGTGGGGTGTAATGATATATTCATATAATGTTGCCAGGAGACTGCAGGAAGAAAAGCACTAAAATGCTGTTTTAAAATTTATTCATAAATGTAAAATTTACAGTACTTACCTACTAGTATTAAATTTTGCTCTAGTTACTTGTGACAGACTATTACTAGCAATTTTGATAAGAAATATATCTAATTAAAATCCTTTTTCTTTCTTTTTTTGGTACTGGGGATTGACCTGGGGCCTAATGCAGACAAGTAGTCTACCACTAAGGTTTATTACCAACCATAAAATATTATCTTTTAATTAACAAAGATAGTTTATGACCTCATTTAATCAGATCAACAATTTGCCTTTTCAAGTTCAAAAAATAAACTTGGCCAAACACAATTATAAATTAGGCTTTATTCAGTTCATCTATTTCTTAGAAAAATAGTTCTTTGGAGAAGTAGGATAATTTATGTAAGTTCTATGACTCTGATGAGATCACTGGGTGATGTTTTTCTGCCTGATACCTTTTTGCAGTAACCACAAGTATCCCAGCTTCTCAGTGGTGCAGCCGGGTGGCAGGAGGCATGATGAGGCCAAGAGCTGAACCCTTCCTTGTCAGGGTAGCGTACTGAACCCTTGTGTGGCTGACATGGAAGAGGGGGATGTTCATCTAGAGTTGATTGAATGAATAAACAGCAAAATAGTGATGATATTCAACAAATGGTGTGTTTTAGTCTGGATTGGAGGTAATTGGAGCTGTCTGCTTTTGTTCAGGAAGATCCAGTGGCTTTCTATAGCCTTCTGCTTCAAGTGTGGCATCACAAATAGTAGCGCCTTCTCTTTAGCGAAGGGCCATATATGCTTTGACCAGAGTTCCCGACTGGCAAACGTAAGTGCCTAACTTGGTTCATAGCTCTCACTACCCCACAGGTTTTCTACTTTAAAATAAAACCGTCATATTATCAATATGTTTCTATTTACATGGTTTTAGCCATTGAACAACCTTTCCAGTGATACATTAGGATGCCAGACTTAGGGCTAGATGGTGTGTGTGAGGTCAGGGTCCACCACTCACCAGTGACCTGAGTAGAACAGAACAAAGAACAGACTTCTCTGTCTTTACTGATAATTCTGAGAAGTGTTGAGAAAGAACATACCTAAGCTTTCCTTCCCAAGCTTTATAATTTCAAGAGAGAATAAATTGGGAATAAGAATGTGAGCAAGAGAGTGTGGGAACAGACACTGGGCACCAACTCTGCTTGCTCACATATTGCTTCAGAGCCATCGACTGTGTCAGAGGGAAATGTTTAGAGAACAATTAGGTCACTTTCAGGGATCCACTTGGTGTATGTGTGGATAGGCCCCTCATTCCTTCCCGTCTCCTGGCCTTTGCCTTTTACAGTGCTTGAGATTAAGCAGGGTGTCATGCGTGCTAGGCAGGTCCTCTACCATTGGTCAGTGTCCCAGCACTCAGTGCATATCCCTTTCTGTGCTCTAATCTCTGAAATTAAAAACAGCTTGTGGCAGTTTGCACTGGTTAAGAAAGCCAGCAGAGACAGCCTAGCCATTCGAGGGACCATGTTATTTTGAGGCCATCCCAACAGCATCTTTGCATTATTTCTGGTCACTGAGTTAGCTAATGGTGAAATGAACTCTGGGAAGCACGGCCTTCAGGCAGTCCTTCCTAGACTTGGGTGATGTTTTCCAAGGGATACAGAAGAGGTATTTGAAGTCATAAGACTGTCAGTTTAACTAATTGATACATAATATAAAACAGCATTCTGGACCATATATGTCATGGAGTAAGTTGCAGCACGGGCATGAACTTTTAATGCAGAGCATAAAAGACTTTGAAAAGAACTCCGCTTGATACATGTGCCCAGGTCTTTCCAGACTTACAAGTTCTCCTCTGAGTTTGATGCCATTTGCTGAAGTTTAGAAGGTATCCACAGGGTGCATTCTGGGAAATACCTCTTTCTGAAACAGTACAGTTGAAGATTTCTTAGAGGAAAGTCTTCATTTGCTTCTCCTACCTGAAGACTTTTGTCTCAGAGGAACTAGAAAGACGCAAAGGATGAAATTTCCAAGGAATTAAAAACAATTCTTTAAAATATAAACATGAAATAAACAGCAGTCTTCCAAAAATCCTCTGAGAATGAAAGGGAGAAACTTCAGAAAAATGCTGCCAGGGAGAATAGTGGAGCCAATGAGGGCCCAACACAAGCATGGTGTAACAGCAGACACAGAACGTGGGACACTGGTCATATGGCAAAAAGTCCACTTATGACGCCAGATGAATAAAAAAAATAGATTCATCAATAGGAGACCTTAGAAAATAACTGCTTCATGAGGCTGTATGAAGAAAATGATCTTTGTAACTTATTTGCTATTCATCTAACAATAGATATACCTGCTTGACTTTGTAAAACTATATATAGAAAATTCAAATACTCTAGATTTACAATAACTGATCAACACTTAGTCTTTAGACACAAAAGAGAAGTATGCATAATATAAATACCAACGACTAATGACTATAAACTCTTAAAGGTTTTGTTTTGAAACAAACACAATCCTAAGCACAATGGGACAAAAGAAATATTTTAAATTATTTTTAATACCAGGACTGCTTGGAATTTAACTAAAATCAAAAGTTGTTTCCTTATCTGAGATTTAATGACCAGATCTTGTTAGTTAAGAAATATTAAAGACATATTAGATTCTAAATATTTGGGCTATTTTTCTAAATGCTTTTCCTTTAAAAAACAAAGAACAAACCTTAGCTCCCCCATTAGACGCTACACTTTGTAGTCTCTGCGGGCAGTTTCCCCATTTTCCTGAACTATATACACACATGCACGAAAGGCATTTTGCTGCCGCAAAACCTGAGCACTGCCAGGAACCTATTCTCATTAATTTGAGATCTTAAGTGGGCTTGGAAATAATTTGGTCTGTTTTTGTTTGGATGCAAGTGAAATCCCAAGAGGTTGGAGTCGTGATGGGGACGGCACGGCTGGTCGCTGCTCATCAGAAGCTGGACCCTTGGTTTTCACAAAGCATGGTGGGTCCGTTAGTCAGGGTAACCTCCAGCATCCAGTGCCTCTGGATTTGGTGTTTTCGGGAAGAAAATGCCCGCCATGACTTTCAGCAAGGAAAGTTCTCTTTTAGAGGTTCCAGGCTTGGAAGCCTGTCTGGTTGCCGCAGTTACTGAGCGTTCTGGCCATGCTTGGGAAGGATTTAAGTCTGCAAGAACATTGTTCTGCACCTTGTACTGTCGTCCTAGGTCTCTACCCTATAGTGAAAACTATTTAGGGGTCCAGTCCTGGGCTCCTAGCACGGTAACTCATGTTGGGACCAGCTTTGTCTCTTACGGGGACTCTACTTTTAGTTTGTTAAAAGTCATCTTCTGTCATTTCCATTTTAACAGCTCTTTGCTTGTATGCTGGACACCAGAGGAGACAAGAGCCATGTTTGGAGCCAAAACACATGGTTTTAAAGCTGATTTCCAAATGTGGAGTACCAATTAAAATTTTTATTTTATAATAGAACCCTCTGTACATTTTCAGCTTTATGTAAACTGAATTTCTCTGACAGTCTATGACATGATATGTAGTTTATAGCTAAAAATTCAAGCTTAAAATCCAAATATTTGATATCTGGTCATTAAATCTTACTAATTTCCATGATTTATAAGAACATCACAATTGCAACAACTAAGCAAAAGAAGAAAAGAAAAATACCCTGTGAATTGTATCTCAAACAAATGAAAATACATATAAACATACCCTCCAAATTATACCCTAAATAAATAAAATACTGTATTCCTTTAAACAAACATAAGAACTTTATAATCCAAAGCAAGATACACAAAATGGGTTAAGAGGAGGTTACAGTTTTGCAATAGGAAGTCTGGGCAGCTCCTCCAGGCAGTCGCTGTGCAGGAAGTGCCTGTGTCTCAGAAGTGCCGTGTCCACGTGTTCGTGACACGTTTACATCCAGGCCTGTTTACGAAGCTATGCGTTTTGCAAGCGGAAAGCACCTTACTCCTCATAAGCATGAGCACATGCAAAACGTTTCATCCTTTTGTGTGCAAATTCACTGGGAGGTAAGAGTTGAAAACTCCAAAACCCGCCGACTGTTGGAAATGAACGGAGTCAGGCATGGGCGAGCACTGCTTCCTAAGGGAGCGCTTTATTTGCTCGCTATTCAGGACTGTTTTCTTTGTTACAAAATGCAGCCTCGACTCTATTTAAACAGTATTTAGACTAAGCCATTCATGCCATGCAAAAATAACATTTTATGCACTGGTATTAAGGGGGAGGGGCTTCTCATATTTTAGTTCATGGTATTATTAATTGCATTTTTAAGAAACAAGTTTTTTCCTCTTATTGCTTTTAGAACTAGTCACATGCTGGTCTCACGAGTAGGACAGTAACCTGTGTCTCCTGGGTTGGAATGAATTTCTGGGGCAAACAAGTGGTTCTCCATCTTGTAACCTTCTTGACTACTGTCCTTTTTGACTTCACCCACAGCCTGGTAAATGTCTTGCCTACAGTTGTGGTCTGTGTTCTGGGGAGAGGAAGAATCCATACAGCCCTCTTCTCTTAGAGGGTCTCTGGCATCTCCAGGCTTATCTGCTAAGCAGTTGGAGCTGGGATCTGTTTGCTTGTCTGGTCTTGACCTTTGGAGGTCCAAGAAGTCTTCATCTTCTCCAGTGTCTATTTCAGTGAAGCTCCTCCTTTCTCTAGAAGAGAAAGGAAACAGTTTTTGCTTGGGAAATCGTGGGGATAGACTTTTGGATGGTCCCTGACAGTGTGCTGAAACATCAGCCCCCGGCAAGGGTCTCTGTCCCTGGGGGAGGGCTTCTTCTAGAAGGATGGTGCTCATGTGCTGGGCAGTGGTGAGAGGAAAGTCAGTTGTGGTTACTGGCAGCGGCCTGGCTGTGCTGGGTGGGGTCTGGGGTGTGCCGCCTCTGTTTTCCTGAAAGTTCACTTTGAGGGATCTGGACTTGAGAGGATTGCTCCCTTTCAGCGAGCTCTTAGGGCTGTCGCTGGCACTGTCAGGTTGCAAAGAACCATGGGAAGCCCCAGCCTCGAGGTTCACAGTTATGTCAATCGGGGCATAATCCAGTGCAGCCTCCCTGGCCGCAGGCCCCTTGTCTCTGCTTAGTGTGCGGAATGGCGGTGCCCTGGCTCTTTGGTGCTCATCCATTCCTGGGAGGTCCATGGGGAACTTCATCTGCAGATGCGAGGCCGAGGGTGGTGGCAGGGGTGATCTCTCGGCCTCTGTGAAGTCAGTGGCACAGCTGGCGAAGCTGTCGATGCTGGAGGTGCTCTTCATGTCCAGGACGACCTCGGTCTGTGCCACAGCCAGCTGCTCCTGTGGGCAGACGACCTCTTCCATCTCTATCTCCTCGTCATACGCAGACGGCCTCTCTGGCTGTTCTTGGCAGTCTGTGTTCGGGTGGGAATGAGGCTGTGTCTTGGTGATTTCATTGTATAGCAGCTCCAGCTTCTGGGCGCTCAGATGCTGTGGGCTGGAGGAAGAGTTGTTCAGCTGTTCGTGGGAGTCTTTTTGGCTGACCTCCTGGTACTTATTCTCGTAAGACTTGTTGGAACTTGTTTCTGACAGCGCCTTCCTGGCCCACTTCCAGCGGCTTGGAGACAGGTGATTATCATCCACCGAGTCCTTCGTATTGGCTGACTCTCCAGCCTTCTCCACAGCCATGTCTATCAGTTCCATACTTTTAGCAAAGGCATCTTTTAAGTTCATAGAAACGATACTACCATTTCTTTTGGCTCTTTCAAGAGCCTCTCTCCTTTTGATAGCCTTCTCCTGGCGTTTTTGCTCCTTATAGAACTCAGAGAAATTGTTCACAATGATGGGGATAGGAAGGGCAATGACCAGGACCCCGGCAATGCAGCAGAGGCCACCCACAATCTTCCCTAACAGCGTTTTAGGGTAAATGTCACCGTACCCCACGGTGGTCATGGTGATGGTCGCCCACCAAAACGATGCTGGAATACTGGTGAATTTGGTAGCATCTTCATCTTTCTCAGCAAAAAACACCAAGCTGGAAAATATCATTATCCCCATGGCCAGAAACAATATTAATAAACCTAACTCGTTGTAACTCCGCCTGAGCGTGAACCCCAGAGACTGCAGGCCCGTCGAGTGTCTGGCGAGTTTCAGGATCCTGAGGATGCGCATGATTCGGAAGATCTGGACCACGCGCCGCACGTTCTGGAACTGCAGCACACTTTTGTTAGACTCGGTGAGGAAGATGGTGACATAGTATGGCAGGATGGCCAGGAGGTCGATGACATTCAGTGGGCCTTTAAAGAATTTCCATTTATTCGGTGAGGACAGGAATCGTAGAAGGTACTCCATGGTAAACCAAGCAATGCATACAGCCTCGACGTGCGCCAACTTCCGGTTGTCACTGGGATGCCCAAATTCATCGTTTTCTTGCAGCTCCGGAAGTGTGTTGAGAGACAGAGCAATGGTGGAAAGAACGATGAACAGGATAGACACGATGGCCAGGATCTGGAAAAGGAGAAGGAGGCCCATGTTAGCAAAGCGCCTTTGTCGCTCTGGCAACCACACATGCGGTGGTGGCTCTTTGAATGATAGAGAATCCTCTTAATTATTCCAGAAAGGCTTCACAAAGGTCTTTACAACCTAGAGCTCCCTAAGGAATACGAATACTTTTATCTCTATGAGCAACTTTGCTAAACAGTCTCATGCACATTTAGATTTTAGTAGTTTGACAGAAGCTTGAGTTCCCCTCACTCGCCACTGTCTGAGGTGTGGGTTACTACTGATTGAATGAAGGCTCCATATGGCTGCCATACTCTTTGGGGGAGTGGGGGTAATCATCTGGTCTCTCTTAGGTTGCTCAATCTTCTTTTCATAGTTACCCGGTTTGTGTTGCTTGAGCGAGTTATCTTACATGCTACATAAGATTAATAGAGAATCTCAAAGCTTTGTTTGTACAGCTGTGCACACCAATGCAGAATCCAAATATAAAGGAGTGGCCAGGCAGGATGCCTTGTAAGAACAAACACTTCTCATTGGTCAGCATTGATTTGAGAAGCAATCAGGAAGCCAGGTGTGGTGGTGCAGGCCTGTAATCCCAGCACTTGGGAGGCAGAGGCAGGCGGATTTCTGAGTTCGAGGCCAGCCTGGTCTACAGAGTGAGTTCCAGGACAACCAGGGCTACACAGAGAAACCCTGTCTCGAAAAACAAACAAACAAACAAACAAAAAACAAACAAACAAACAACAACAACAACAACAAAAAGAGAAGCAATCAGGGATAGTCTTTGTTTGGAATGCAGATTTCTGCTCAACATTACAGGGGGAAGAAGATCATGTGCTAACTTCATTCCAGGAGACTTTTTTCATGAAGACTGTGAAGAACAGAAATGTCAGTGAAGGACAGACAGACACCCCAGGCTGAGGGAAGGGTAACACAAGGAAAAGAAAGAGCCCAACGTCAGAAAGAAGCAAGAAGAGGATCTAGTGACTGAATTTTGGAGTCTGCCGCCCAAGCTCTGACATTGGCTGTTTCGTTTACTGTGAGACCCTGGCCGACTTCTTTAACCTTCCTGGTCTTGTTTGCATATGTTGAATGTGTGCAATGGTCATAACTGCTTCATGGCTGCTGTAACAATTGCATAGCAGGCGGACATTGCTAAATAGAGAAAAGATATTCAGAGTTTTGACCCAGGACTTCAGTGTGGTGACACAAAGGCCCAGAAAGGGTATTTGGGAAATCTGTAAATCCATACAAGATGTAGATAATGTAAAGGGAGATTTCCTGATTCTAACTTAATATTCTAGATCATGGGAAGGCATATCAGGAAGATTAAAGTTAGAGAGCAATATCCATACTTAGAAAAATTGGCACATTTGGAGCACATAGCTCTCGGAGTAGGAAACCCTCTGCCTAGTTTGGGTCAACTGGCTTTCTCTGACCTTTATCTATGTTCTTGCGTGGATTACCATCCAGCAGGAAGGAGTAATCCCTTGAACTAATGCTCTTTAACTTTGGCAGTTATCATTAGTAACAGGTTTTGTATTTAGCTCTGAGAAATAAATCCAGACAGTGACTGTTTTACATAGAGACTCAGCACCTTTTTAACAGTTTCAAGCACAGTGATTTGTCCTGAGGCCACAGCTCAATGCTTATTAAACTGTGAAAAAAAATAGTTGGTATTAGGCCTTCTGACTTCTCTTCCCCCTGTGGTATGTATACATTGTGTGTATGAGTGTGTGTGTGTGTGTGTGTGTGTGTGTGTGTGAAGGTGCTACCCTTTTCTTTATGCTTTTTGTCTTTCCCTAGA
Organism: Apodemus agrarius; assembly: GCA_964023405.1. Classification (NCBI taxonomy): domain Eukaryota; kingdom Metazoa; phylum Chordata; class Mammalia; order Rodentia; family Muridae; genus Apodemus; species Apodemus agrarius. The sequence continues at coordinate 160,957,532 of OZ030009.1, read as the reverse complement.
ACCAGGTAATGCATTGTCTGAATGTACTTCAGAATTCCCTGTTTTAAAGGTAGGCCCGTTGGCCTGGTGATATGGCCCAGTGGTTAAGAGCATTTCTGTTCTTGTTCAGGACCTGAGTTTGGCTCTTGGCTCTCATGTCAGGTCTTCCCACTGCCTCTACCTCAGTTCCAGCTCCAGGGGATCTGACACTCCCTTCTGGCTTTTGTGGGCATCCTCCCACACAGATGCACACATACATAAATAAAATGAATCCAGAGGGGATGATACTGAGAAAACACAACAGGGCTGACGCATGCGTGTTTTCACAGAGAATGGAGCAGCACAAGATCTGCACAGGTTCAAGCCAGGCGTGGTCCCAGCACTGAGAAGGGGAAGAGGGTGTGAGCTCCCAGCCCTAACCAAGAAGCAGTCTCTAGTTGATTTCCATTTGCAAAGGAATAACCACTCTCATGGGGTAGGTATGTAAGCCACACTTAGGGCCTGCCCCATGTGCAGCAGTAGAAGGCCAGCACGACGGGAACTCGTTGGTTTTTTAGGCGATTTCCTTTGTCTCATATTGCTTTGTTTACCAAAGGTGATTTTCTTTGAGCAATAAGTCAAATGTATATTTGTTATTTTATCGGAGAGACTTTTAATATGATAAATGTGAAATTTTTCTCGGGGCTATTGGATAAAGTTCTAAATGTGGATAGTTACGCTAAGTACAATGAACCCTGATGATATGTGCATTGCTTTACTTATTACAGCCGTGCTTAAGTTAAGACATGGCTGCCTCAGGCTTTTAATCTGTTGCCTTGAATTGACCTCCAGACCCAGCAGAGCCAAACTGTTTCTCTCAGCTTTAGCAAGTGGACTTAGGTTTGCTCCTGGCAAAGGAAGTGGCTCTTCCAAGCAACTATCTATGTGATGTTGGCCCACCTTCCTTGGAGATTTGAATTAGTTCATTGCCAAGGTCCTTTCTCACTGGCATTTAGTGGTTCCATGTTTACTTTAACATTTTTTTCTTATTCTAGTCATGACTGTAAACTAAACCAAAGATAAGTCCCTGAATGACCCTAACATTTGATTGGATGGACAGAATTAAATTTTCTGGCTTAAGAAAAAAATGTAAAGAGATGGTTTTGGAAAATCTTGCCCTGTGTATGATGTAAGCATTTAGCGAAGGGAAACAGACATTTTTTTTCTGGATGTGTCTTTTTTCTCTTGAGTCTCTGGGATGAATATTCTTGTCCTTCGTTTTGACACACGCACTGTAGTTTGGAATTATGGACAGGGCCCCCACACTTCCACAGTGAGCACTCAAAGTTGGCCCCATGGATTTCTGTTTGAGTATGCACAGCTACCCAAGACTGGCCTTAGTCACATCAACTTGCTGGAGTTATCTGTAGATAATGGATCTCTTGTGGTGGAAAAAAACACTGGGCAAGGAATTAAAACACATGATTCTGCTAGGTATGAAGACAAAGCAGGCTCATCTCGAAACGAGGAGCCCCACCTGCTTCAGAGGATCACTGACTGGATCATGAAGAAAGTCCTTTATAAAACATTAAGTTTGTTAAGTGTTAGAAACATGGGAGAGCCTTCCACACTGATTTTTTTACTTGGGGGGGGGTCAGATCTGACATCTTCCAGGGTGACCTTGTTTCTAGCATGTAGGTGAGAAAGATCTTGAACTTCCATTCCTTCTGACTAAGCTGCACAGTGCTGGGATTGTGTTTCTATGTTGCTGGGGTTGGGTGTCTTGTGTATGAGAGTAAGAGGCTAAGTCCAACTGAGCAACATCTCCAGGGAACATCTCATTTTAAATAAGAGTTTTTTGTAGTCCAAGCTGGCCTCTGATTCCCAATCATCCCACCTTTGTTTGTAGGTGTTAGAAAACAGGTGTGTGGGCTGGAGAGATGGCTCAGCGGTTAAAAGCACTGAATGCTCTTCCGAAGGTCCTGAGTTCAAAATCCCAGCAACCACATGGTGGCTCACAACCATCCATAAAGAGATCTGACTCCCTCTTCTGAAGTACTTACATATAATAAATAAATAAATACATTTTTTTAAAAAAGAAAACGGTGTGTGCCACCACAACCAGCTTCCTATCCATGTTTTCAACACTTTTCAGCATATTCTTTGACCTAAATCGTGATTTGTCTCTGTTTCTTTCTGACTAAACCACCTACATGGCCAGCACTAAGATCTGTCAGAGGTTGCTTCAGGTGCTTCACGCCTTGAATTATGCCTATAGCTTTATAGGCTATTTCTTACATGTATTCATCTGCTGTGTCTTCACCGCCCGTCTGTCACACAGATAGAAATCTCTGTGCATCACGTGGAATGAGCCAATGGTTTTGCCTCTGATCCCCTAAGCCAGCCTTCCTTCCTTCCTGCCTTCCTGCCTTCCTTCCTTCCTTCCTTCCCTCCCATGAACGCATGTCAAGAGGAGAGTGAGGCAGGCTGAGTGTTCTGAACAGCTGCAAAGCTCTCTGGATTTATTTCTCTTCCTCGCAGGGCATAATTGATGCTTTGGATGAGCCGTAGGAAACAATGTGGAGAAGAATGACATAGACTTCTCAGGGAAGGGATAAGTTGTTTAAACTGACAGGAAGGAAGAGGGCTGTGAAAAACATTCTTAGAAGCATGAATAATTTGCTACTTTCAGAATAGAGATACAGTGTGTTGGCTGTTCCAAGACTACCAGCCAAATGCTAGCCCACTTGTTGAAGGAAGAGGCAGGGATTTGGTAAGAATAGCATGATTTCAATGCCCCGTTCTTCTAGATCTACTCCCCAGATGACTACTGAGAACAGGCAAGTGCAAAGGAAATCTCAAAATGAGGAGCCCCGCCTGCTTCAGAGGATCACTGACTGGATCATGAAGAAAGACCTTTGTAAAACATTAAGTGTGGTAAGTGTTAGAAACACCGGAGAGCCTTCCACACTGATTTTTACTTGGGGGCGGGGCAGATATGACATCTTCCAGGGTGACCTTGATCCTAGCATGTAGGTGAGAAAGATCTTGAACTTCCATTCTTTTTGAGATCCCACCGAAGGGCGTTTTTCTGTTCCAGCCTTTGGTGTTCTTTGAGCCACATGGTGCCCACCCTTCTAAGGCTGAAGGCCATAGTCTGCCTAACTGCCCCGTCTTGTTCTGACATTCTCTTGACTCTCCCAGAACAAAAGAGGCTCCATGCTTAAGTTCCCTTGGCCGATTCTCACATACAGGCAAGACTGCTTATGCTCCAATACCACATGACTTAATGAAAAGAACATACATCACTATAAACTTCATTTGCTGGTAAGGTTCTTAAGGGCCCAGTGATTATGTGCTCCCAGAATTCACTCCTCTTGCTGCTTTGTGGTATGCTTGGACGAGGGATTGTCCATATGCACAGTGTTTTCTGTACAGGGAAAAGTGGGGTGTGGGGAGCAACCCTGATTAGATTGCTTTTCAATTTCACACATAGACATATTTTTTTGGGGGGAGGGGGAAATTTGGCAATCTTTATGACCAAATTTGCTGGTGTCTTCTGAAATAAGTTTAGTTTCATTATCCATGATATAGTTCTATATCTGAAAGAGTTAGACTTTAGGAAGCAAGTCATGGAAGAAAGCTGATCAGTGGAATTTCCTATTAGGATCTTTATAAACAGTGAGCTAGTGAGCAGGAGATGGTGTCAGTCTTACGCCCACTCCATGACTCGGCAGTAACTGCTTCTCAGGGAAGTCTTGGGGAGCCTAAGAGTGAAAGTGGAGACTAGCCAGGAGTGGGGGCATCCAGACATCTCTTCTAATGCTAGCTCTTTCTGAACAAGAGTCACAGATCCTCTCTGTTGACTGCTTGGTCTCCATGAATATTTAATTAATTACATTGCTCATTCCTGTTGCTGTGCTGTAGACCAAATCCAGAGACTTGCATATATTTGACAAGACCTTGCTACTTAGCTATCCCACCGTCTCCATGAAGGTTTAGACCCTGACCTTTGGTATGGCAACGAAAGGATGGGGTGGGGAAAGATGCAAGAAGAGACCCAGGAAAATAATCCTTTCAATGGGGTTTCATCAACCTCAATTACTTAGACATTGTATTATAAAAATCAAGCTGGAAGAAAAATGGGAAACACAAAGAAGCAAAGATTGAGGGTTGAATACGTGGCTGGCAGTGATATGTGATACGACTGAGGGTGAAGATCTCAAGCTTGAATCCTGGTTCTGACATACTGTGCTCTCTCTCTGACCATGGACATCAGAAGCAGCTTCGCTGAAAGTCAGTAGTCTCATATAAAGAATGTGGTAAGTAAAATATCTGCTTTCTTTTCCTAGACAGTCATGTCTTGAGGACAAATGAAACAGATCATCTTAGGTTTTTATAAATTTTAAAGCACTAACACTATTCATTATTATCCTTATTTGAGAAGGATACATCAAATCATACATCAATTCCTGTTGAGTCAAAAGAAGAATCCAGTTCTTTATTCTGCCCACATTCTGAAAGCCTAGATGACCCCTTCCAATATCCTACAAAGAGACCATGTTCAAGTGCATGGCATAATTAGGAAAGCCAGAAAAACATCAGGTTCTCAGATGTTTGGTGCCAACAACGAGGACTTCCTGAACTGAACTTTCAGCAGCTGCAAACCTTCTCACCGGCCCCCTCTTCTCCCAGTGGCCTGGGCAGCTCATGCGTTGGGAACACTTAACGTAGGGCATTAGCTCTCTGTGTCCATTGTAAGCACAGGGCTCGTGAGGACTTTCTGCCCTGACTGAATGTGCAGTTCTCTCCTATAGCCTTATTTATGCCTGAAGAGCTGCCATTTCTGCAGAGTAGTCAGACTAAGGAGATAAAAATACAAAATATTTTACTTGTATTTGAACCAAATGTTCAAATACAAGTAAAATATTTTGGGGATGCACTGAAAATGTATTTGATGTTTCTATGAAATGAAGTTTTAAGAAAGTGTCCTGTATTTGATCAGGTGTGCTGGACTGGGAACAATCTCTGCTTCATGATCTCTAACCAGATTTAATTTTTAAATTATATGTGTGCATGTTTCTCTGGGTTTGGGTTTGTGCATGTAAGTGCAGGTGACTGAGGAGGCCAGGAGAGACAATCAGACAGTGGAGCTGGAGTGACCTGCAGTCATGACGTCCACCTGCTAAGAGCATGAGGATCTTATGCAAGTGCTGAGTCCTCTCTAGCCCTCAAGTAGATCGGGTTGATCCTAGGCATCTGGAAGACTGAACAGGATGACTTGAAGATGAACAGTGGCTGAGATGTAGCTGTGTAATGGTGGCTCTCTGTGACAAGCAACAGCAAACTCATGCTGTGTGGAATCTTGTTTCTGCCCTCAGTGGAATCCTCTCAACTGTCTTTCACAATACCCCCCTTTCGGCTCAGGCTCAACAGAGTGTTCGTCATGTTCCCTTACACCCACACAGCCTCACGGCCCTCTTGATCATTCAACAAGCTCATAGGAGACAATTTTGTTTCTCAAACAAGGCTTTAGGCTTATGGTAATTACTACTGATTTTCTGTGGAAGTTCTTACAGTGTCTAACAGAACAAACACTTTCTGAATGCATTTTGGATAAAGGAGCCATCCCCCACCCCATGATACTGTCCCCCTTTCCCCAAAAAAGTTGGAGAAAATGAGAATGGACCCTTGAAGAAATTAAAGATTTTCTATCCAAGTATGATACGAACATGGGTATTTTAAACTCATGAAGCTGAAGCAGGAGGATAATGCAGCATAGCAAAGTCTGGTATGAAAAATATAAAGAAGTAATGAAAGAAAGCCAGAGTTTTTAACTCTGAGAGAATATAACAGCGCTTTTGTCATTTTGGCTGGCTTCTTAAATCAAATCCGAAATCAACCTAATAATATCTTTAACTGGCATTAATCATTTTTCTTCTTAAATAGAAATTCCTATTTCAAATGGTCCATGTTGAGATAACAGAACAGACTTACAAGTTCAACAACATAATCCTTTCCTAGTTCTAAGATTCATACATTGTATTAATCCTCTCTTCTTCATTATCACATGTCTTTCCTATTTTAAGTCCTTAATTCTTTAGGAAGCCTGTTCCTGAATTCATATTGGCTTTGGCTGTCCCTTCATGGAAGGATACATTTGCTTAGAGAAAAGTGCTATATTCATTATACACATCTTTATTGAGTTAGCATGTAATTTAACCTGTGCACACAGTGACAGTTTTATGTATAGATCTGTATGATTCATACATGTACAAAAGATGTTAAGCCACCAAGAATAATGAATTATACAGGTTTGTATTAAGACATATTTACATATATTCATATTTTATTTTACTCTTAACAGTATTTTATTAACTCTTAGAGAATTTTATACACTGTGTTTTAAATATATTTACCCCACCTCCTCCCATAACCAACTTTTCTACCTTCCCTATCTTTAAACCCAATTTTCAGTTTTCCTCACTCCAAGTTCCCTTCCAGTCAAGTTTGTATTGCTCAACTAATCTTGGAAGTGGGCCTTCCTGGCCTATGGTTGACTTAGCAGGGGTCAGACCACTAAAGAAAACAATTCTCTCTCTCCTAGCATGTAAACACATGTATACACATATCTACATACCAATCACTATTTCATGTGACCAAACGTAAAGCCCCACGGAAAATATTAAAAATGTGTAAAAGTGAAAAAATTAAGAAGTTTGAAAGTCTACTGAAGAAATGCATATTTTCAAGAATAACTTGTTTATTTATTTGTTTGTTTGTTTGCGTTTTCTTTTTTATTAGATATATTATTTACATTTCAAATGATTTCCCCTTTCCTGGTCTCCCCACCCCCAGAAAGTTCCATAAGCCATCTCCCAGCCCCACACACCTGTTCCCAAATCAACCCCCTCCTGCTTCTCTGTCCTGGCATTCCCCTACACTGTTGCATCGAGCCTTTCTAGGACCAGGGGCCTCTCCTCCCTTTGATGTCCAACAAGGCCATCCTCTGCTGCCTATGCATCTGGAGCCATGGGTAACACCATGTGTACTATCTAGTTGATGTTTTTGTCCTTGGGAGCTCTGGGAGTACTGGGTGGCTCATATTGTTGTTCTTCCTATGGCGCTGCAAACCCCTTCAGCTCCTTGGGTCCTTTCTCTAGCTCCCCCACTGGGGACCCTGTGCTCAGTTCAATGGCTGGCTGAGAGTGTCTCCCTCTGTATTCATCATGCACTAGCCAAGCCTCCCAGGTGACAGCTATATCTGGTTCTGGTCAGCAAGTACTTGTGGTCATCAATAATAGTGTTTGGGTATTGTAACTGTATATGGTAGATGGGGGTAGTCTCTGGATGGTCTTTCCCTCAGTCGCTGCTCCACACTTTGTCTCTGTATCTCCTTCTGTGGGTATTTTGTTCCCCCTTCTAAGAAGGACCAGAGTATCCATACTTTGTTCTTCTTTCTTCTTGGGCATCATTTGATATGTGAATTGTGTCTTGGATATTCCAAGCTTCTGGGCTAATATCCACTTCTCAGGGAGTGCATACCATGTGTGTTATTTTGTGATTGGGTTACCTCACTTAGGATGATATTTTCAAGTTCCATCCATTTGCCTAAGAATTTCATGAATTCATTGTTTTTAATAGCTGAGTAGAATTCCATTGTATAAATATACCACATTTTCTGTATTCATTCCTCTGTTGAGGGACATCTGGGTTCTTTCCAGCTTCTGGCTATTATAAATAGGGCTGCTATGAACATAGTGGAACATGTATCCTTATTAGATGCTGGGGAATCCTCTGAGTATATGCCCAGGAGTGATATAGCAGGGTCCTCTGGAGGTATCATTCCCAGTTTTCTGAGGAACAGCCACACTGATTTCCAGAGTGGTTGTACCAGCTTGCAGTCCCACTAGCAGTGGAGGAGTGTTCCTCTTGCTCCACATCCTTACCAGCACCTGCTGTCTCCTGAGTTTTTGATCTTAGCCAAAGAATAACTTGTTAAAATACTATGAGATTATTCAACATCTCAGATTCTTAAAGATTTAGGTCAAAGTAAGATAATGCACAGAAACTTTCTTCACTGTTTCTTCTTGTTTTCAATGTTTTTTCAGTTCTTCAAAAGATAATCCATGGAACCTTGCAGAGTAAGCCCATGTTTTGAATGTGTTTTATTTTCCAACAGGAAGATTGGGCATTTCTGTATTTTTATTTTTCTGCCCAGGTTTTGTGTTGGAAAGGTGTTGGAAGATTTAACCTAAGTGCAATTCTAATCACAAGTGATTTTGACGGAAGCCTGAAAGGACACATAGAACGAGAACTCCATTCAAAAAGGAAAGGAAATGCAAAGCAGACTGACAGGAGAGGATGGACAACGGCTTCGAGGCTCCCTAAACTACGGTTTGCTCAAAACATTCAACATTACATTTTGGGACTGGAGGTATCCCTAAGGAGGCCTGGTGTGGCAGTGATTTAACGGCTGCTACACACAAGACTGCGCACTGAGCATCTCTAGAAGGGTGCCCGTCAGGCGTTTCCAGTATGAACGTTCCCGCCCTCATTTGTACAACATATAACTCTGAAAGCCCCAGGGGCAGAAAGCTCTGCAGCGTATCTTTGCTGGTACTTCACGGAGGTCAGGCAAATTCTGAAGGGCATCTGATGTAAGGAAATCACGCATGTTGGACTTCCTCTGCAGACCAGGTTTCCTAGCTCCGCAGCAGCAGATAAGCAGTGTGGTGAGTGATGTGCTGTGAGCTGTTGGACATGTGAATTCCCAGGCCCTGTCTCATTATGGAATAATACTGGGGACACTTAGCAGTCTGTCTTCGTTTATCAGTGACTCTGATGCCTACCAAAGCTCCATGATGCTTCTATAAGGAGTAAATGCCACTAAAGACATCAAACAAGGAAGTGACTTTTGTATTAGTAGTGTGTACAGATCGGTGGCTGAAATACACCAGACAGGTCAGAGACCCAAATGAAACCAGGGGCAGTTTCTATAGCAGCTGGACAATGGACAGATTGTAAGACCATTTCTCAAGAGGCATTTCACTCTTATTTGGTACAGGGTTGGAGGAGTCCAGGGACCTCTCCAGCTTCTCACTGAGTTCACTATGAAGACTGATTCGCTCTGATGAATGGCAGTCATCCTTGGTCTTAACCATGACTTAACGTAAAAAAATGTTTCTTCATAGTAAGAAAATATTCGAGCCGGGTGGTAGTGGCGCATGCCTGTAATCCCAGCACTCTGGGAGGCAGAGGCAGGCGGATTTCTGAGTTTGAGATGAGCCCGGTCTACAGAGTGAGTTCCAGGACAGCCAGGGCTATACAGAAAAACCCTGTCTCAAAAAAACCAAATCCAAAAAAACCAAAAAAAAAAAAAAAATTCTACTCAGAACTTTAGGTACTGTCAATGAGAACATTTTCTGGTAGAGTTAAACAGTTTACTGAGCACGCGAGTAAACTGTAATATTTACCAGAACTCTTATGTAAAATGTTATCCTAAGTGTACATGCTCAAGTCACCCAGGGTAAAAGGCTGGCTTCAGGATGGATTTATGCTCCCTGTTCCCTGAAAGCATGCTCAATTGTTGAATGGCTTTGTACCCATCCCTACTTTGAGTTTCTGCAAGGAAGTGTTCTAATTTTCCAGTATTAAAGTGCCATTAAAATCTGGCTTTGTTCCTTGGATACCAACTGTTCTCTTCAGCTCATCAATCACCATTAGCAGAGAACCGCAAGGATTTATTTCCACCATTATCCCCATAGCTCAAGACTGTGTCCCAGCAGCTTCAATGCAAGAAACAAAACAAAACAAAAGCTGGAATGCAATCATTTTTCCTTTTAATAAATCTCTGTGGCAAACGTCTTCTAAAAGGTACTTTTGGGGTCAAGCTCATTAAGACCACATTATGGAATGCTGGCTAACAAGACAAGCGGGGGCCGTGGTCGAACTGAACAGTGTTGCCAAGGGAGAAGGTAGACGTGGGCCAAACCCAGCTGGGCCTGAAGGAACCTTGCCCGACTCACTCTCCATCTACCAGGGAGGCTGCTGGATGGTCCCCCCGCCCCAGAAGCAGCTGTATTTCATAGATGTTTTTTCACATCTGATGCAAGGATGACAGGTATTCTTCTGAGCATGACAGACAAAGGCTTTCATTGGGACCTACTTGGCTTGCCTCAGCAACAGCAGAGACCCATGAGCAGAAGGACTCCAGTGCTTCTATACTAAGTACATCTTTGTTTTCTAATTAGTTTCAGGACGTGTGTGTTGAGTAGAGGAATCACTTCATTACTGTCTTCTGTGAACTACGTCTATTATGTCATTACTGTCTTCTGTGAACTACGTCTATTATGTCATTACTGTCTTCTGTGAACTATGTCTATGGCTCCATAGATTCACTTTAAGCATGGGGTGAGTCCCAGATCCTCTTATGAGAGCTACTGAAGGCCTTGTCATTTTAACCACAAACTCACCTTAGAACCCACATTTTATTTTGTTTACTTTTGAAATAGAGACTGACTATGTAGCCCACCCAGGCTGGCCTTGAATTTGTGATCCTCCTGACTCAGCCTTCCATTCTGGGATTGCAGGTCTGCATTAACACACGGCTGGACACTTAAAAGGAATTCATATGTGCATTTGAATTTGAGGGGCTCTCCCTTTAGACATGTGTGTGTCACTTGAGAAAAGAACTCAGAAGGCAGGGGAGCATTGCTCAATATAGAATGTTTGCCAAGTGTGTGTGTGAGGCCCCAGGTTTTATTCCCATGATAAGGAGAGAGAGCAAGATAAAAGACAGAATATTTTAATAAGTTACAGTCTTAGTTTGGGTTTTATTGCTGTGAAAAGGCACCACGACCATGGCATCTCTTATAGAGGAAACAACTTAATTAGGCCTGGCTTACACTTCAGGGTTTTAGTCCACTCTTGTCATGGTGGGAAGCATGGCAGCGTCCAGGCAGACATGCTGCTGGAGAAGCTGAGAGTTCTACATCTTCATCTGAACTCAGTAGAATGGGACTGTGTCACACTGGCCAGACTATAGCATGTGTGAGACCTCCTCCTCCACCTCCACCCCCACCCCCACCTCCACCTCCACCTCCACAGTGACACCCTTCCTCCAACAAGGCCACACCTCCTACAGTGCCACTCTGTATGGGCCAAGCATTCAAACACGTGAGTATATGGGGGCCAAACCTACTCAAGCCACCACAGTTACTTTGAGTTTTGTGGGCAAGGGTATGGCTTCATGCCTGTAGTCTTTTTTTATTGTGCTGAGGTTTCCCAACTTTCCAAATCAATCCAACCCAATGGATACTAAGTGTTGAAATAGATGGTTGTCTAGCAGACATTTCCCATTCAAACCCCTGCGGATGTCAAGGACTGGCAATGACCATCAGAAGCTGAGAAGAGTCTACTGCATTTCTACTGCCTTCAGCCTGGGATCTTGTTGCTTTCAACTCTGCGGTTTGTGGTAATTTGGCATAGCAGCTGGGGGGGGTATGAATGCAGCCAGGTTGTTTAGTCAATTAGATATTCTAATCTTTAATGAGCTGATAGCGCTATGAACCATGAACGCTTTAAGAGCTTTTAAGTGTGTTTACTTCAAAAGCAAATTTACTATAGTTTGAAAAGGAAGGCTAGAATCCTAGTCAGCAGGAAAGTCAGTTTAATTGGGGGACACAACCTTGTTTTTACTGTTGGATGTAAATAGCTAGGATTTGTCACTTAGATAATTAACACCTGTATCTTAAGGAGCAGCTGAAGACGAGCTGGGACATAGGGGACAGAAAGTGAAGAAGACACTTAGACCAGCAGGATGCAAGCAGGCTGGGGTAAATCAGGAAACGTTACCAACAGTAGACTGAAAGCAAAGTTAGCCACAAGAAACTTCTCTGATATTAAGAAATTGAAAAACCCAGTTAAACTTTGAGTTGGTTCTCATTTTTTGCTTTATTATTTTAAATTGATTTTTAACATTAGCACATCAAATGATGGGCCTCTCTTGGGCATTTTAAGTCATTTCCCCTCCCACATTCTCCTGTGCCTGAGGCCCTCTTTCCTCACACATTTCTGCTTTCTTGCTTCATGGATTCCACTGTCCTCCCCTCCCCAGATTCTCCTATCCACCTTCAGATCTCTTCCTCCTCTTTATTGGTCACTAACCCCCCACCTTACATTGAAATCTAGATTCTGCATATGGGGGAAATCATACAGTATTTTCTGAGTCTGACATAACTGCTTAGGGTTGACATAACCTCTGGGGTTGTCTATTTTCCTGAAAATGTCTTGACTTTATTTTCTTTAAGACCGAAAACAACTCCATTATATACATGTACCACATTTCCCATTCATCTGTGATGGGCGTGCAGGCTGGTCCCATTCCCGGCTGTTGTGACTTAGGGTCTCAGTCAACACAGACGTACGTGTCCCTGTGGTGTGCTGGCTCAGAGTTCTCCTGTAGATCTCAGGAGTGTTAGACTTACCTCACATGGTAGTTCTACTTTTAGCTTTTTGATGAACCTCTGCCCTGACTTTGATAGTGGCTATGCAATCCACCATCAGGAAATAAAGGTGTCTCTTCACCATACCCTGGAAAGTATTAGTTGTCTCTTGTCTTCCTAATGACAGACATTTTTACTGCATTGAAAAGGAATCTCAAAGTAGTTTTAATTTGAAGGCTAAGAATTTAAAAAATATTTCCTGACCATTTGTATTCCTTCTTTTGAGAAGTAAGCTATTCAATTGACTAGCACATTTATTGATTAAACTGGATAATTCAATTGTTTAATTTTGTAATTATGTATCTAGATATTAATTTCCTATCTGATGTATAGTTAGTTGGCAAAGCTGGTTCCTGTTTATAAGTTAAAGGCACTGAGAAATTATTTTACTATTGTGTAGATAAATGGATTTTAGATCAAAAGCACTTAAAGGGTCAGGTTAGGGGGGTACCCAGGCGCCCATATCCACTGGGAGGGAAGGGGAACTGGGGGAAGGACTGTGGGGGTATGACTGGGAAGGGAGCGGTGAGCAGGATATAAAGTGAATAAGTAAAAAAAAAAATAAATTCAAAACTGTATTATGTGTCCTTATGTATTTTTTATTTGGTCCTTAGTAAGGGTAGATCCTTTCACAACATTGCAGTGGTTGTCTGTGGAATGAGAAACATTTTTCCCCCCAAAATTTTTTTTCCCAAATAGATTGGAGTAGCAATCCATTGATGATCTCAAATCACTATGAGCCTTAGAGATTCCCTAGACCACAGGTTAGGCATGTTGGAAGCATGGCTCGAGGCTGTGAGAGAGCAGTCATGTGCATGTCAGCATCTTACAAATTGTTTGCATAAAGGACGTGGACCGCCGTGCTGAAGACTCCTACCTAACGTCGGCTCCGATCTGAGAGGAGAGCTTTCTCTGTAGGTCTAGACACAATTTGAGTACGGATGAATTTAAAAGCTGCGTCTTCCAGCGCTTTTATTCTCGATCTCCACGGATGGCAATTACCTCCCATTGTGGTTTGCAGGACCTTAGAACTTGCTGATGGCACGCTGGTGGGCAGGCTCACTTTGCCCTGCCACAGGCTTTCAGAGCTGCCTCCCAGATAGTGCCAAAGGCGCTAGGCAGCCAGGTAAAGAAGGAGGCATTTTCAATGGAAAATCTCTAACAAGAGCAACTTAATTTGCTTCTATTAATTATAAAAGCAATAGGCATATATACACACAAATACATGCAGCTCTCTATGCAAACAGAGGTCTCTGTCCCTTAAAGTTGATGGTGCTGATAAGTATTGCTCTGAAGAGCTGTGGTGAAGGATCTAAGGAAAGCCCTTGCTGTGGCCACAAGCCCTTTCCACGTGAGTTCCTCACAGATAGAAGCTTTTATTTGTGGTTATGGCTGGTGTTTACAGAACTGGCCACTGAGTGAGGCTCTGTGCTTTGGACAGCAAGGCCCTTCTAAATGTCATTCCAGCTTTGCATATGCTAGGAAGCTAAAATTTGACACTCCCAAGCAAGCGGAGGACATGTCTAACACATTATTTTAAGATGGCACATAAAAGCTGGAATCCTTTGAGAACCTGGTTGCTAACATCCATCTAAAGCATATTAACTAGCCTCTGCAAAGGCTGCTCTGTATGCTCAACCACTGTACCGCAAACACATGTTAGCTAACCTCTCGGATGCCTCAAGGCTTGGGACCAGGGAAGACTGAATCACCTGGGGTCTCCTTCTTTAGGAGAAATGCTGTGCCGTTTTGGAGACTTGGATAAACATAATAAAGTAGGGAAGGTTCATCTCGTCACATATTTACATGCTGATATACAATTCCTTACACATAATTCTGTAAGATGTTGCCCACGTCTGAGCATCTAGCCCTGAGGTGCCCATAAAAAAATGTGTTATTCTTATCAAAGTTCTCTGTATGCACATGCAAATCCATGTGACTGCCATGTGTGGCCATGACACCCCCTCCATCTTTGTTCTGACGCAGCTGAAGAAGACAACACTTGAGCTTTCTATATAAATGCACGAGCGAGCAAAATAATCCTTAAGCCCCTCATGGCACCAGCCTCATCCCAGTGTTCCATTTCAGAACAGCCAGCGTTTGCGTCTTAGAGTTCTGTAGACCAGAGAACAAAGCCAGGCACACGATGACTTTGTACTTATGTGAAACACACAGGTTTGGGTCTTCCTGCTTGAGAGTTCTCATCCTATTACTGTGGTTGGGAGACTGTCAGGTACTGAAGCTTTGGCAGATAAAAGAAAACACCCAAATCCACATGCAAACAGGCTGAAAGGAGCCACTGATTTGCTCTCCTTCTCCTCCCGCTCCTCCCCTCCCCTCTCTTCCCTCTTTCCCTCCTCTCCTCTTTCCTTCCTGTCCTCTTCATTCTCTCGTGGGGCCAGGTCCTGAGCCCCTTTAGGCCTGCTCTAAGCTCTGCAACACAGCATGTCTGCTGCTACCCTGTCCTGATAATTTTTTTCTCATTCAAGTGGTTTGTTTGTTTGTTTGTTTGTTTTGTTTTGTTTTCAGCAATCTTTGCTTACAATTCTTACTCAACCAACCTAATGCCATTAATATAGTGGATTATATCTTGATTATATCTTGATCCAATGACTATGTTCTTGTCCGGAGAATTTTAAATGAAGACATTTGGGATTAGTATAATCCATTAAATTATAACAAAACATTTATCTATGAGGTCAAACTGTAAGCTTGAAATTACTAGAGAAGTAACTTAGTAAAACAAACCATTATTTTTTAATTTTTATCACTTAAATAAATGGTATAAATTGGTTGGTTCTCTCCTTCCCTCCCCTCCCTTCCTCCCCCCTCCCCTGTCCTCCCTTTTTCCTCTCCCCCTCCCCTCCCCTCCCCTCCCCTCCCACTTTGACCTCATTGGGAAAGTAAAAATTCTGTGGCAATAGAAACCTAAACACTTGCTTTCTTAATGCCACAAACAATGGTCAAATAAGAACATGTAAATAGAGTCAATCTATTAACTAGCTTTCAAGCTTTTAACACTGGAAATTGTTCGTTTCAACAAAATGACTGTATGCGCATTTGAGGACAGCACAAATCAACTCCCTCTCTCTTACATCACCTCATCTTGGCTTTCTTTTTCTGAGAGTATTACAATAAGGGTGATATCTTACATATTAATGACTGCTTTTAGTCAACTGATTATAGTATTTATTCTCTCTCATTCTGCTGAGGATATATTTGGTACTAAATTCAACCTTTTGATTCCTGGTTTCACATAGCCATAGATGTGTTTACTTTTTTGAATTTATTATTTTGTTTGATTTACCCACATGCTAAATAGTTAATGATTTCTCAATTTTAGCAACCAAAAAGGAATCACAAGGAATTTTTCCCATTCTCACCTTAATAATTTACCGTGGGATCCATGCCTCACAACTTCTTTTCATCTTGTATTTAACTAGCCTTATATAAATGTATGTGAGGTTGCTGTAAAATCAACCCACAATGTAAACAAATTATTTTTTCCTTACACTAAGTTTCCGGAGTTGCTAAGCTCTCATGGATCTCATGATCTCCATATAATTTTTGGTTCTGTCTCCAGTCTCTTCTGCGATGTGTTCACTTACATAACTGCCAGTCTCTCTAGATTTATAGAAAGCTGAAAAAAGAATTCCATGATGTTGTCCTTCAACTGCTGTGACTCCCTCCTGTTTTAAAGTGTGTGTGTATGTGTGTGTGTGTGTGTGTGTGTGTGTGTGTGCGCGCGCGCACGCGCGCGCGCGCGCATGCTCTATGTTCATGTAAGGACAGAATTCAGGCATGATCAGAAATTTCTGGAAAGAACTGCACTTTATACTGAACTTTCTCTGGTTCAAATGATTTCTGGTTTCTGGCTTAAATGATTAGAATCCAACAACTGTTGGAAGGTTGGGATGTTCTACGTCCAGAGCCTAAATACTAGTTGTGATTTTAAGTTGACATAAGTTGGCAAGCTGATGTAACAAGATGCTGAATCAGCTCTCTGGCCTGTTCCTAGCTTTTCTAGTCTGTTGTGGCCTTTATTGTTTTGGGTGGTGCTACACATTCTTCCTATCTTTAAATATATATCTATTTAGGAGTTTCTACCCTATTTTGGACCATATTGTTCCCAGATTAAAAACAAACAAACAAAACACAGAAACCTTTAGATTTATAACAAGAGAGAGAGAACTGGAGACTTGAGGGTAGTGAGGAATAGCTTGATCTGAGTAGCTGGTGATTACTGCCCAGGGCTACATCTAGGTACATGGCCTGACAAAAGCAGGGGTCTGTTAGCTTCAAAGGTTAGGCAGACATCCCTAGTTTGGGCTGCTGCCTAGAGACATGTTGGTGTTTGAAGACTGTGAGGAACTGGCCCTACCCCTCACCTGGGCATCATGGGAGAGCTGGCCCGCCAGCATGAGAGCCGAGGAATTGATCCTGTTCCTAACCAGCTGCACCTCACCTGGGCAACACCGTAGAGCTGGCCCTGGACTTGGGAGCTGTGGGAGAACCATCTCTGAGGGCATGAGGGCAGGGGAGCTGGCAGGCTAACCAGCTCAGATACCTCTCAAGCCCAGGTCCAGGGCTTTAAGTCAACCCACTCCAACATCTACTCCCTTCACAACTATGGGTAATAAGTGTCCATTGTTTATAAGCTACCTAGTGTTCAGTACCTGTTCTAGCAACCTCAACAAATTAGGGCATGTCCTTTTCTTCACCTTGCCTTTCTGAATTTTTCTTAAAAGTCAAACCCTAGCAGAGCACAGTTTTTTGCAGCACAGTGCTACCTGTTGAGATGGGAAAGGTAAGACTTCAAGTGTTACACACCCGTGAAAGTGGGTGGAAGGAGTCGTCTCAGGAGAAGCAAGGTAGCATCTCAGTTTTCTAGGAGAGAGAGCAACCAACCGCTGGTCTGAAACGGATAGACTTGGATCCCCGGGTTTACAGACTCATGAGAGACTTGTGCCTTGAGCCACCTAAAATGTCCTGGATTCTTAGATGTGAATGCTTGTAGTGCTCCGTCGTGGCTGTCCTTTGATGCAGGAATTCATCCAATGCTGTTGCCTTAAAATGGTGGAACTGAGGGTTTCCGGGGACTTTGTACCCAGTCTGCAAGCAGAACAGGATCCTAGCAAGCAGCTGTCTGGGTGTGTGGAGGTCCTGTGCTTGAGTTAGGAAATGAATAGTTGGGTGTACCTGACGTTTTTCAAATGCATTTTCCTGTGGGAAATGTTCTGGATCTTACCATTATATGAGCTCCAGCCAACATTTTGAAACATTAAGGAGAAACTGCATTCTGGAAACAAATTGGCTGATCTATGTATGACATAAGGCTTGTTCTCACCAGTAGGTGTCTCTGTTCCATCATGCTCTGCCCCGAAACCCAACCAGGTTTCTCCTGGGCCTACAAGTTACATAAAAGGCATCTTTTCTTTAGGAATCCTATACTTTGGAGAGAAGATATAAACAACTTCTCTTTATTTATACTCACTTTGACTCTGAATTTGGCCTTGCTTCACATCGCTGGTTGCTGAAAATGTTGGAGGGTGTTTTTGAGATAAATTCCCTTTTCATTCTTTGGTACTTAAATTAGCCCGGTTGCTAAGCTTTATCTCTGTTAGATAAAGTGGTGCATTTCCGAGAAAAACAGCAATAAACTCAGTGTAGGCAAGCAGCCCATTCAGATGGCCAGAATCTTCCTCCTAAACAGTTGTTTCCTCTCTGATAAAATGGAGCTGTGGGTTAGGCTACACAGGTATTCATCTAAAGCATGAACCCTTAAGAGCTGGTATTGGTAACAGTAAGTTACGTGGCCTTGAGCTCCAGACTAACTGTGTCCATAGTCGGACTCAACCTTTCAATCTGTTTGCCTGTCTTTGAGCCGTATCTTCACCCTGCATACCAGTTTCCTCATACACAGAAGGATTATTCTGTGATAAATCTGTAGAGATTAAACATCATATGAGTTCAGGCACTCTGAACCCCTCATGATATATATGGGCTATATACGATAGATATTGTTTGTACATACGGGATAGAGAGAGCCCCTTCCTGGTACCACTTCTGACACAGCTGGACCGAGGCAATTAATAGTCGCTGCACACTCAGGGGCGTGCCTCCTTCACAGCTCGTCTCACTCAGGAAGGCTGCGGATAAGGGGTAATAGGACGGCCTCATGGATTTGTCTCCTGACTGAGTGACTTTGCCTGGCCTGCGTAATTTCTCTCTCTCTCTCTTTCTTTTTCTTTCTTTCTTTCTTTCTTTCTTTCTTTCTTTCTTTCTTTCTTCCTTCCTTCCTTCCTTCCTTTCTTTCTTCCTTCCTTCCTTCCTTTCTCTCTCTTTCCTTCCTTCTTTCTTTCTCTCTATCTCTCTCTTTTTCCTTCCTTCCTTCCTTCCTTCTTTCTTTCTTTCTTTCTTTCTTTCTCTCTCTTTCTTTCATTTTTTGTAATCATCTTATATTTTTATTAGATATTTTCTTTATTTAAATTTCAAATGTTATCCTCTTTCCTGTTTTCCCCTCTGGAAAGCCCCTGTCCCATCCTTCCTCTCCCTGCTTCTATGTGGGTGTTTCCCCACCCACTCCTGCTTCCCCATTCTAGCATTCTACTACACTGGGGTATTAAGCCTTCTTAAACATTCTTAGACAAAAACTCTTAGAAAATTACCTCATAGATTAACTGCTACACAAAAGATGAGTTACAGAAGGGTGTTGATATTAAGTTCAAAGCAGTATTTTATTCTATAGGCTCATTATAAGTTCAAAGCAACAGTTTCATATGGCCTCTTTTGATCATAGTGCACACCTGTGGCTTCATTCTTAGAGCTGACCTAGAATGAATGTTTTTCCTAGATCACAAATTTGTCTCAAGTCTATTTCTCTTTTTAGTGTAATTGTAAATGCTCACTCTATTTCTTATAATGCAGCCTTTACTTAAGATCCTATGAGGAGTGGGAACATTCATTCTTGAGTCTAACCTTATTATATCTTTCTGGCAACTCCCTCTAAAACCATCCCTTAAAACTTTCTTCCTAAAATTATTTTAATCAAATCAAGACTCCTATAAAATTACTAATTCATCTAAACAGCATTAATTCATGGGATCTGCAGGAAATCTGCCCAATAAGGTGTGCTGATGCCGAGGAATCATAAGACTATATACAGTGATAGGAAAAGGCTTATCAGCTGTGAGAAGCAGTCCTGAGGTGAGTCTCCCGGGACCTTGACTCTCAGAGCTCCCCCATTGTAGGCCATGCAGAAACAGTCAGCTACCTCCAGGAAAGTCACCTGCCAGCCTCAGCTTCTCCCACATGGCTCCTGATGCCCACACTCAAACTTGTACCAAGCCAGTCAGAGCTGATGCTCAGTGCTTGGGTGCTAGGTGATGGACGGGGGCAGTCCTGATTGACAGGAAGAGCACTCAGTTTGGGCTCTGGCATATTTTGGTCAATCTTTAATCATGGCTAGGTAAAAAGTGCTTGCTATGAAGTCTGATGACCTGAGATTGATTCCTTAGATCTACATGGTGGAGTTGAGAACCAACTTCTATAAGTTGTTTTCTGACCTCTACACACATTCTGTAGCATGTGTACCTCTTCCCACCAAAATAAGTAAGTAGGTAGGTAAATAAATAAACAAATAAACATAAAAGCAAGTCACTTGATGTCTTGGTTTATTAATCTCTTCAATGTCATTTTCAAGTCAAAGTTTATGTGGTGTGTGTGTGTGTGTGTGTGTGTGTGTGCGTGTATGTGTGTGTGTGTGTGTGAGCATGTATGTGTATGTGTGTGTGTGTGTGTGAGTGTGTGTGTGTGTGTGTGTGTGTGTGTGTGTGTGTGTGTTTAGTTGGAATAAAGCTTGTTAGTATGAGGGTAAGTAAAGATCCTAACACAGATGAAGTGAGTGTTCACACGAGGACAAGTGCCAGTTTCACATCTGTCTGTGCTCCCTGTAAATGAAGGTGAGGCAAAGCTGGTCTCAAATCTCCAAAAGTCCTTGAGAAGACTCCGGAGTGAGCCTGGAGATGTAGTCTGTCACTGGAATTTCTGCTCCAGAGAGACCTTTTAATATTTAAGAAGGAAAATAAATCCTCCAACTGAATACACATACAATGCAGAAAATTGTTACTGATGCTATATTGAGTTTAATGCCTTTTTAAAAAAAGAAATCCCTGAGAAAAGAATAAACACGTTAGGCTTAGATGGTATATTTAAAAAGTCTCCTCTATAGAAATGACTTTCGAATTATTACTTTCCCTTTCCTTTGCTGGTGTCTGACAATGCATGATAAGAAGTTAGGATGGTGACTTCGAAAGCCAAACCCCGAAGGTTTGTAATCGCATGCTGAACAACAGCCCAGAGGTAAATCTCATGACTACAGTCAGAATGCGTTTGCTCTTGTGCTGTCGATCTGGAATATTTTTAATAAGTACACTTGCATATTAACTAACTTCATATTCTTTTCACATGCTGCAATTTCGCTTTTGTTCCTACTCATCTCTAAAAACACTTGTCTTGGGGGTTGTCCCTGGTCTTGATTTAACCCAGAATGCAATGAGTTCTTACAGCCCCTCCTCAGGTACTCGATAAGTTTCTTCTAAGTACCACTCTTCTTGATGTCACCCACTTCCTCCAATGCTAGGCTGGAATTGCCTGCTCTTTCTTTCCTTCATGCCTGCCCCACCCTTGAAGCTGAGTCTCACCTCCCAGTGATTGTCACTCACTTCTCGTGCTCTCCTCATTCATTCATTCATGTCAGTGGCTCCCTATCACCATCTAGATAGGCGGTTCTCAAATCTACATTTCCAGGAGAGCTGCTGCCGCTATCAGGAGTGATTTACTGAGGCTCTGTGCTTCTAACATCTCACCCAAGAGCCTGTGAAATAGACCATGTCATTTCCCTATCAGTTGTAGTGTTCTCTTTTGTCCGTGTGCATGTTTGTCCTGTCCCTGGTAGTGTCCCTCTCTTTCTCACCTCACCAGCATACCTCTGGTTTGCACTTAGATTGCAGTCACCTGACCCCAGGTCAGGTCAGCCCTGATGTAGGATGTACGCTCTCCTTGTTTCTACCATCAGACCACGTGATGTGCTGTCCTGTCCTGGCTCTTTTGTGGCTGTGTGTGCTTAATTTCTTTCTAAGCTTTGTAATGATAGTGGCCATATCCACACTCTTTCTTTTTACTAATTAATTAAGTTTTTTATTTATGTCTTTCTATCGAAAATCTTTGGAATGTGAGCAGTGTTTGACAAATATTGGCTGGCTGCCTGACTAAGCTTGAAGTTTTGAACTTCTTGAGACAATCTGAAAAATAACCAAGAAGAAAAATACTGACTCTTTCCCCCTTCTTATACTACCATGGGTATAAGATGGTTTAGATAAGCCCCTGGGTTGAGGGTATTTTTGTTGATGGGTCTACCAGGTCAGAGGGGTGGAAGCATCCTTTAAGGGGTGTTCCTCCAACCGCTGTTGATCCTCTAAGAAGCTGTGGGCGTGTCTGAGACTCAGCACTAGCTCCTGCTGTTCTGCAGCTGCTGTGCCTGTGTGAGCCTCGCCGCCTCTGACGTGGTCCCCAGCAACACTTTTCTTCTCTTCTTGCCTCTGCCCCTTCCTTCCCTAGGCCTCCCTTCATCCTTAAGCCTCCATGACTCTCCTAAGTTCTCAACCTAGTCGTGGTGGCTTTGACATCCCATGGCTTCTTGTTTAGGAGGCACGTGGCGATGCTTCTGAGAGGCTGTCTTCTTCTGCCCCACGCTCACCTTCCCAGCCTCACTTGCCTTCCAAGCCTAGCCATGCTCATTCTGTGGCACACCATGAGCTTGCAGCTGCTCCATCCATCCATCTCCCCATCCACTCACCATCCCCAACAATCCACCAACTGACAGAGTGCCACTGAGTGCCAGACATTGGAATAAATTGCTGAACAAATTGATTACTGTTCTTAGTTTTTGGAGACAAGCATTAATCAAATACCCAATAGTTGAATTTATTTATAATTAAAATCAGATCTGTGAAGGCAATACTGGGGCTTAGTGCTACAAAGATGGCTGTCGTGGACTTGAGGGTCAGGGATGCTTCTCTAAAAACCTGTTGCTGGAGGGAAAAGAAATGACAGAACTGGACAGGCACAGGACAGTACCTCCATAAATCCTCACCAAACGAAACAAAGTGGCAGGGGAAACACTAAAACAGAAAACCTTAGTGTAGAGCTTATCTCAGATGAGCGGTCCTACAGACAGTGTCCTAGGAAGCCGGGAAGAGGACTGACTTCCTCAACTCAAATAAGGGGACAAACAAACTGAAACTCACAATAAGAACTGATTGGCTAAGGCTTTAAACATTATTCTATATGTTCAAGGAAGACTTATGTTAGATATTTACGTTGTCCACTAGGTTCATAGACATCTGAAAGTCCTTCTTCAGGCTCCTCAATCTAAATTCCTATTACAGTGACACAGAGAGGAAGATGGAAGTGCTGGTGCTTTGGCACCTTCCTCTGGTATAATCTGACTTAGAAGCCTTTTACACATAGCTTTGATTTTTTTTTTTTTTTTTTGTGAAGAGTTGGGGGAATGGAAGAATCCAGAGATCTCTCTGTGTGCTTTGAGGTCACGTTCTAGGCTGCACATGACTTCAGACAAGGGTGCTAAGCCAGCTCTGCTCAGTGAGGTCGTCTATAGTCCTGGATTGACTCTATTTGCTCAGTCCACATTCTCTCCTGTGCAGTGTACAGCTTTAGAAGATGTACTTTTGAGTTGTTTTTGAAGACTGTACTTTGGTTTTATTTATCAAGGTACTCCATGGTTGGTTAATTCTTTGTAAATAAAAGGAACAAAGAACACATACTTATCAGCAAGCAACTATTTTTACTTCTAAGCAAACAAACATTGATTTGCTTGTCTGCTATTAATGGCAACATTCTTGTGGTGGCACCGATGGTGCTGTATCTCTGGGTAGAATATAGAAGATATATCCTTGTAATCATAGACTCTCAGTCATAATTGCCCCATGCATTGTTCAAGGACAGGTAATATGAGGCCACAATGGGTAGTTCTGGTGGCAGAAGCGTGACAGAACTTAACAGTCATTAGAAAGCAATCAAATGAAGTAGTCTGCTGTCAGGAACGTTATATTTTAGAAAGTCAAAACATTGTGAGTCACTCCCTTCGAATGCACTTTTCTATTTTGGCTCCATCTCATTAATTTGCAAACTAACTTCTACTCTAAGAGAGGAAATGATTTCTTGTAAAACCATCCAAGTAACTTTCTTTCATGGAATAGTTGAAGTACCTTTGAAACTATTAAATATTTTGATTGTAAAGAAAAGCAGTAAGAAATGGTTTTCCTAAATTATAGATGCTCTTGTTTAATAATTAGACCTCATTTTAGGACTGATGATGATTGGGGCTTCTTGGAAAGGTTTCTAAAGCCAACTAGGATCATAAACTCAATAGGGAAATAAAAACAGGAAATTCGCATGAAAAACAGTAAAGGGTCTTAGGGATCAAGACTTGATTTTTTTTTTTTTTTTTTTTTTTTTAGCAGAGAGGAATGAGCGAAGGGGACAAGCTAGGTCTTTGCTCTGTTTTTAGTGTTCTTATTTCTCCTTCCACAGCTTCAGACAGCTATGCTAATACGCAGGAGACACATGGAAGCCCCGAGGTGGCTTGACAACTCACCAGAATGGTGAGGGTGAGTTAAATAATGATCTGCTTCACATGTAGTGGAGGAAAGTTTTGCTCAGGAAGAACTCCTGTGTGTTTGGTTTGTGGGAGTCTGTGCTCCCCTCATCTCCTGAAGTGCACCCCGGGTATCTCATATATTAATTCCTGAGGTTCTGGCAGCCCCGAATAAAATAAGTTCACCATGACTCATGATTATAAGGTCTAATTACCAGTCTTCCTACCCCTTCCAGTGAGTCTAGGGTTAATGTTGGCCTTTTGGCCTGGATTCAGTATTTGTGGGATGATGGCTTTTTTATTTTTTTGCAAGAAGCAAGCCTATGTCACATATGCAAACAGTTGAGACGCTCTCTTTCCAGTGGACTTCAGGCTATTCTCAGGACGTATCCACAGCTGATTAGAAACCAATACCTGGGCTGGGGTGAAGCCCAGTAGTAGGCCTTAGTGAGCATGTGTGAGGACCTGAGTTTGATCCTCATATTATAAATAAAACAAAGCGACATCCATAGCTGAGGACAGGTTACTGTGACTAGGCTCTCTTCTTGTTTTGCTGTAACCGTTTTTCTTATCAAAATGCTCCCATGCCACTAAACTCATGTAATTTTTTTTAATTCTTCTGGAATTTTAACATCTAGAAAGTTCCACAAGGTTCTGAGAGGTGTGAGACTGCTGGTGATGCTTCTGTTTAAAGTTTCTGCAATTCAACTATTTTTCCTTACTTCCAGCAGAATGGCCAACGTGGACCAGAGAACAGTGTGACTCTGTGGGCGGTGGGGATAGGTGGCAGGAGAAGTGGGGCACAGGTGAGAGGCCTTGAGAGAGCTATTCCTGTGGCCTATGTGGTCTTTATCAGCCTGCAGTCAGCTTTAAATAGGTTCAATTATTTTGCTTTTCAGAAGTCAAACTTAGCTTCTAAAGGATTTTGAGAAACCGTAACACACTTTGGTTATTAGGTCATTAGAAACCCATTGAAAGTGAGGTCAGTATTTGCCAGCTGTTTTTTGGCCAAAGGAGGATAAGGATGGCTTCTTCAGATCTTGTCAGATCTTGTCGAAGAGTTCAGGGATGGCTGTTACTCATCCTCCTGTCTATCCACTTGACTTAGTTACTTTTCTATTGCTGTGATAAGACATGATGGCCAAGGTAACTTATAGAAGAAGGAGGTGATTTGGGTCTTACATTTTCAGAGGATTCGAGTCCGTGACCCTCATGGTAGAGGGTATAACAGTGGGCAGGCAGGCATGGTGCTGGAGCAGAGCTGAGGGCTGACATCTGATCCACAAGCACAAGGTGGGGAATGGGAATGACAGGAGGTTTGAGAGCTAAGATCCCATCCTCAGTGACACATCTCCTCCAACAAGGCCACACCTCCCAATGCTATACCAACCGGAGCCCAAGATATGAACCTGTAGGAACCATTCTCATTTAAATTTAAACTACCACACTAGTCTATCCATCAGTCTACTCACACATTCACCTAACAATCCATCCATCCATCCATCCATCCATCCATCCATCCATCCATCCATCCATCCATACACACACACACACACACACACACACACACACACACACAACTACCTGACCATCCATCTGTCTACCCATCTAGGCTATGTAAGGTATAAATAGTATAGTAGTGAATGAGAAAAGATTTTTCTTTCTAGAGCTTAGATTTGGAAAACAGTTAAGTAAAACAATTATTCTATGAAGAGATTTTTTTCCAGTATAAATTTATACAAAGTATTATGGTAGCATTGATGAGGACTATAATTTTTTTAAGTACCAAAGATACATAGAGATAGCCAGCTAAACTAATTTGGTTTGGACCTGTGTGTTTTCCTCTTGTCCAATTTCGAAATGTCTAAGATCATTTCAGGGGGCAGCAGAAACATGAAGTGAAATTAATCTTGTATGGTAAGTTTGCTGCTTTGGATAATTGAATTTCATAGAATCTAAAACTATCTGTACATACTTAAAAATAGTATGGTAGTTATAGGTCTTAGTAATAGTAACCTGTAAACACATCAACTTGAAAAAATAATTAGTGACATGGCCATCTTATGTATGCAAAGCAAATCATTTAGATAAAAATAGAATAATGTTGGTATAAAAGTTTAAAATGAGAAGTAGAAATATTTTAATTATGCAGTTCTCCTCAAACTCCTTTTAGAAGTAACCCACGTTTCCTTTTTAACATACATGATTTATCTGGGAGTTAGCCTGTTTGGGGGTTGTAGTTATTTGTTTATATTTCCAAATGATTTTTATCTGTCTTTCTGGCATATAGTCTCATCAAATAAAAAATGTTATGCTTTATCCATAATTTTGTACTCTACAAAATTAAATCCTTGTTAAATAAAATTATACCTCCATTGAATAAAGTAATATTTCTTTTCTTTCCAAAACCTTGTGTAGCCAAAGAGAAAAACTTTTGTGTTATTTATCTGACCCAGATTTGGAATACCTGGTAGTCTAGAATTCTAGATTTCCTGGGGAACAGCATCTTTCAATGTTTTATTATTTTAAATTTTAATTTAATATTTTAAATTTCTTAGGAAATTTTATACATGCGTGGAGTGTGTATTGATCATATTCATCCTCCTACTTGCCTCTTTAATTCTGCCAAGATCCACCTCCCTTCCTCAGCCCTTCCCAAATTTTGTGTTTCTCGTCCTTTTTTTTTTCATTTAACAATACACCAATGCTAATTTGTGCTGCTCATATATTCCTGGGTATAGGACCATCCACTAAAAACAGTCATTCTACTAAAGGCTATACCCTTAAAAAAATCCCTAACTCTCCTCCCCAGAGTCCATCAACTGCTAATAGTTCTATAACTATTCTATACCTAAAGTTCTATACCTATAGTTGTATAGGTGGACTCATGAGTCCTGGGAAAAATAATCTTTTTAGAGATTTAGGGTCATTGAATATTTAGAAGTATTCCATAATTTGAAAACTTATTCTATGTCAAGGAACTGACATGATTTCCCACAAGTCTTCCTTCCTTCCTTCCTTCCTTCCTTCCTTCCTTCCTTTCTTTCCTTTCTTCCTTCCTTTCTGTTTTGCCTTATTTTTTCTTTTACTCTTCCTTCCCTCCAAATCCTCTTACATGTCATCCCAAACTCCTGGCCCCTTTTATCACTACTTGCATATACATGTACATGTTTTACATACATTTATGTATAGACACATGTATATTTGTAAATATAGCCTGTTCAGTCTGTCTAATGTTACCTTTATGAATATTTTCAGGGCTGACTTTATGGTACTGGGTAATCAGTTGGTGTTATCTTCCATAGGGAAGACTACTGCAAGGGCGACAAATACAGAAGGAGGAAGACAAGGGTAAAGTAACAGCAACAACGTCCAAAACGGTCAAAAAGAGCCGGACTATTAACTATTCACCTAAAAAATATAATACACTTAAGTATATATACATATCTCTCTCTCTCTCTCTCTCTCTCTCTCTCTCTCTCTCTCTCTCTCTCTCTCTGTGTGTGTGTGTGTGTGTGTGTGTGTGTATGTGTGTGTGTGTATGTGTGTGTGTGTGTATGTGTGTGTGTACATATCAAATAAGCTTTTCTCATTTGGGCTAACTGTTCCAAAAGCCAAAAATCAACTAATAACCCCCCACTTCCCAGCACCAGGCATGAAAAGCTCTCTTTTGAGTTGTTGGTCAGAGTTGTTAAGACTCCACAGATATTACAGACTACTGCTTTTGCCCTTGGTTTTCCCCAGAAGCGGAAGGCAAGTCTCTATTGCTGAAGATGCTGTGTGCTTCAGACTCAGGACCCTGAGAACCCTGAGCTGGCACTGACCTGAATGACAAATGATTAGCTTTCTTGGTGTCAGAAGGCTCCATGCAAGCTTCAAAGAAGGGAAGCAACTGGCATCCTATGTAGCTATGACACCTATGAAGTAGAAGTAATTTAAAAGGTGAATCCAAGAGTTTTCAGCATTTGCCTTCAGAGCTCGAAGGCTGGCCGAAGACTTGAGCTTGGTGATCTTCTTCGTCTGCCGGGGAGGGTGGGACATTAGGCATGCACCACTGTGCTCAGTTTTGAAAGCAACTTTAAATAAGACGTTCAGCCTAGATGGATGGATAGAGTCAGAGTTTTCTGCTTTCCTTCAAGTTCATGGTCTTAGGTTGGGGAGGAGGAGGAACCAGTGTGAAGCACTGGGGGACAACAGAGGGCAATGGATGGTGATCAAGCGCCAAGTGCATGGCCTAGAAGAGGGACATCGCTGGCGAGTCGGCTCAGGTACAGCTGTGCCACTAAGCGGGGACACAGACCTTTCAGTCCCTGGGGCCATGTGGTGGGAGGAGGCAATCAACCTTCACATGGGGTCCTCTACCCTCCACATAGGCCCCGCCCAAGACAATAATTTTTTTAAAAAATGTAGATCAAAAAGTTTTTAAAAATCCATCACTTTGTATAATGAATACATGTTAATATTTAAAATTTCATACTTACAGAGACATGAATTTCAGAGTTAGACGTGAATGGAGAAGTTCCCAGAATAACTTTCTGGTTATCACCTCTGATGTTTCCACTCTCTGTGAGATTTGTCCCACTACATCCCTCTCACAGATGGCTGTAACGTAAGACAGAGGGACATATTGATTTTCTTCACCTGCCAGCCGTCACAGGCCACACCGTAGAACAGGTCTATGATTTGCACTAAATGTTCTACTGTATTACATGTTCAAACTGTACACAGCTATCATTCAGGAACCATATTTTAGAGACTGGACATGATCTGTCCTTTAAAGGGGTGAGTGTTGGATTGTGGGCCCCGATGTGGCAAGATGAGAGGTGGGTGGAACATTTAAGAGTCTGAGAGAAAAGGAAGGGCATCCTTGGGGGTGTCACCCTGGGAAGGAATTGATGGCCATTTTACAGGGCAAGTTGATTGTTCTCCTGATACTGAGTTGCTAGAGACGAGCCTGTTCCTACCACAACCTCTTGCCTTATCCTCACTCCTTAAGGCACATGTTCCTGACATAACATAATTCACCATGATGTTGCATAGCTAAGGTGGCCCCTGCAAGATCTGGCACCAGGATCTTGAAGCTCCAGAGCTATGAGCTAAATACCAATTTTAAATCTTTTTAAAATTTTATTTATTTTCGTTTTGTGGATGTGAGTGTTTTGCCTGCAAGTGTAGCTGAGCCCTCAGAGGCCAGAATCTTGTCAGATTGTGTGGAACTGGGGTTTACAGACAGTTGTTAGCTTCTGTGAACCATCTATCCACTACCCCCAAACAAAAGTGTTTTTACAAGTAAAGCACTCTCTTCAGTATTTCGCTATAGCAACTCAAAGCCTATGGACCACATTATTTCCTAAAACCCGGCTGCATAAGGATTCTCTTGAAGTAACTGGGTTATTTACTTCACTGCTTTTATATACATTTTTTATGAACTTTGGCTATAAATTGGACAACAAGGTCTACTAACATTAAATAATACTATAAATTTCTTCCATTTATCAAACATTTTACCTTCAATGCTAATCTCGGGGGACGTTCCTGATACTTGTCAACCTTATGAAGTTCAATTTTCTAATTTATCAGTCCAGAACCTTGCACTCTTCTCTGGTGATATGCCATGTCTAAGATCTCAATTTCTACAGATCTGCCCTCCTATCATAATCTCTGCTCTTCCCAGCCTCGAGTCTCCAGTCCGCGTCACCCACCATTGACTCCACAAGCTCTTCTGCCCCACAGCTTCGATTACTTACTCTTCTTAGCTTCATGTCCTTTGGTGTCCATTGTGGATGCTATGGCCTCACCCACCTTCAACTTCATTACTTTCTTGTCCATGTCCTTTTGTTCCTCTGACATAAGTCAATGTCAACTCCTGTCTTAATAGTTCTACTCATGACTCCTAGCCCAGTGTTCTAGTCCGCTGAGAAATGCTGGCATAAGCTTAAAGACCAGCCTCATGGCTGAACCCTCCGTGCCAATGAAGGGTCCCATCTTCCTGAGTGCTTGGTTTCTTGTCTACTTCTTCTGCAAGTGCCCCGTTCCCTTCATACCAGTTTGCACCAGGATCCTTTCAGATTCACAGAGAACTGTTTTCCCTTTGACAGGAAATAGCAGCTCCCAGCATTGCAGCCCAACAAATCCTTGCCCTGCTTTTCAGCTTTATGCTCTCTACTGCTCGACTTTGATTGCCGATGTGAACTGAAAAAGCCACTGGTGAAAGGGAATTTGGCAGCAACTAGCAAAGTGCATATACCCTGACTCAGCAAATCTACGTCTAGAAACTTACCTTAAAGATAAAATGACCCAAACACAAAACCCCTCCTTAAGCAGGGATTAATTCTAATACTGTGTGAAAGAAGAAAGGTAAGTGCACTGACTGCTAATGCCATCCTCTCCAAAGACTCATGGAGATAACACTCTAAGAAAGATATGAAACCCCACCACCTTAGATCATGGTTGTGGGTTGTTGAGTATTGACTAGGAGACAATAGCAGTGTGCAGAAGAAAGCTATGCTATACTATTTAAACGGTGATAAAGATGTGAACTCACGTACAGTCTTGCTTTAGTTAAGACAAACAATGCTAGACTGGCAGACTCTGAGGTATCGGTTTTCCCAGGGCTGGGCTCTGTCTCTTGTAACTCTGATACTGCGTTTTGCTGCTGTTTGCTAAAATGTGCCTGCTGTTGTGCCTGCTGGTGTGCCTGTCTGCTGCCCTCCACACTGAGCCTCTAACATCAGTGCTAGATTTTGGACTGCAGCTCTTCCTGTGTTCTTCAAAGACTTGAGCCTTTGACCTAGGGCTTCCACGATGGAGGAGTACACACGCCCAAATAATGATGGCTATGAAAATCCCTGCTTAATATGTAACCAATATTTCATTGTCTCTTGAACTTGAACACAAACAAGTACAGAAGAAGCACTCACCCTTCAATCAGGCCAACCAGGTTCTAAAAGAGATGAAGGAAGTGAAAGAATTCTGTAACTGAAGTGTCTAGAAAAACTCGTCAAAAGCTAATATATGGAAAATATACCTTCAGAATTGCATTGGTTTAGTCCAGTACTAGGTCCATGGTTAATGTTCAAAAGTAGTTACTATTTGCTGAATTAAAAATTTTTCAGGTTGGCTGAGAAGAAATATTCATGAGCCCATGAAGAAACAATTTATTTAGACACATTTCTAGGAAGGTCAGCAACACTGGAAAGTGAGTGGGGGGCAGGGGCGGGGGGCCTCTGGCTTGCCTCTGTGTAAGTATAGTTTAATGACTGCTTTGGCTTCCATAATGTCAGCCAAAGCTGATTGTGCCAGACAAGTGAGTAGTCAGCTTTGAACAGCAAGGTGTTTTCAGCCTGGAGTCACAGTTTGGGAAACACCTCAGCTATCAGGGGAAGAGGACCACTTCCTTCTTTCCAAATTTGTGAGTCTTTGCTAGACATGCAAATCCTCATGAATTCCACAAGAAGATTAATCCCTGTTTAATAAAAACAGACTTTGAAGTACAAAATCGACAAACAGATAAGCTAAGTGTGGGGTCCAGGGCTGCTTTCAGAAAGCCCCTTGGACAGTCTGGCACTCCCAGAAGTCATTGCTTTGAAGCAAACAGGCTGTTCAACTGCCCAGAACGCCTTTGTGGTTCCACTGGGTCTGTGACAGTCCCATAAAAATCCTCCCATATCTGGGAACAGAGCATCCCAAGAAGTCAAAGTTGTGAGTGAAGAACAGGTATCAGGGTGAGAAGATTTTCCTAGTAGGATTCTATGTTGATCATTCATCTTTAGAACATATTTTAAACTTCATCTTTAAGCAAAAGAACTTTCAAGGTTGAAATCAAGACATCCCAAAGGAAGGGGAGTGCTGGAGAAAGAGCTGTGAATTAATGAATTTGGGACAGATAGAAAATCAGCGAATCATTAGGACCAAACCCTCAGCTTTAGGGTTTTCATGGCTGAGTTACTGGACTCTCAAAGTTCATTTTAAATCAATTTCATGTAAATACTTAACTTGATCTTTGATTACATACGCAAAACAAAGACAGCAGGGGATCAAAATATGTCAAAAATCTTGCTATTGGCAAAAGTTGTTTTTCTAAATGTGATGTTCAAGTAACTTCATAAATCACTTATTATCATGCTGAACTGGATAAGTTAAGATTCAGAAGTTTTACTTAATATGTTCCCCTCCCTGTTTGCAAATTTTGGGGTTCTAGACATAAACTCTAGGGCCAATGCTTGATAGACTAGTGCTCTATCCTGGACCTACAACCTCTATCCTAATTTTTGATCATTATTGTCTGTGTGAAACACATAAAATCAATTAGATCATTATTTTTACTTGATTAATTAATATTATAATTAATATTATGAATTGTCTGTTACCCATAGAATGAAAGTCACACAAAATATCAACTGGCAATTGCACCCTAAGTCCAAGGAATTACATAAAATTAATAAGAGGTAGTTTCTGCTATCATAGGAAGGAACAAGGCAATGTTTCTGTTGCTAGGATGTAGTGAGAAACTTGAGTCTGGAACTGTCTAGAATTTGGATCATCCACTTATGCCACACATATTGATGAGCTTGTAAGTACAACCAAAATTGATATTTCCTATGAAATTCTTCCAGTTTTCTAGTAATCCAGAAAAAAATGCAACCAAACAAAAGCAATGGAAAAATGCTGAGTAAGGGTAATTCACTACTGATAATGGAAGCAAAGTGAATATTTCTGATCCTAATTTCTCTGTCAGACTGAGAAGTTGAGTTTCTCTGACTAACTGATATCTTGACCTTTTATTTCTAATGCCAAAGTCTTGACATAGGAGAGCCTTCAATTAAGATGCATTATGAAAATTAGTCAATGAGAAGTAAAATGGGAAGGAATTTCTACTTCTCAAATGTGGTGCTTTCTTTTGAAATATTTTCAGGGTCCTTCAATTCAGTGTATTTGATCTAACAATTTAGTATTCAATCATTTGATATTTGATGATGACAAATTATACATATTGCTACAATCTTGGCAATCTACATACATATGCATTGGCAAGATGTATGTAACTACAGAAGTTTTGGATGTATGAACAATCATACATAAAACCAAATCTGAACCAGCAAAATCAAATGCTAGTGGTTGGTCATAATTATTGCAATGGACTGCTTAACACTTCTGTTAAAATTCAAATATTTCCATCATTTACTGACTCATGAAATACCATGCCATGTTGGCATCATAGAAGACACTGAGTTCATAGTTGGATGTGAATGAAGGTGAACAAAACACATTGCAGTTGTCCAAAAAGTGAGGAAATTCAGAGAGTGACAAAGACTGACCTCACAATAATCACCAATGTGATGAATGCAGGTACTGGTATCCTCCCTTAACTGGCTTACACAACAGAGAAATGAAGCAGTGTTGACTTTGTGGAAGAGATATTGGCTGAAATGCTTATTAAATATCAATAGCTACTTAAGAAGACATCCTATGCTAACTTTCTCCTCTAAAACATTTAGCAGACCAAAACTCTGCCAGAGCACAGAGTGAGTATTGACATAGCTCTTTGCAAGGATCCATGAACATTTACAGAAACTCACTTAAGAAACTGGAAAAAAATAATAGTGCAAGTATATTTTGTCCAGATTTTATGAGCTATAAATGACAACTTAAATGGTTATGAAATATAGACCCTTAAAATTAGGAGCAAAATATATCCCTAATCAACATCTATATTCATTAGCTCAGATATTTTTAAACTTATACAGAAATCAATCAAAAATATCCCTGTTTCCTGTACTAATTTAGGCAGGCTGCTGGCTATGGGTGTTGGTTCCAAAGATCTTTGTTTTGTTTCCTGTTCTGCAGAAGGATGTCTATCAGAGCATTATGGATGAGTATTTGCCTCTCCGTGAGACCCCCAAGCCTGTGACTCTGTTCATTTCACTAGTCTTGGCCTTCCATACTTATGCCACAAAGTGGAAGCTTCATCAGCTATTTTCAATTGCTTTTTAACAAATCGCCACCAGTGTAGTGAACAATACACCCTTGTTATATGATTGTTCCACAGTTTGAAGGTTCTTGGCCTGGTGTAGTGAGCAATACACCCTTGTTATATGATTGTTCCACAGTTTGAAGGTTCTTGGCCCAGTGTTCGAGGGACTACAATTGTCAGAGCTGTGCTTTTTGAGAGGCTTTGAAACAGTCCATTCCCTTGTTTTTTCCTCTTTCCTGATGTCTTGGCTACCTCTGCCCATGTTCAAAGCTACCAGCATTTGATCTCTGCAGGCCTGTCATCCAGTAATTCTTTTCTGACTCCTCCTATTTGTAAGGAACCTTGTGATTTTAGGGTATCTGTCCTGCCTAGTTTAATGTAAACATCCCATAAGCTAAAGTCATCTGAAAGGAGAGAATCTCAAATGAGAAAATGACTCCATAAGATCTAGCTGTGAAGTATTTTTAAAATCAGTGATTGACAGGGGAGGGACCAGCCCATAAAGGGGATTCATGCTTTCATTATCCCAAGAACTAGTGCATTGTCACATTTCTAAGTTCAATTTTTAAAACATAGCCTGCTTTAAAAAAAGTTCCAATCATTCCCACTCACATTTACAATGAAACTCAAACTCACTGGACCAGAGATGCCTCCCTTTTGCATCTTCTCTATCCTCGTCTCCTCCGCTCTCCAGTGACAGAGCCCGGCAGCCAGTCTCTCTAGCCACGCCTCTCACTTTTGGTTAGCTCATCTCCACACCTGTAAAATTCTTCCCGACGATGCTGACATGGCTTGCTCCTTCTCATCACCGAGAACTCCTGTCTGATGTCGAAGGGAGTCCTTTGCCATTCTCCTTCCTCGCGCCTCACAAAACCTATGTCCCCAGTGGCTTGGTGGCTGATTAACGCCACAGACTATGGACTGTGACACTCTAGCTTAGTGCTTTGTCCTTTGTGCCCCAAGCCAAGCAAGGCAGAGGGCAGGAACTCACAAAGTAGGGATGGTATTAAGGAATGGACAATTGGCTTTGTCATGGAATCATTTGGGTTGACATTCTTTGGAGTTTAAAACCAATTTAAAATGTCTCAAAATCTCCTCTGCTCTCTGACATTCATATTCAATATCCATATAACAAATTAGTTCAATGAACCATTTGACTTTTAAGTTTATAAGTGGACATCTAGATTTCACAAGTATTTCACAACATTTTTCCAGTGTTGAATAGATAGATGGACAAAAAAAGATGAGATAATAATAATAATAATGAATTAAGAGTACTTGTTTTAACTAAGGAATGGATAAAGATCCAATAAGATTCTATGCTTCTCTCTCCCTCCCTCTTTCTCTCTAGTCCTCCCTTCCTTCTTCACTCCCTCCCTCTTTTGCCCTCCCCCTTTCTCTCCCTCCTCATGTACATTCATCCATTGGCACATAACTCAACTGTCTTTTTATGTTCTGTGGTCTTCTTGAAGCCTTGTCTATCCTGTTCATTATGTCTCCTTGATACTTTGTCACATATATGTATGTGCACATATAAACATGTGTGTATATATATAACTATATATACATATATATTTACACAGTTCATTTAGTGCAATATTGTTTTGTTTTCTTGTGAAAATTGTTTTGATTAATTTTTATTCTGGATTGTCCTAATATTTGTTTCTGTGTGTGTTCAAATAGATAGGCATCCCAAAAATGTAACTAAAATATCTTCAAGTATAAAAGTCATAAAGTCTAGGTGATAAAACATTCACAGAGTTATAAAGAACAAATCAAAGCTATATTTTTACCCCGTGCTGGAATGAAAATAAATCCAGTGTAATAGGACTCTGGACATGAAATATATTTTACTATCCCTACAGAATAAACTAATGAGTGTGAATTTTTTAATAAGCAGAATAAATGTCAGTCTAGATAGATCTATCACGAAAAGCAAACAATCGCTTTATAAATAACAAATCATATCACACCATGACTATCTTTTGTGTGTGTGTGTCACCTTGCATAAACCTTCCCCTCTTTATCAGTCCTTCGTTCTAAATCACACACATTCATCACCTAAGGTCAAACCAAATTTTCTGGCTGTGCAGTAGTCCAGGACAAAATCATTATCTATTCCCAAGGGCTGATCAGCTGACACTGCAAAGCTCATCGTTTCAGAAGCAGAATGTTATTATATAGTAGCCGGTTCTTTAAACACATTTCCTGTTTTCAAAGGTAAATTTGCATACTGGTTAAACAGTAATCTCACTTAATTCACAACCTGATGGCCACCTGTTGAGAGTGGTAAGATAGTGGAAATTTTTCATGGAGGATACTTCCATAGAGGTCGTATCAAGTTCCATAGACAAGGAACAAGTGCGATAAGGCAGAAAGACAAAGGCTAGCATCCAGATCTTGGCCAGCTCTTGACTTTCCCACATGGGTTCAGATCCTGCCGCTGCCACATTGCAGCTACATAAGCCCTGGCTAAGCTGCACAAGTTTCAGGAACCTGAGTTTTTTCCTGTATGAGATAGGGTTGCCTGCCAGGTTCTTTGACTATTGAGGGTGATGTATCTGAAAATTCTAGTTTATGTCAACACTTTAAAAGTAGCCCAAGATTATTTCAGAAAAGCCAGGTTATTTTTGCAAAAATAAGAAAAGCAAGTGTGTCTCCCTGGGAGCCCACAGGGCAGTGGCCTTACCCATCAGGATCCCAGAAGAAATTTTCTATCAGGCAACACATATATATTATACTTTCCTAAGAGATGGGCCAATGACCACAGAAACCAAAGAATAGAACACTCGCCCACAAAGACAAGACCAGACGTCAGCACCTACAGTTGCAATCTTCCCCAACTCAGATTTTTGATAAAGAAGCCAAAATACACACTGGCAAAAAGACAGCACCTTCAACAAATGGTAGTTGCCAAACTAGATGGCTGCATATAGAAAAATCCAAAAAGAGTCATATTTATCACCCTGTACAAAACTCTACTCCACATGGAACAAAGACCTCAACATAAAACCAGATACATTGAATCTGATAGAAGAGAAAGTGGGGGCCAGGCGGGGTGGCGCACACCTGTAATCCCAGCACTCTGGGAGGCAGAGGCAGGTGGATTTCTGAGTTCGAGGCCAGCCTGGTCTACAGAGTGAGTTCCAGGACAGCCAGGACTACACAGAGAAACAAAACAAAAAGAAGAAGAAGAAGAAGAAGAAGAGGAGGAGGAGGAGGAGGAGGAGGAGGAGGAGGAGGAGGAGGAGGAGGAGGAGGAGGATGAGGATGAGGAGGAGCAGGAGCAGGAGGAGGAGGAGAAAGTGGGGAATAGCCTTGAATTAATTGAAGTGGAAGGACTTTTGGAACAGAGCTCCATGCTAAGAACACTTAGCACTAAGATCAATGATCAATAAATGGGACTCTGTGAAACTGAAAAGCTTCTACATGGCAAAAGACACCATCATATGGACAAAGTGGCAGCCTGCAGAAAATAGTTATGAATTACATGTCAGAGTACTGATATTCAAAATGTATAAAGAACTCAAAAACTGGATACTAAGAAAAGAAATAACCTAATAAAAATGGTATACAGATTCAAACAGAGAATTCTCATTAAAGGAAATTCAGATGGCTGAGAAACACTTAAATGTTCAACATTCTTAGCCATTAGGGAAATGCAAATGAAGCTACTTTGAGAGTTCATCTTATACCAGTCAGAATGGCTAGTCAGAACGGGCTCCTGTGCTGTCTCAGGGGTCTGAACAGGTGAGGTGGGTGGTTTGAGGTTAGTGTGTTTTCCTGGAAAAGAGACCTGAACTTTTCAGGTATGAGGGACCCTGCTTTGGGGGGATGAGACCCGTTTTTATTATGGCTACTGAGCAGGGGTTTTCTGTCTTGGCCCTGTCTACTGTTCTGGTTCCTTCCCTGCCTTGTGGTTTCATCTTTGTAGGTTCGGGGCTGTGGCTTTGTGTTCACCCGCCACTGGGAAGAGAAAACACGGAGATGCTAGACCGCATTTGCCCTGTGCCCACTGGCCAGGGCGGGGCTCGGGGGCGGCACAGGTACACTGCTCAGAGGGTGGGAAAGTGCAACCTAAGGTGTGGGGGGCGAAGCTGCGAATCACTGTCTCTTAGGCATCTAGTCACTGCTGGAAACCAAAGAGTCGAAATAGAGGGTCCGGGCTCCTTGGGCCTGTGAAGAGGAGCCCGCGGCTGGGGACTCCTAAACTTCTGGACATCAGGTGTTGCTGGTTCACCGGAGTTGGGTCCCCTGGCCTGTGAGGAGGGGGCTGAGGGGCTCTCAGACTCCTGGACATCCAGATGCCACTGGACTGGACGTGTCTGGGGCGCTGAGAATGGAGGAGGCCTGCAGGCTGAGGATGGGGGGGGGGAGAAGGAGGGAGGGGGCGAGGGGCGAGCGTTGGGGGAGGAGGGAATGGGGAACTCGGCTTAGCTCTGTGGTGATAAGTCCAGGAGTACAGAGGGGAATTTAGACAGTGTGGCTCTGTAGATGAAGGCTTTCTCCGTGCTTCCCCCACCTGTTCTTGAGGTGGATAGCCCTTGGTTTATTTGTTTGCTCCTCATGGAAAATGAGTGCATACCACTCCGCAGGGTAGACCAGAGTTAAATATCTCTTGCAGGAGAAATAACCAGGAAGGGAAGCTTATTGCCTAACTCTCAGGATCTCTAGAGACCTCATTAGCATGGAGAGCTTCTGATCTATGTGACCACAGGTCATGTTCCTATGCAGGGAGTGTGGTCATGTGACCGGCCTGGTCGGAAGCCTGTGAAACTCCTACTGTCCCCTCTGGGTTCCAGGGCTTCTAATGTGCTCAACCCTATCAACTTTCCTGGCACAGTCTATTGCCCCGCAGGTGCCAGTCATCTGGGAGAAGCAGCAGAGCGAGGGTCAGGTGTTTCTGTGTGGAGTGATGAGCCACACAGGGTGCTCTAGAGGTTTAGGATCTGAAACGACCTTTTGGCAGATGACGAGAGAGCGCGGTCTCCACTGCTTTTTGTTCTTCTGATTTCAAAGCCTAGAAATAAAGAATCTAAAACAGTGGGGCTTGTTTGAGTGCTAAGAGTTTTGAATGGGCCATTCCTTTCTGGTTTTTTCTCTTTTTGATCATGGTGATGTTAGTTCACCTCTCTGAATAGGAAAATGTATCTTCCTGCTCCATCCATGCTGTCCTTGGGTTCTAAAGTATTCAGTCTCTGGAAGAGGCTCTTTTAGCTGTGTAATGAAGCTGTCTACACAACAGGAAGTGTTTTGAAGGGGTTTTCATGTGGTGTTTTGCAATACCTAGTAGAAACAGCTATCCTCTTCTCTTCGCCCCAAGAAGCTTGCCACCGGTCTGTCAGACGCCGATGCAGCCCTGCAGAAAGCAGCCTTGTATTGAGCCACAGAGCTTTCCAAAGCAATCCAGAATGTCTCCGTTAGGTTTACAGATCCTGCTGCAGAATTTTCACGTCCCAGAGTTAGTGTTACAAAAACTGCCATTTGTGAATCCCAAATTTCACAAGAGCAGCAGCGGCAGATGGCAAAAATACATTTCTAATTCATTTAAAATCTGCTCCACGAAATGAGCTCTCACTGGACTCAGCACATTGTTACTTCTCTCTGTCTCTCCCATGGTTTCTAAATAAAATCATTATGAAGAATACTTGCCTGGTGTCCCTTGCTCCTGAGATGCTATAGCAGTTTGTGTTCCATCCTCTTACTTGGGGAATCATAGCATAAACCTGTATCACCGAGGAACAAGCAGCTTAGTTTTGTTGTTTTCATGTCTGAGCCCGAGAGAGGGTCAGCTGCTAGGTATAATTTACCTTTATGTGAATGGAACTCTTCCTCAGTTCAAAATGCATGGGCGTGTCAAGAGCAGTCACCAGCTTGACTGAAGTACTTGTGAAATGTACTTAAGACTTGGTACTCCACCAAGCTTAAACGCACCTTTGATGATTAGGGCATGATCGTGGATACTATAGATGGATTAAACAAAATTAACTGGCTGGAAATCAGTCGAGGACCACACTATACGCAGAATGTTTGATTGTGTATTCACACTCTTCTGAGTTTAACATCTCATGGGGACAAGACACACATGTGGCACAGGCAGCTTCTGTCAAATGGAACTATTTTCTACCGAACACACTTAGGGGCCAGAGAAACAGTTTGACTAGAACTGTGGGTGCCTTCCCCACACAGGCCCATTCACAACCAAGTTCTGCTCAGGGTCAGAGGGAAAAAGTTCACAGTCCTGGACTCAGTTGGGGAAGAGGGCTGGGTCCATAAAAGAAGGCATGTGGGGCGGCTCGGGCTAGGGCCTGCCTATGGACGAGATGGAGGAAAAAGCCAATGGCTGACTAGTTAGACTAATAACATACTTAGGAAAACAGAGCCCTGAACAGTCAGAAAGTACAAAGTTGCTCTGCAGAAAGGCCTTTGAAAGGAGCCTGCAGCTCCCCCTTTGTTTTTCTTTCTTTCCTTCTTTTTTCAGCTCTGCCTTGTATTGGAGGCCAGGAGAGTACACCAAGTCAGTTTAAGTGGAGAGACTATTGATCTGACCCTCTACACCCGTTCCTGATTAGAGAGTGAGTAAACATGAAAAGCCCTAGCTGGGGTTTTTATGAGACAATTATGAGATAATCCAGGAAAACCAGGGGCCATGTTGGGCATTAACTTTTACGTCTGATACGCTAAACTTCTCATGAATTTGGCCAAGTTTCTTCATTCAGTATTAAAGTAATGTTCTCCATCTCATTCAGCTTTTAGAAGGATGTTCACTATCAAGATCTATCTCCAACATGGCCACTTAAACTGTCAGACATGACCCTGGACTGTTCTTGTACTGGATGAATGGGTCACTGAGTATGTGTGTGAGGCATTAGTGACTCAGTGATTCATTTCTATCTCCAAAATCAGGATCCGGTTCAGCTCACTCTCCTGCTGCCTCTGGAGATGACGACATAAACGTCTCAGCAAGCTAGTTAGAGAATGCTTGGCCATCTCTGCTCCCGACACAGTCCAGGAGAGTAGGGCCTGTGGGAGTGAGGTGGGCTTTGGCTGTGGGCAGACTATCTTGGAAGAAATGGCTGTTAGTGGGAGCCATGTGCTATAGCGACAGTTGGGTGTGACCTTAGGTAAGCCACTGGGTAGTTGTTGATGAAAATGAACGACTCCCAGTGTGCCAGCTGCCACTGTGATGGAGAAAGCCGATAAGCTATTTAAATTGCTGCTGTTTGTTGGGATGAACACATCTGAGCCACTAGAAGCTGGTTGAGGATATGACCATCACTGCCAGGCTTAGTGTGAGGGGAGCTGACGTGACCAGGGCCAGGGCCAGGGCCAGGGCCTACACTAGGCTCTGTGAAGTAAGCCAAAGGCAGGCAATTCTGGTCCTTTTCTGAGGAAGCCTGGCTTGAGGAAAATATGTTGTTCCCTTCACTTCCCTCTCTCCCCTTCCTACCTCCCTGCCCTCCCCTTCCACAGTTCCTGCTTTCCTTGACACTTCGGTCACGCTAGGCAAGAACTTTATCGCTGTTATATCACAGCCTGAAACTACTACTTTCTCACCAGGAAACCTTGGAAGATATTTGATGCTCAGATCGTTTTGGGATAGGGACACAGTGTTTCAGGAGAGAAAACATCCATCATTGGAAGTAGAATTTGGTTTAGATCTAGAAGACTGTCACGGGCAAGGAGTGTTGGGGGTAGCTGTCTTCTCTCTCTTTTTATTTCTATTCTTGTTTTATTTTCTGGCATCTGTGAAACAGTAAGACTAAGCTAGAACAGCCTTTAGCACAGCAGGAAGTGCATGGTTATAGAAGCAAGTCCATAATCTGTCTGAGATTGCATTGCTCAGTCAGATGGGGGCAGGTCAGAGAGCAGGTGCCCAGGTTAGAAAAGAGCCTCAAGGCCAATCTTGGGGAAGTTCAGCATGAAAACACATTGAAGAATATATGTGAAGAAGCACACGTGGTTTTCTTGTCATAGTTAGATGTAAGCATCTGCTCTGAATATATAAAATAGAGCAGTTATGTGGTTTAGCACTCAAGAGAAAGATGATTTGTAGACTATGAAATTTTTGTAATCTTCCTGATGTAAGTTTCAGAATCTCTAGGATTTGGTTATGGAGCCTCATTGGCTTAGAAGTTGTGACACTCATGTCTTTGGTCTGAGTTAAGAAAATACCTCCCGGAGGTGTGAAGAGATGTAGCTAGAAGTAGACCTGATGCTGAGCGTGCAGGAGGTCCTGGCTTCAATCCCTAGCACCACTGCTAACAGACCTGCTAGCAGAACAAGTGAGCAGGTAAAAACAGCGATTCTATGGGAAATCCCATGGGGAATGGGAGCTAAAGAACTAGGAGACTCTTCATGCTGTTTCTGTTGTTTGTTTTTCCTACAGCACACTTACACCCAAATCCACGCATTTGGAAATCACTCCACATATATCTCACCTGGTAGTCATAATTTTAACATTTCATCAGAAGACGTTACTCCTCAGAGTTGACCTTTGTGATGATGTGTATAAATAAAAACATTACAAAGGTGCGAGAAAGGGAGGGCCTAGGAGATGGAGGAATAGAGAGAATTAGAAAGCTGTATAAAATGGGAAGAAGTTATCAATTACAAATAATGCAGGGATTTATAAATGTCACATTATGGTGTTCATCTTTATATAATGTGGTGGATGATTTTTAGAAAGCAATAAATAAACAAGATCTCTCTCTCTCTCTCTCTCTCTCTCTGTGTGTGTGTGTGTGTGTGTGTGTGTGTGTGTGTGGAGAGAGAGAGAGAGAGAGAGAGAGAGAGAGAGAGAGTCCAACTTTATCACTAACAAGTAAAGATGTGGAGTCACTACTTACATCTAAACATTCACCAATACCACGCCTTAATGCTTTTATACATGAGCTGTGGCAAATCTTCAGGGAACAAATAATCCCTTTATTATCCAAATAGTTTCAGAGAGAGGAAAAACTTTGTAACTCATTTCACTGGTAA
The DNA here is from genome assembly GCA_964023405.1 of Apodemus agrarius. Classification (NCBI taxonomy): domain Eukaryota; kingdom Metazoa; phylum Chordata; class Mammalia; order Rodentia; family Muridae; genus Apodemus; species Apodemus agrarius. The sequence continues at coordinate 160,914,433 of OZ030009.1, read as the reverse complement.
TTGAAAGTGAATATGAAAGTGGAAAATGTTGGGCTAGTCTCATCAGAGAATAGAAATTAAAAAATGTAATACATATATTTTTTCTCTCTCTCTTTTTAGATATGAGGTCTCCAAGTCTCAAACTTGTGGTCCACCTACATCAGTCTCCTGATTGCTGGGATTATAGGTATGTGTCACTCATTACCTTTGGCTACTATTTTAAGATTTATTAATTAAGTTATTCTCAAGAGGTTACAGGTGGTGATGTCACGAACTCTGAGATCTTTTAGCTGACACAGGAAAATATTTGATTTCTACTAAATTATAAACAGAAAAATATTTTCTTTCTTTCTTCCTTTCTTCCTTTCTTTCCTTTCTTCTTTTCTTTTCTTTTCTTTTCTTTTCTTTTCCTTTCCTTTTTTTTTCTGAGACAGTTTTTCTGTGTAGACTTAGCTTTCCTGGAAACCACTCAGTAGACCAGGCTGGCCTTGAACCCAGAGACCAACCTGCCTTTGCCTCCCAAGTGCAGGGCTTAAAGACTTGTATCATCACACACAGATGAAATGTTTTCTTAATAGAGTATTTGGCAATGCATGACATTGGGAATCTCACTGGGTCCATGAACATTTGGAAAGATTTGCAACCTGGGACTGGAGAAATTCTCAGTGCTTAAGAGCATGGAAAGGATCTGAGTCTGCTCCCAGCTGTGCTGGGTGCCTTACAGCCACCAAAGCTCCAGCTCTTAGAAAGCACCTGATGCTTTTGCCTTCTAGGCCTCCTGCACTCACTGTGTGCATGCACATGTGCGAGCACACACAATTAAGCTATATCCAATTTTATAAACATAAATATGTATTTGTATGTAATATATATTTTAAAATGTGCTAATTAAAAAGTGAGTATTTAAACAACATTTTGATCTTTTCGTCTTTGTATTGGCCGAGGTTAAAAGCCCCATAATATTAGGAGAAAAGCTAACGGGAGAAGGAAGCTCTTGTATATTGCTCCTCAGAAAGCGGTAGGAATGATATTATTTTGGAGAATTGTCAGTAAAACACAAAATGCTGCCTTGTGACTTGTAATTCCACTTTCAGGTGAATAAAGAGACTCACGCCTGCATGCCTGCATGCCAAATATAGGGCTAGTTGCCTCAGTGTTGGCAATTCGGAAAACGTCAGACACAGTGCATCCATCCATCCAGGAAAGCAAGAACCAAAGTCAATCATGAAACATTCTGCGGGGGCATCACACTTACATATGAACCTATCTCAGATGGCCATTCAAACTAGTGGAAGAGGAAGGTAACTTAGGCTGAAGGGCACGTCAGAAACTTAGAGGAGAACATGGGATCTCGGAGATTATGAGGAGAACCTAAAACGCATCATGGCTATTTGTTTTGAGGAGGAAATATCCTGGAGCTGCAGGGCACAGCGTGTGGTTTCAGTAAAGCTGGAAAGCGCATGCCTCCTTGAGGACTGGTCGGAGCCACAGAGCTGCTCAGGTAGGCTGAAGTGATCCTGAGTTCTACCGGGATTACACGGGCAGGTGCTGGCAGGTGCTGGCTGGTGCTGGCTGGTGCTGGCAGGTGCTGGCAGGTGCTGGCTGGTGCTGGCTGGTGCTGGCAGGTGCTGGCAGGTGCTGGCTGGTGCTGGCTGGTGCTGGCAGGTGCTGGCAGGTGCTGGCTGGTGCTGGCTGGTGCTGGCAGGTGCTGGCAGGTGCTGGTGCTGCACTGAGGGGCAGCCACGAGTCTATCCACACGGGCTTCATTTCCTCTTGGTGCATCCATCCTTATTCTGAGATAGCCGTCTAGCTGCTTTCCAAGTGAATCTTCTCCCAGCTGGGTGTGATGGGGTCTAGTGATGGCATCTGGGGTGTGTGGCCACAACCTTAGCTGTTGCCATGTAGAAATGAACATGTCAGCTCTGCAGTCCAAAGGAAGCCAGACATCTGGACTTTTTAAAACAGAGAGCTAAAATTTCATGATTTTTTAAAAATATTTCACAAATTTGAGCATTTCTTAAAAAAATACTGTGTAGAAGAAAGTATCAAGAAGAAGCAGTTGCTTGCAGCTTCCTGCCAGCAGACTGATATGCTGCTTGCAATGCACAAGGAAGCACAATTACTGGGGTCCATTGACCATCCTTCTTAGTACCCCATTGCTGAGAAATTCACAGGATTGAACAAATTCATATATTATATTCATGTGTCTGCTAATTATTATTATTATTATTATTATTATTATTATTTTCCTGGTAAGGATAGAAGATGGTAGAATCAGAGGAACTTTAGGATCATTATAGACTTTTCTTATTCGGCGGTAATGTAAGAGCCGCACGTTCCCCTGCCTAGTTTATTTTTGGAAAAAGTTCTTCTCGTGTTGTAAAACTTTAATGGCCTCTGAGTGACAGGGAAGTTCCAGATGGTCTCCACTGGCTGTCTCCTGGCTGTGGCCGAAGGTGACTGAGGACAGGGCCTGCCTTGCTCCCTGGAAGTTACAGGAAACACTCCCCTGTTTATTTGCTGGGTGCTGTTAGGAGCAGGAGGCTTGCATCTATTTTCTTCTCCTGTCTCTGAATGGGAGGCTGGACAGAGCAGACAGACCTCTAGGTGACACTGCTAAGGCGAACAGATTTGGGGCAGAGCTTTTCTCTGTCGGAAGTGTCAGCATTTTCATCCCTTTCTGTCTTACTTCGTGATTTTACCTGTGCAATCTCCTTCAACTTGGTGTTCCTTTAAAGCCTATGATCATTATCTATAGTGACTGTCCAAACAAGTGTGCAAACAAAACACCCTGGGTTTGTTAAATTGCAGATTGAGGGGGGAGGAGGGTGTGAGAAGCTCCGGCTGTGCCCCCAGGTGATTCTGAGGTTGTCTGGCCACGTGCAGGGGAGGGGCTGTATATAAAATGAGGGTGGACGCAGCGTCCCTGTTTATTGTGGGGCGGTGGCTCTTTCCCCTTCCTTCAGGAATGTACACTGTCCTCTGAGACTTGTTGAAGTCTTCCCCACAGCGGCCCAGAGGGAGGTCTTCTGTGCATGCCTCTCTGACAGAACACGGCCGGGCCAGCCGACACTGTTTTCAAAGCGGCAGCCCTGGCTCTTCCTGTCAAGTATTCTCTGGGCTCCAAAGTCGCAGGAGTTGGAGGTGGGAGGAGGGCATGGCGAGCAGAGGATATGGGTGGACGCAGCTCCATGGGTCCCCGAACATGGCAAATTAGCAGTTGTGTGCTTCAGATAAGATTGGAGCAGATCAGGTAGGCGAGGAAGAAGAGATGGCTTCTCATCTGTTCTGAGGTTTCCCGTGATGCAGCCTGGATGGAGAGAAATTAAGCTCTCCAGTGCCAGGCCATTTGGCTGGAGTCCCTGGCACACAGATGGTGTCACAGTCGGGCCGGGCCCCCCTGCCTGCTTCCGACAGGGAGGTGATGAGAACCTTTGGGCCTCACAGGACCACAACAGATGTTGTTTGGTTCTGGCAGCTGAGCGGAGAGCCTCACCCGCAGTGTAAACATTTCATCTGCTCAGCCTGCTGTCCCCGCTCTGCCTCTGAACCACCGTCTTTCCTCTCCAAGTCTGCATGTCATTTCCCATGTTGACTGCTCAGGGAGTGTGTGCCAAGGGCCTGGGTGCCGGGAGCTGGCCATGCGGTTTTGCACATGGGGGAAGGCACGAAATACAGTTCAAGGCAGAAATCAGATTTCCAGGCAGCCAGGTCGCTAGGGGCGGACCTCAAACTCCACTCTCAGTCTCCCTCCAAAGGCACTGGTCTGCCAATTAAATCCAGTCTAAGACTCTAACTTTAAGATAGCATTAAAAATTCTGTAAACCCTCTAGCGAGTCCACTGATGTCCCTGGAGCAAAGCTGCTTTACTGAAGATGTTTTTTTAGGGATACAGGCATGCTAAGTTTTTTTGAAAATTGAAATTATGTCCAATTCAAATTCAGAAATAAGTGAAGAGGAACAGTCCCCCAGTGCAAAAATAGCAAGTCACAGTTAATTAGCTTTTAAATTGTAGATCTAAGTGGGTGGGAACAGGCAAGTCCACATGTGCCTCTTGTGTGTCTTCTGGAAATGAAAAACAAAAACAAAAACAAAACCAGCTGTGTGTGCATGCTCTCTCTCTCTCTCTCTCTCTCTCTCTCTCATTGTGTGTGTGTGTGTGTGTGTGTGTGTGTGTGTGAAGTCTTACTATAGCAAGAAACACTGCTTTCAATCAGAGAACAGGAATTTCTAGTTGTTGTTTAGCTTAGTAGGTGAAGGGCTCAACACACACACACACACACACACACACACACACACACACACACACACGAAATCCTTGGCCTAGTCCCCAGCACTGCACAAAGTAGACATGGTGGCCTGTACCCATAATCCCAGCCCTCATGAATTAGAGGCAACAGGATCAGAAGCTCAAGCTAGAGGCCAGCCTGTGCCGAATGGGAGAGCACCCAGTGTAGTCACTGACCAGCTAACAGAGACTTTTTATTGGCTAAAACTTGTGTCTGAGTGGCCCTCAATGGTGGGCCCGTCACAGCAGGAGGAACTGGTGTGATCTGTAGGAAAAGGGGCCTTGGATTGCACAAAAGGCCGAGGGGTAGCTGATGTTACCTTGTGGCTCTTCCTGCCTAAGGCAATCTGCCCAATCCTGGCCATGCCACAAATAATCTACACCAGAAGCCATCAGTTCCCCAGGTACTTAATGGAAAGATACTTGCATGTAGACATCACAGTCCCATGGAGCAGTGGCAGGTCTACACCGTTCTCCTTCTCCATTGCTACCCCAGCAAGGAAGGGCGGAGCATCTCTACTCTGACCAGCTGCCTGCCACTTAGAGTTGACATTCTTCCTGTGCTGGTCAGCACAGCCCTGCCAGGGGCTCTGTGGGCAGCAACTAACATTCTCTGAGTTTGCTCCTAACAGACCCTCTCCTGAACACCGTATCCCTAAGATCGCCTCAGGGGGTGCCGCCCACTGCTTTTATCTTTCCAATTTTGGAAGATCCAAAACCTGGGTCAAGTTTCTCTTAATTTGTAAAGCAAAGGCTCCTGGCCTCTGTCTGAAGGGTTGACCACGTTCTCTCTCCTGCTGCCGCATAGGCAGAGCAGCACTGGGCTCTTCAGAGTTGTGCTGCCTCTGTCGTCTCAGGAATGAACCAAGCAAACGTAGGCCGTCTCCCGCATCCGCATGCGCCTTCCGTAGGAAGCCTGCCGGCAGAGCTGATCCCTTCCGTATGAACTCCTCGCCACCATAACCACCAGGTGCCACTCACAGCAATTTCCTAGTGCTAGGCACTTCAAGATAGATGTTAGGGCCACAGAAACCTTCTCAACAGCTATGTGGAAATATAAAGACTTTCTTCTGATTTTTCTTTTCGCCCAGAAAAACAAAATCCAGGCGTATCAACTTTAAAAAGACTCTCCAGGGATTCCACTGCACTCAGAGCACCACACTGGGCCGGATGGGCACAGAGCATAGGTGGGAGTGGAACACTCAGAGCTAAGCGGTTCAAAGGCACACGGCATGCTGGACAGGCGCCGGGCTCTTCAAACGCGGCCACTGGCAGCATTGTCCTTAACACACACCGCAAGCCAGTTCTCCCCAGACACTCTCCACTGAGCAAGCAAGTACCCGCAGGGCCGGCGATTCAGCAGGCTGTGGGGCGGGGCAGAGCAGGCCGACAAGCTGGTGGAGCTGAGGCTTCTTTCCATCTGGGCAGGCTGTTCTTACATGGCAAAGGCCCACCTTCCTAGGCTAAGAAAAGACTGGAGCTGTTCTCTTTTTGGTTACAATTCTCTGCTAAACCGCAAAGGATTTGTATGGAGAAACAATTCTCATTGGCAAGAGTCACTAGTGAAGTTCTGACTTAAGACACTACACGAGATTAAACACTTTACCTTATATCATAGGGGAAAAAAAGCTATCCTGTATCCTATAATACAAACTGTATTTTCTCAAGCATTTGCTGTCTTCATGGTAGCTTTAAAATAAAAGCACAGGGGCTTTTTAAAAAAAATGATCTAAATAATAGGTGATATTAGTGATGTGTATGCATGCATGTGTGTGTTTGTGCACACATGTATGTATGTGTGTATGTGCATATATGTGTGCATTTTGTGTGTGTGCATGCAATCAAGGGTGTGCGTTACTGGAAATTGAGCCACAGATTGACTTATATAAAGCAAGGGCTCTACCAATGAGTTACATGCCAAAGTCTGATATGTCATTTCATTTTTAATAACATTGCTGTCATTGTGTGAGTGTATGTGTGTATACATTATGTGTATGAGGGGGCTTCCGTGTCATGGTTATTCAAGCTAAGAATTATTACTTTATCATATATCATATGAAATAGTTGCCATCTCTGTTTTGGACTGCCTTTGTCATGCTTTCTCTATTAAGGCCAGCAATCAAGAGCTTAGTATGTCACATGAAGGGAACCTTTTGAGGCATTCCTTCATTGATTCATTCACTTATTTATCAAGATCTACTGGAGAGCTTTTCTCTGCACGTGTCTTTCCATATGTTTTCATCTTCTTTGGCCATATTTCCTATCATGCGAAGCTCTTAGCATTAATAAACACATTGCTGCATTCGCCACCTCACGTGACCCTTTGGTAATTCTGTGAGGTTGCCAGATCAGGTATTATTCCAGGAAATACTATATTGTTACATGGTCCTGACACTCAGAAAGGTTCGTTGCCAAGGTCGCTCAGGTCACATAGCTATTGTGAGAGAAAATGAAGAAAGAAGCAGAGGTAGAAGCCATCTTGTTTAACTTTGTTTCAAGTATTATATTATTTATTTCTAAATTGTATTTTTACTTCTCCTGTATACATGTGTACAGGTATGGGAATTGTTTCTCTCTTCCCACAAAGTGGGTCCCGGGGATTGAACTTGAGTCCTCAGGCTTGGTGGCTGATATCTTAACCTGCTGAACCATCTTGCTGGCCCCTCAGACATTTTGTTTATCTTACACAATTGCTGCTCTATTGATAGCGCCCATTGACTTAGTGCTTTGACACAAGGCATCAGCAAGGCATTTGTGGTATGGTATCTCTGAATTCTCACCATAACTTATAAGACAGCCAAACTCAGAGATCATACACAGGAGCAGGAAGTGGGAAAACCATAACCCCGATCTCCCACCACAGAACAGTTTCCTCTCAGATGCAAATGTAAGAGGAATGTGTACCATCTTCCTTAATGAATTTAGGCTCATTTAGGCTCAAAGAATAGATGAGGACAAGAAGAGCAAGCACTGTGTAAGAATCTAGCCTTGGTTATATTCATCTCTATTCCAAACCGTCCGTAATACCTGACTTCACTGTGCTTGGAATTTCTATTCATTTATTATTATTTTTTTGGGGGACAGGGCCATATTATGTGCCTCAGGCTGGAGTTGAAATTGTTACTTTAGCCCATGCTGGCCTAGAAGACTTGATCTTCCTGCTGTATCCTATACATGGAGTACAGGCATACTTGACTACACTGGCTTCTAAGTTTTTATTTACATGTGTGTGTGTGTGTGTGTGTGTGTGTGTGTGTATATATATATATATATATATATATATATACATATATATGTGTGTGTGTGTGCGTGTGTGTGTGTGTGTGTGTGTGTGTGTGTATGTGTGTGTGTATTGTGTTATATGTGTATTATAAGGATGTGTGGGTATGTTGTATATGTATGTGTGTGTTGTGTGTGTGTATGTTATGTGTTTTATATGTGTGTTGTGTGATCTGTATGTTACATGTGTGTTGTGAGGGTGTGTGTGTATGTGTTATATGTGTGTGTTTTTTTTGTGTGTGTTATGTGTGTATTGTGAGAGTGTACACATGCATGCAGAAGCCAGAAGAGGATATCAGCAGGTGTCCTGATATATATCACTCTGTCTTGTCCTTTTGAGCAGGGGCTTTCAATTTGTTGTTTCAAATTGAAAACAACAACTGGGGCTTATAATTTGTTGTTTCATCATTTTCGGGTTGTTTAGCTATCAGATCATAGTAATCCTCCTGTCTCTCTCTCCTACACCCTCCCCTAGCCCTGAGGTTACAAACAAACATGGCCACACCTGACATTTACAGTTGTGCTGGATATCCAAACCCAGGTCCTCATGCATTTACAGCCAGTGCTCCTCCCCAGTAAGCCGTCTGCTCATCCTTAAAAGTGTATTTTCACTATTGTACACTTGACTTAAGATCAGTCCTCTTAGAACATTACCAGGTACCTGATGCAGAGTGTTGAGATGGTCACTAAAATACCTACATCTTGCACAGCTAGAACTTTAATCACATGAACAGGAGACACCTACTTCCTTCTCTTCAGTCCCTGGAAGCCATTTTATTTTGTGTCTCGTCTCAGCATGGTTATTCTACAACCACACATACATGGAACTGTATACCATTTGTCCCTTGAGTCTAGTTTATCTCATCTACTACAACGTCTTCGAGTTTTACCAGTCCACACTGCCACAATGGTGGCATTTTTAAGGTTGGATAGTATTCTTTTTATGTAGCTACCACAGTTTTTCTTTTTGTCCACTGTTGATGGACCTGTAGGCTGTCTCCAGGCTTTGCCTATGGTGACTACAATGAATGTGGAAGGAAGACAGTACTTTGAGATCTTGATGTTTATTCTTTTGGCAATGTTCTTTGATGCAACATTGTTCAATCATATGATAGTTCTATTTTCAGTTTTTGGAGAGTCTTCCACACTGTTTTTTCCACCAATTAACTTTTCCCCAACAGGTAGGTTTCTGTTTTCTCCAAACTTTACCAATCATTTCCCATTCCTTTGCTGATCTTGGCTGTTCCACTTTGCCTTGTTATTGCTGGGATAAACACCATGACCAACAGCAACTTGGAAAGTCAGGTTAGGAACTCCAGGCAATAGCCGAGACAGAAAGCACAGAGGGAGCTGCTTGCCGACTCACTCCCTCGGGTTTGCTCACCTTCCTTTTCCGTGTCTCAGGCCTCCTCAGGCTGTGACTGCCCCAGTGTCATCATCAATCATCCATCAAGAACCCCCCCCCCCCGCAGCTATGCCAAAGACCAATCTGATGGAAACAATTCCTCAGTTTAGGGACCCTCTGTCTAAGCAGGTGTGGCTAGATTTGTGCCAAATTGACCAAATCTGACGCGCACAGAGTAGACACCTGAACAGAAGGTGGTGTTGCAGCATTGTCTGGACTAGCTTGTCTCTGCTACTTAGGGCTGATACTGAGTCTGAGGATTTGAGTTTGAGTCCCATATGGTAGAAGAAGAGAACTAAGTCCTGCAGATTGTCCTCTGACCCACACCCACACACCACAGCATTTATGTGCCACACACCCTGACACTATTTTAAAATGTCTAATTATTTTGCCCATTTTTAAGTTGAGTCATTTGGTGTCAATTTTGCTCCTGAGTTTGTTTTCCTTGTTGCACATGGGTACTATGCTTCTGTACATCAGCTCAACAACATAGCAGGTAAGTTGAGGCATCCCTTATGTATTTTTAAACATGAATATAGCTTGAAAAACCTTTCCTCCTACTAACAAAGGCACAAGTTCCCAAGTCAGTGAAAGTCTAGTTTAATATGGTTCATTCCTCCCTTATGATGTGACTGAGCCATAATGAAGGTCTCGGAATCTCTCCTTGTTTACTCTTCTTTCCATACCCAGACACTTCTACTTGCCTCCCAAGGGCTTGAACCTCTTGTCTTTACCCAACCAGATTCTGTTCTTATCTCTAAGCTCCTCCAAAGCTAGAAGCTTTTCTTTCCTAAGGCAGGGACAGAACTTGTGCTGGCTTGGGGTGGGCTCATCTTTAGGGGGGGCTATATCAGTGTCTTTTCCATCAATTGCCCTTTCTACCCCAATTCTGGCACATGCCCAGTTTTTGATAAATGAGGACTTTGGTGAAAGAAATAGACTCTTTTCCATAGGACACATGGGAAAGCAAATAATTAGAAGTGATATTGGGAAATTTCCAGGGACCACATTTTAATCTTAAAAGACCAAGAAGGAGTCTCTATCGACATAAGCATTCAGCTTTGCCTCAAGCTTACTCTATTTTTTTTTTAACCAAATCAGTCCAGAACATTTTATTTCACATCTTCTAGTCTGGCTGGACTATAATTAATGCCAGGAAGGGAGGATTTTATCTGTTTTTTTTTAAGACAGGGACTTAAGTAGCCCAGGTTAACTGCAATCTCAATATGTAGTTGATGTGGCCCTGAGCTCTTACTCCTCCTCCACTTTCACGCTCTGGGATTATAGGCTTCCTATTGTCTCCTTTAAGAGTGGGTTCTTTTTGAGCTGGGCGTGGTGGCGCACGCCTGTAATCCTAGCACTTGGGAGGCAGAGGCAGGTGGATTTCTGAGTTTGAGGCCAGCCTGGTCTACAGAGTGAGTTCCAGGACAGCCAGGACTACACAGAGAAACCCTGTCTTGAAAAACCAAAACAAAAAAACAAACAAACAAAAAAAAGAGTGGCTTCTTTTCTGGGGTGTCATCAACTAGAACTGACCTGAATGTCTCCTTCCTGATACTAGCTTTTTTGGTACCAGAAGGAACCAAGCAAGCTTTCAAAGGAGGAAGGCAAGCAACAGTCCTATCTATCTATGATGCTCATGAAGCACATCAATGCCAGCATGGCATGATGACCATACAAGTGCTAGTGGCATATGTGCCTTGGATGTAACCAATAGCTCTGCAATTGGATTTCAGCCCGCTCAATAAACGTGATGTCATGCCTATACTAAAAACTTAGCTAACTTATTCAGTGCTAGTGAAGTTATGGTTATTGGAGAATCTACAACCCCTATTCTACTAAACCAACATAATACCTAACAATAATCTATGAACATTTGTTCTTATGCCAACAGATAAGTGTTGTCTTCACCCTTCATCAAGGAAATCTCTTTGCAACAGATGAAGACCATTATAGAAAACTACAATTAAACAAATGCAGAGTTAAGGAGCCTAGTCCCAGTGGATACATCTACAAAACACTCTCACACCTAAGGCTCAAGAAACATTTCAGAAGATGGAGCAGGAAGATTTTAAGAGCCAGAGGATCAAGGAATTTACTGTGAGATTGTGTCTCTGTGCAATATCAGAGGCTACACCTGTAAAGTCCCACCAACATGACTGTTCAGACATGAGCTGAACAAAGAAGACACTAATAAATGTTCAAAACTGGATGGGGGGAAAGCCCAACAGGCATCAACCCCAAGCAAAGTACTACAGAAACTTAGTAAAGCTGGAAGCAGGAGAGTAGTCCCTCCCCGGACAGAGCGCGTGAATGGGTTGTCCAGTGCCAAATGTTCAGCCCTCAAAACAAGCATACTAAGGAGTACTCAAATGGTGGGCCTTGGTAAGGACTGATTGACATGGCTCCTGCCCTTGGAACAGAGCCAGCAGGGAGTAGTCTCCACGAGAATCAGTGGTTGCGGTGGGTATAAGGCTTGCTTGTATAAAACTATAAGTATTTTATTCCATGTTCCTACTTTGAGGAATGTTCTCTCTGCCAAGGTTAATGACTTCAGATAATCAGAGGCAGCATGAGTCTGGGGTGGTGGTGGTGAGGATGTGTGTAATGTCTCAGCAAAATGGTAGAATGCTATGACCTTCAGGACAGACCTTAAGGCTGTGGGAAAAATGCTGAAAACATGAGTTCAAACATATCTATCTATCTATCTATCTATCTATCTATCTATCTATCTATCTATCTAATTTTTCAACTATACAAAGTAAAAGGATGCAATCAAAAAGAAACAGAGGCAGATACATTATAAGCCAGCTTGTAAAAAAGATACTAAGGAAGAAGGTAAAGAGATTTAGGGAATAGTGATCATAGGACAAGATCCCACACAGCTAAGTTATTTTTTGTTTTGTTTTGTTTATGCTTATAAAGACTGGTAGACTTTTGGGTTCAAAGTCAGCCTGGTATAGAGGGAGCTTAGGTCCAGGCCCAGGTGTGGTAGGAATGGTAATTTCCGGGTGGGTTGCCACCCAGCTAACTTATTGTCTGTGTTTATACTTGCTGTTCCTTTCTAAGAATCAAGGGGCTTGGTTCATGGGCTTTTGATTCATGACATAATCAAAAGGGAACCTGGGTAATTACTGAATTGATATGTAAATAAAAAAGTGGGTTTTGATCTGCAAGAGATGAGCTATCTAGAGAGTTTTTAGAATAGCAAGAAAAAGCTGTACCAAGTAGAACACTTGCACACATGCATGCATGCCCATGCGTGAGAGTGCACACACACACATGCATATATACATATGCATGCATACATGTATGTGTATGTATATATATGCATATGCACATATATAGAGATAGCACAATCTAGAATGCTTGTCTCGAGCAGAACAACAAAGGCTGTCAACTTGTAACCCATGATTTGACTTCAAGTCACTTGTTTTGCAGTTCCCAGAAACCCCTTCTCTCAGAACCTCTCTTCAAGCTGAGGCTGGTCATTGGAATATGTATATATATTATATAAACTATAATACTATACTATAGATATATGTATGCATGCAATAACAAGTGATGAAAGAAGAGGCTATGAATTTTAAGGAGAGAGCGGAAGGTTATGTGAGAGGGTTTTGAGGGAGGAAAGGGAAGAGAGAGATGTTGAAATTAAAATACAATATAAAACATAACAACTACAGAAGAATGAGGGCATGTGAGTATTAGAAAACAATTATTGGAATATGAAGTATTTGAAGGTGAAACCCAAAATACCCAGTGCACCCATACTGGGATATAGAATCTCCCTTTACTGATGAATAACATTATTATCTGCTCTGTTTGTGACACTTATTTCAATGAATTGGACTACATGTTTTTGCAGATGTGCATGTCATCTTGAGAAGTAAAAAGTAAAAAGAAAGAAATAACTAGGTAATGTCGAGACATGCCCAAGTAGTCCCTGATCACGGCTCCATTCCAGAAAATGACCCCAGCAATGTAATTTCACACAGGGATGTTCCGCTGGGTGAGTTGTTCAGAGCATCTGTCTACTGCAGGCTCATTGCTTACTTTAAATGTGAGTGGATTTACAGAGTATGCCCCAATAAGCAGAAGAAAGGGGAACAATGCACTAACTGTTAGCATTTCTTCTAGACTCTACCCTATATTTACCTGGCAACAGTCAGGCAGGCCTGGCTTACTATGAAAGGGGCTGTTTGCCCCTCCTTGGTCTCTTATTGTCTCTTACTTTTATTCTAACTCGCTTACACTCCCTGACTTCCTAACGTCTCTCTCTCCCCCTCCCCTCTCTCTTCCATATGTTCCTGGACAGCCTTTTCTCTCCTCTCCTCTCCTCTCCTCTCCTCTCCTCTCCTCTCCTCTCCTCTCCTCTCCTCTCCTCTCCTCTCCTCTCCTCTCCTCTCCTCTCCTCACCTTGTCTTGCCTCTCCTCGCCTCTCCTCGCCTCTCTTGCTCTCCATCCCTCCCTCCCTCCTTCCCTCCCCTCCTTTTCTCTTTTCTGCCTCTACTCTTTTCTTCACTCCCCTTCCCATGCCCTAAATAAGTTCTGTTTTATACTATACCCATCATATGGCTGATACCTCAGGGGGAGGGTATGCGTCAGCATGGTCTGGCAGCCAAGGCACCCCTCCAATCCTACCATACCTGGCTCTACCAAACATCCTGGTTTCATTTTTATAAAGCACAACATTGCTGCTGTAGGACTTGGATCTAGGAACTTACAGACTCACATTTCTCATCTCAGATTTACAAACCCAGATCTCTCGCTAGATCTATCCATCCAAACCTGGTGAATTGATAAACTCTCTCCCCTGGTCAGTGAAAATGTCCCCTGGTCCTAAGGGAGGGCTGTTGAGCTTCCAGCCACCCTGTGGTGTCATTTTCCCTTGGATGAGATTTTTTCCCCTCTCTGCTAAGTTTTTTCTCGATGCTGTGAAATCCCAGGCCTGGGTGAACCATTCTCCTCATTCCCATGCAGGCACGGCCTGAACTCAGCCCCAGTTCACTGTGTGACAACCTGGTGATCTGGCCCAGCTGTTGCCATTTTGTAGTTATTAATATATCCTCAGAACACAGGCAGGGGTAATTAATAACTCCTATCCTCACCCAAAGGGAATGTCTTCGCTGCTCCGTACAGACTGGAACGCCTCCCAACCTAATTCCAAGGTCAAATTTGGCACCTATACCCACCAAACACTAACTCTACATGGCCACTTGATGGCCCTTTAACGACAAAACAAAACAAAGTTTCACAGTTCTCCACGGGGATTGGTCGGCTCTCCCCACCCCTCCTTCTTGCTGTGTGCTCTCCCCCACCCCTCCTTCTTGCTGCGTGCTCTCCACTCCCTGCTCCCAGCTGTCTTGGCTCTGTTGCGCCCACGGCAGCTAGCCTCAGCTCTCCACTTTCTGCCTTACTCCCTCAGCACGCACAGTGTGCACTGGAGTGGAGCTGCTGGCCAGCAGACTACAGTACGGGTGCTGCCTCTCACCCCCAGGCGCTCACTCTCTCACCCTGCCTTGCCCCTCCCCCCACCACCTATGCTTCCACTAGATTTGTTTGGATTTGACTCTGTCACACTTCTGCCATTCCATTCTAAGATACACAGCCACACTCCTGCTGCTTCATTCTAAGGTGCAGCACATGACTCTCCTCCAGGTGGAGCTGTAACTTCAGCACCATCTTTGTTGGGGGCAGTCTCAAGACTGTCTGCCATCTTTATTGTGGGGAGATAAGGTTTTGCTATGCTAGTGCTTCAGTGCCATCTTAGCTAATGGCAGTCACATGACTGGCTATAGCTTCAGTGCCACCTTTGCTAAGGGCAGTCTCATGATTGTCTGCCATCTTTGTTATGGGCAGTTCCTACCTCACTGCTTCCTCACCTTGAGACAGCCTAACTTAAGGTCTCCAAAGACATTTCAATTAAGATAAAGTTGTCATATGATTTCTATCCTGTCTTGGTAAATAATGATTTTCATATTAATTTAAAGATTGCAATAGTAAAATGATTAAAGATTAAATATATGTTTAGCCTTGTTTTTGCTACTGTCATTGTCTTAGGGTTTTACTGCTGTGACTCTGTGACTCTATGACCAAGGCAATGCTTCTAAATACATTCAGTTGGGGCTGGCTTACAGGTTCAGAGATTCAGTCCTGTGACATCAATGCAGGAGCATGATAGCACCCAGGCAGACATGGGGTAGGCTGAGCTGAGTGTTCTACATCTTCATCTGAAGGCTGCTAGCAGAATATTGTTTTCCAGGCAGTTAGGATTAAAGCCTACACCCACAGTGACACACCTACTCCAACAGGACCACACCTTCTAATAGAGCCAAGCATATACAAATCATCATAATCATTAAATTACAATATGTGCTCTTTATTTGCTAGATACATTCTAAAAGAAATAATTAAACAATCATAGGTTGTCTATCTCAGATATGTTATATAGAGACTAGCTATCAATCTTGTCAGAAATCTGATAAATATAATGCTAAATGTTTAAGCTTATTATGACACAGAGAGAATGACTTCCCAAAGCCTAACAGTGACCCCTGCCCCCTAAGTCTGAGAAGGTGTGGTATGGACACAGCAACAGGACTGCCTGGATTGTGGTATGATAATCACTGAGAAAAACTACTCCATTGCCTTACCTGCTTGTGGACCTGCTGCCCATACTGTGGACAAAGAGAGAATACCCAGAAAGGTAAATGTCTCATATTGCCTAAGACAAGGTAAATCATTTCTTCACATTTATATTCCAGAGGAAAAAGCTTCTCATCTTCTATGCCTGATGGTCAGATTGACCATGCCCGAGTTTCGATGGAGACCACAGGGACTTGGAAACTATTTAGGTAGTGGACTATAGACCTACCTCTGTCATTTTAATCAATACGTGACACCCAGATGAAAATTTATTCTTCCCAGATTTCTGAGTACATTGACAGCTAAGCTAACTGTAGCTCCCTACCCCAGGGTAGTCCCCCACTCTGTTAACTCTTAGTCAATTTGTTACAGGCAGGTTTGCCTAACTCACAGACTTCAAGATAAAGAATACACAAGTTCAGATGTAATCTCCCACAGAAGTCACCTTCTGTTACTTCCTTACCTAAACTCAGTTTCCAGGGACTGAATGTTTCATATTCCTTCCCCTTGTTACGCCATTATCCTAACATTAATCAATAGAGTTCTTAAAATTATCACAACTCTGATAAAACATTCCACTATATGATCCAACTCTGATACTCACAAGTTCAAAATTTAAGTTTCCTTAGGTTATCTTCTAACTATAGACTTAAAATGTGTCTCATGCTAAATATTCTATCAGCTATCATAGTTACAAATATAAGCTCCCATTGGTTGTCTTTTAACTAAGACTTAAGGTGTTTTTGATGCTAAACTATATGATCAACTATCATATTCACAAGGTTTTGAGTTTTCTTTAATTATCTTTTAAATGTAAATTGAAAAGTGTTTGCTATTTTACTAAATTGACATATATTCAGTATCCTAGACAGAAGAAAAAGCCTTACTTGTGCCTTCTGCTCCACAAAGGGTTTTTGTCTTCCTTAAGCTTACCTTAAAGACTGTTCACGCTGTTAACAAACATCTCTTTTATGAACTTATAAGCTCCCAGAAACACACTCAGTTCTACCTCTCATGGACCAAACAGACTCCATCTAGATAAGTACACCTGCTAATCAACAGTCTAAGTTTCCACCTGTAACCTATTCCAGGGGTGGGATCCCTGGGATTGGCACTCCCCTCCCCCAAACCATCCAGACCTAAGGGTTTCAAATGTATGTATACATTTTTTTCTCCAAAATGTATTTTATTCTCTATCTTATGTCTGCGTGTGTATGTATGTATAAATATCTGTGTGTGTGTGTGTGTGTGTGTGTATATATGTGTGTGTGTGTGTGTGTGTGTGTGTGTGTGTGTATGTATGTATGTGTTTCAGCACCTTGCCAAGTCCAGATGTTTACTCAAAATCTACATCCAGGAAAGCTCCAGAGCAGCAACCCACAGACACTTCAATTTCCTCTCACAGACTCAGATGTTTCTGCCGGACCCATTTCTTCTGCTTACAGATGGTTCCACAGACCCTGGACAACAAGGAAACAGCCGACTCTGCTCTCCATTTTCTTAGGTTTTTCAGAGACACATCATCCCAAAGTCAGCAGGAAGTAGTTAAAGATCATGATGACGACCCTATACCTACATCACCATCACCTCTTTCTAGTTTTTCCTGTTTTTAAAAAAATTAAGCCAAAATTGAGGAATGTTAGCATTCCTTCTAGGCCCCACCCCACAGTTACCTGGCAACAGTGAGGTAGGCCCTGCTTACTATAAAAGGGGTTGTTTGCCCCCTCCTCATTCTCTTATTCCCTCTTACTTTCCCTGGCTTCCTAGACCCTTTCTCCCTCTCTTCCCTTCCCTCTCCCCCTCTCTCCATATGTTCCTGGCCAGCCTCTCCTCTGTCTGTCTCTCTCCCTCCCTCCCTTCTTCCCTCCTTCTCTCTCTCTCTCTCTCTCTCTCTCTCTCTCTCTCTCTCTCTTTCTCTCTCTCTCCCTCCCTCCCTCCCTCCCCCCTCCCTCCCTCTCTCTCCCTCCTCCCTCCCTCCCCCCTCTCTCTTTTTCTGCCTCTACTCTTTTCTCAATTCCCCTTCCCATGCCTGAAATGAATTCTACTACACTATACCTGTGTATACTGTCTGTGGCTGATACCTCAGGGGGAGGGATGCCTTCGCATGGGCCTGCAGAGGCCCCTCCCCCCATTCCATACCTCTCATTACAAAACATATCCTGCTTTCTTTGTTTTTTAAAACACAAGACTAACTCACTAATTAGATTCATGACAGATGGATTTTCTACTCTGGGTTACTTTTTATGAAGGTCTCTTTAGATTCATTTGGATAAATTTTGACAATAGCTACTAAATATTGTCAACAGCAAAATCTCTACCCGGTGTCTCTTAAGACATGTCCTGTATGGAGTTGATTTCTCAGAGCAATAGTGAAACATTTTACTGTGAGTAAATACTCACACCTAGAGCTACCTGATTTCTCTTACCAAGACATATGTTTCACAGTATGGCATTTAGTGATATGTTAATTTGCTGTTACTTGAGTGGATAACAGGCCTAAAGTAGAGGGTTACAGATGGTGGAGCATTGACTAGTGCATCTGCAGGCCCCTACCCCATGGTGTCAGAGCCAAGCAGATGAGCAGGTGGCGCACTTCTGGGGTAGAGCCCCGAGAAGATGCCCGTGACTGGAGCCAATCTTACCTGCAATCTATTCGACTCGCAGTTAATTTAAGCTCAGGTCCAACTCTTCAAAAATAGCACTTTACCATCTATTTTAAAATAGTGAAATAAATAAAACTTTTTACCTTAGAAATAGCTCATAAAGTGAAATTGCCAAATCAGCCAAGGACATTATTTATAAGAAGCACCCACATTCTTTCAACTGTCCCCAGACAGGCTCCCGAGGAGTCTCCTCCAGAGATTGCTCCAGGCAGACTTGGCTCAAACAGTGACTATCATGACAACCATTTTAGGGATTTTAACTATGAAAGTTAAGTATTCCATGATGGAACAGCTGACAGTTTTAGCAACCTGTGTTTACTGTGTCTTACTTTCTTTGTGAAGGTCAGTAGACATTTCAAATGGGTAACAGGACGTGCAGTTAGAATGAATCTGTGCATCCAAATGTAAAGGGCAGTTTTCCACCTTAAGGATGCTTCAGAGACTCCTCCAGGGCCCTTTACTACACAGAGCCCTTTGGCCTTTGGAGCAGGGAAAGCTTCTGTTTTCTAGTGGGATGCTCTAATTATTCAATGGAACTGACTAGAACTTGCCAGCTCACACACAGGGAGACAGCATTCCAAGGATACATTCTGGGAAAGTTCTGACATTCATCTGTTTTCTGTTACCAACAGCTCTCTGCTACTCTCTCAATTATATGAATGGAACTTTGTAGAGCCTTGAAACAGAAGGTCAAGTGTATCAGTCAGGGTTGTCTAGAGTCCCAGAACTTATGGAATGTCTCTCTAAATTGAGAGAATTTATTGTGATAACTTACAGTCTGTAGTCCAACTAACCCAACAATGGTCAGCTGTGAATAGGAAGTCTAAGAATCTCGTAGTTGCTCGGTCCCATGGGGCTAGGTGTCTCCGCTGGTCTTCTGTAGAAACAGTTTCCAACAGATGTGCTGGCAAATACGTGTGAGCAGGCGAAGAAGAGCGAGTCTTCCTTCTTCCCATGTCCTTCTGTAGGTGTCCAGCAGAAGGTGTGGCCCAGGGTAAGGGTGTGTACCACCATACCTGGATCTGGGACTTGTTTTGTTCCAGGCTGACCTTGAACTCAGGGATTTCCTTGCCTCAGTCTCCTGGAATTAAAGGTCTGTACTACCTTGCCTGGGCCTAAGCTTTTCATGCCCACTATGCCTCAAGATCTCTATGCCAAGTTCCAGTTCAGAAACTTGTGTCTCCCAGCCACAAGATCTGGATCACAGGTGAGCCCTCCAATTCTGGGTTGTAGTCCATTCCAGATATAGTCACGCTGACAACCAGGGATAGCCATTACATCAAGAGAACAAGTATTTATTGAATGAGTACAACAGGCAAAGTCTTAAGCCAGGAGTTGGAGATGTGATGCTAAAGAATCTTCTGGATATCCAGATGCTGCAGAAAAATGACTATTTTATAAACAGATCTCAGTCTTCAGAAGGCAGGAGAAAGAGCATGCTTGAAATTCTGAGACTTTTGAAGAGGAAGACAGCTTACATGTAAACTAAGAAGGAGGGGAAGATTAGCATTTATTTGCAATTATTATGAGATTATTCTAAGTGAGTAGGTAATGATGATGATTGTCATTATTATCTTTGTTTAGTAACTACTTGGTGAGTGCTAAGTACTGCACTGTATGCATGCGAAATACAAGTTCTCAAGAAACCCACACCAAAAATGTGTCTTTAGACCTCAGCGAGTTTTCTAGTTTCTCTGAAGAAAAGGACAGCAGTTCAGGCACAGCCTGGAACTAGGAACTCTGGAACAGACAACACTGCTAGGGGAGCAGAATGAAGAAGTGGGAGAGAGCCCTGGCTGTGTGGCTGGGGAGGGAAGTGGGTCAGGCGTCCCAGGCACTTCCCAGGAGCTGCCAGGCTGTTCTGGGTTTCAGTCTGAAATCTGAAGTAGAAAAAGAAAAGCTCGGATTGGTCCTTAGTGTGACCCAAGGCCAGGGGGAACACTTCTGAGAAGGGACTCCTGGCTTTGCTTGGACATGTGCTGTGGGTGGAGGAGAAGAGACTGATGAGATTGTTGGAAAGCAAACCCAGCCAGAGCAGCAGGCATGGGTTGAAGATTATTCTCTATTAGAGACTCTGAATCTACGCTGTCCATGTGCCAAGCACACTTCACACGTAGGTAGTTACCACTCATTCTCACATCCACTCACACCCACTCTCAAACCAAACAGAAGCCAAGATTTGATTAACCGGAAATCCTACCTAGCATGGCCGGCATAATTTGTATTCTCTTAAAACACTCAGGAGGACCATCAGATGGCTGATTAAGCTGTAAGAAAGAGTATGTGCTAGGAGAGACTCCGTGCGCATTCTGCCTGAAGCGCCCAGGGTTAGTGTCCACGTCTGTGCTAGTCAACTATGGGTCAGGTCATGTTTGGAGTCCTAGGACAAAGCTCTAACTCCCTCGATCCTGGATCATTAGCTCCGGCTCCCCCTCCCCCACTGCATCACACTGTGTGTAATATACACTTGGGTTGACCCTAATGGAAACTCAATCAATTATTCATGCCGCCTCTACAGCAAGTGGAGGGTGTCGACCAGGGGAACTCCCAAAGGAGTTTCTGTTCTGGTTTTTGTTTCTGATTTTAAAAACAAGAAGAAAGATAGGAAAACATCTTCAGAATAAAAAACCCACTGTTAAAGAGATAAATGCTGGACCTTGGAATGAAACTGTTTGGCTCTTTTATGATCCACTCAGTGCTAACTTTTTTTTTTTTTTTTACTAAGGAGCATGAAGGCAGGGCTCCTTAACCTGACGTCATCGTGCACTTGACGGCTTCTGTAACTGGTCTGGGTTAGGATCAGATTACGGGAGCATTCACAACGCAGTCTTAGAAAACAAGGGATCATTCTACCTGGATGTATGCAGAAAGGAGCCATGCCCACCATACACACCTGGTCCATTTGCACAAGTTGGCAGGCTACTCTCGAATCCAGTTGCTGGAGGTAGGCCAGGAATGCCCCTTGTGTGCACAGCCCAACTCTTAGGCTACTGCACTAATGAGGACAGGCTGAAATTGGGATGACAGCAAAGGACACTGAGCTGGCCCTCCTCACTCCTTCCCCGTCTCTCCCTTCCCTCTCCATCCCTCCATCCTCCCTCTTTTTTTGTTTTTCTTGTCTTTATTTCTTTCAGGGATAAATTAGCTGACTTGAAGTTTTGGGTAATTATCTGGTGTGAATTCTGAAATCCATTAAAATGTTTAAAAACCTAATAAAAGTTCCACTAATTTAAACTGTATTATCATTTTGACAGGCCCAAGCTGGGAAGGCTTACGTTTGCTTGGTAAACGGATTCTTAATAGTGTGAAATTAATAGTGCAAACCAGATTGCAGAGGGAATGTTTGAAATACTTAAAGGACAAATTGCCGTCAGCACTGACAAGCCCCGTAGGAGTGCTGTTTACACAGAAGCAAATGGCTGATACTCACAAGGCATTAGAATGTATTAATGAAATCAGACCTCCCCTGCCAGGCAACACCAACGTAGCTTAATTTGACTACTGTATGGTTTTTGTTTTTGTTTTGATTTTTGGGACAGAATTTCATTGTGTTGCCTGGGCTGGCCCCAAACCCACAGCCTTTCTGCCTCAGCGTTGGCCTAAGTGCTGGGAACACAGACACATGCCACCACATTCTTCGAGCTTCTGTTTTCAAAGAGATAAAAAAAATCACCCCTATAACCCATAATATTCCATTGTAACTGGGAAGTGCCTGGGATAGTACAGATCCATGTCTCTGTCATGACAGCAATCTGGATTTATGTCATGACCTCTCATTTAACTGTCACTGTGAGTTTGGGTACCTGTGTTCTGTCAAAGGTGAAATAAGAATTTTGCTCTGACCTTTGTAGGTTATTGTGGAGACGCTGTAGTTGTGTGTTGGGTTGCTAGGACCATTTCCATACAAGTTGGCTATGAGATAGAAAAGAAGTATCCTGTGAGCTCACAGATTTGAAAGACCATGAACAAAAATGATGACTTCTCTAACTACAGTAACAGTTAAGACAGAACTTTTAATGACTGAGTTATTCATTCATAAATAAGATTGTAAATTCCCACTCTTTGTAACTTCCATGTTAAATCTCAAGATTGGTGATTAAAATATAAATAGGTTTTCAATAAAAAAGGATTTGGGGGTGCTGGGGATGGGGCCTGGTGGCAGAGTATTTGCTTATCCTCTGGGTTTGATTTCTAGCAGAACACACAGTGATAGCATAAACCCCAAATCTTAAGAACCATGGCATCTTTTCAATGTAAGTGTTCTGGAGATTTTCATGTGCTTTAAATTTTAGTCAGTTTAAAATGTTATAGGTCTCAGGTTTTAGGTAGCAATGTTAGTACTCTGTCTAAGCTCCACCCCACAATTACCTCGCAACAGCCAGGTATGGCCTGCCCTGCAGTTGCCTGGCAACAGCCAGGTAGACCTGGCCCACTATAAAAGGGGATCCTTGCCCCTCCTCTCTCTCTCATCTTGCCTCTTGGCACTCTCACCTCTCTGCCCTCTTGGGCTCTCCTCCCCTCCCCCCTCTCTCCACATGGTCATGGCCTGCCTCCACTCCTCTCTACTCTTTCTATTCTCTCTCTCTCTTTGCCTCTCTCTGCCTCCACTACCCCATCAACTCCCATCCTCTGCCCTGAATAAACTCTATTCTATACCATGTCTGTGTGTGTCTGGTCCCTCAGGGGGAAGAGATGCCTCGGTATGGGCCTGTCTAGGCACCCCCTTCCCTACAGTGCCTTATACCATTCTCTAAACATCTCTCTCTTTATGAACCCAACATTTGGTGCTGAAACCCAGGAACAATAAGAAACAGTGTTGGCATACACCTTTCATCCCAGACAGAGGCAGGTGGATCTCTGAGTTCCAGGCCAGATTGCTCTACTGAGTGAGTTTAAAGGACAGCCAGAGCTACACAGAGAAACCCTGCGTTGAGAAGCCAAAATAAGTAAGTAAGTAAGTAAGTAAGTAAGTAAGCAAATAAATAAATGAATAGAAAATATTAAGGGAAAAACTTAGCAGACTGGAGAGAGAGAGAGAGAGAGAGAGAGAGAGAGAGAGAGAGAGAATTAACTGTACAATTAATGGCCACTTTTAACTAATGGGAAAATACTAGCAAGTTCCAACTTCTATTTCTTTTTTACTTGGAAATAAATTATGTTCTAGGCTTCATTTATATTAAGTATTTGTGCGATGTATTAATGTTGGCTTACCGAAATTAAAAATGGGGTTTATATAGTTGTTTGCATTTCAAAGGTCTAGCATTCAGAGTTGGTAACAGCTCTTACAAGAACAAGAATTGCCACTGTCACAGGAAACATACTATTCCAATTGCTTTGAATGAGAAATGCCCCCATAAACATAAGCATTTTAACACTTTGTCTTCAATTAGTGGTGCTATTTAGAGCCAATCTGGGAGGCCCCTCTGGAGGAGGCATGCCTCAGGGGCAGGCTCTTAGAATTGAAAGCTTTGCCTGTGCTTAGTTCTCTCTTTGCTTCCTGTTTGCTGGTAACAATTCGATTGGTCAGTCCTCTGCTCTTCTCCCATGCCTGCCGTATCCCTGTGGAATCATACACACAAATAAACTCTTCATGTAAGTATATGTATGCGTATGTATATGTATATGATGTATGTGTATGTGTATATGTGTATGTGTATGTGTATATGTATGTGTATATGATGTATGTGTATGTGTATATGTATATGTATATGATGTATGTGCATGTGTATGTGTATATGGACACTGCTGTGTTTGTAGTACTTCAGCACAACAATGGAAACACAACTAATAGAAACAGTAACAAGCGTTCAATGCAGCATTTATTTTAACAAGAGACACAATCTTTTGTGGATTAGCTGTTACTTTTCTTTTGGGGTCTGGGGGTCTAGTCAATTGAGATTAACCAGGAACTGTGTAGTCCAGGCCTGGTGTAGGCTGGGAGAGGCGCCCGCTGAGGTGCCTCACGACAGGTTGGGTCCCTCAAGGCACCATGTGCATGAAGAGGCTCTTGCACCCAAGCAGCTGAGTTTCAAGGAATTTGCCTTGTATTGCATGCTGTGCCAGATGCTTCTGCTCACCCTTGGGTTGGCAGCAGCCTCTGGGAAACTCCCAGCTCTCAGGACCTGTCTGTCTCTAGGGAGTAGAGCTATAGTCACTCTGAAAGTCTGCCAAGGAAGATAAAGAAGCAGAAGCCCTTCTTGACTGTAGCTTGCATAGATATGAGCAAATTCTTATTGTTACTAAAATTACACTATAGCAATGACATAATGGCTTTGAGGTAACACACACACACACACACACACACACACACACACACATGCAAATTTACAAATTTAAACCTCTTGATATGCTTCCACAGGGCAAATTTGCAAATGTATAGAGGTTCAACGTCTACAAATGGACTCTTTTCAGACTAGGCAAGCGCTCTGGCTGACAGGCGTGCACTGCCTCTCTCTCTCTCTCTCTCTCTCTCTCTCTCTCTCTGCCTCTGTCTCTCTCTGTCTCTGTCTCTCTCTGTCTCTCTCTCTCTGCCTCTGTCTCTCTCTCTTAATTTTTATTGTCATGGGCTTTACTATTTCTTTGCTATTTCAACCATGCAACTCTCAACCCACGTCCTTCTAGGTTTTGAGATGGTTCGATGTGTGTATTCCTCTGAGCTGGATGTGCTAGTTCCTCACGTACTTATTTGGACGAGGTGGAGGATAGTGACTACAGAACCCACTGATGATGCTTCATACTGTGAAGAGCTGCTGCTGCACCAGCATTTGCAGCATACGTTCTTCCGCACTATTACACAGGTAAGACACTGTCTTAGTTGGGGTTTTACTGTTGTGAACAGACACCATGGCCAAGGCAACTCTTATAAGGACTCAATTTAGTTGGGGCTGGCTTACAGGTTCAGAGGGTCAGTCCATTATCATCAGGGTGGGAACATGGCAGCATCCAGGCATGCATGGTACAGGAGGAGCTGAGAGTTCTACATCTTCATCTGAAGGCTGCTAGCAGAATACTGACTTCCAGGCAGCTAGGATGAGGGAATTAAAGCCCACTCCCACAGTGACACACCTGCTCCAACAGGGTCACACCTTCTAATAGAGCAATTCCCTGGGCCAAGTATATACAAACTATCAGAGACTCAGATGTTCTTTTGAAGTAGTTAATACTTTAGTAAACACAAATATAGAAGTGATTGGGAATAATTACAAGTAACATGGATAAACTATCACAAAAATAAGCTTATGTTCGAGTACGGAAAAATTCCTGTATTCATCCCTGGCTTTCCTTATCTGAGAATGATTTAAAAGCTAAAACAACTACAAAGAAATCCAAATTCACCACTGGGAACAAAAATTAACACAATTACACATGTGCAACTAAAGCAAAAACAGGTACATTCCTTACACCAAGATGAAAACACAAGACAGAGGCAGGCTAACCATTAGAAGAAATATTTGCAAACCATGTGCCAGGCAAGAGAATAATGTTTAAAATCTTTGAGGAACTCAAACAGTTCTATAGGATAAAATGATCCAGTTAAACGGGCAAGGGGCTGAGTAGGCTTATTAGAACAAAGTAAAGAAATGACCAGTGGAAACAAGAGCAAATGAAAATGAGAGAGAGAGAGAGAGAGAGAGAGAGAGAGAGAGAGAGAGAGAGAGACAGGAGGGAGGGAGGGAGGGGGGGAGGAAGGGAGGGAGGGAGGGAGGGAAGAAACACAAAATAAAACGTCACTCCCATGTGCTGTAATGGTTAGAACACCCCTCACCAAAAAACTAAAATAAAACTAAAAACAAACCCAAATGCAGTGGTAAAAAAAAAAGAGAATCTCTGTGTACTATTGGCAAGAATGTCACTTAGTTCAGCATCAGTTTAAGGAAAAAAAAAAAGCAAAGTTCTTAAAAGACCAAGAAAGAGAATATTTTTATAGCATGTAGCCGCAAGCATGCTCTTCCCAGGCCCAGCTTTCAAAGAAGGTAGGATTCTCCATGGCCCAGTTGTCTCCATGCGCAACATTTACCCAGAGACCTAGACTCTGTTAAGAAATGGCGCACAGCATGCTCGATGCACTGCTGCCAGCAGCCACGTGGGGTGCCAGTCTCACTGTCAAGTGGATAAAGAAGCCATAAGCAAAAATGCCCAGTGTTCACGAAGAAAGGCATGCTGTCGTTTGTGACAGCGTGTCTAGGACTGGGAAATACTATCATAAAGGACATACTCCCAACACCAGAGGACAAGAAGTGCTCGCGTCAGAGCACACAGCACATGACCTCTGAGCATTTGTAGAGCGGTGCGGCTTAGCCTCTGTGCACCCTTGTCTGGTTGGAGGTAAGTGAGATTAAACGCTCCCTTCCTGGGGCTGGAGAGAGTGCTCAGCGATTAAGAGCACTGACTGCTCTTCCAGAGGTCCTGAGTTCAAATCCCAGCAACCACATGGTGGCTCACAAACCATCCCTCTTCTGGTGTGTCTGAAGACAGCTGCAGTGTACTTACATATAATAAATAAATAATTTTTTTAAAAAAGCTCCCTTCCTGAATGCAAGCCTCATTTACATGAGGTGAAGAGTACAGGAATCAGAAAGAATCGTCCCCCCCCGCCGCCAGGACTGCATTTATTCAAGAAAAGTTATGAGGGAGAGCAGGGAGAGGAGCATCTTCCACCATGACGGACATGCACCAAGCAGAGAAGGCACCAAGAGCAAAGCTGGACCCCGTGAGCTCAAGCCGTCCTCGTGCTGCATAGCCACTGGCAGCAGAGCAGATTCTCCGGGGGTGTACAGCAGCAGCTACCTTGAGAAGCACATATTACCTATGTCATTTCCAGATTTTTTTCCCAATTTCTTTTTCTTTTCATTAGAGGGACTTGACCCCAGTGTCACGTGATAAAGAAAAGCCAATTAGTGCAGGCAGTTTACCTCTGCAGCGAGGAAAGGCTGCTTGGTGACTCTGCTTAGCACACCGAAAACGCAGTTCTGCAGTTATTTAACCAACGGCAGTAGAAAGCAACTAAATGGCACATTAGGGAGGTAAAGCTACTCCCTGCTTGGAATGCAAAAATTTCTCTTGCAAATGCACTCTTTGAAAGAACCAAAACTAAAAACTTACTGCCTTTAACGGCTGTGGTTTCCTTTTAAAACATATGTTTACATTCCAAATCTCGTGTGATATGATCGGATCAAAGCTGTTTAATTTGGCTGGTCTTGTTTTACGACGTTTGACTGTTATAATGTAAAAAACGAGAACTATATGAACTAGGCAGGCAGTGATAAAGATGGAATGATGTCCGCCGCCGCTCTGCTCGCTCAGGACGCTGCAGGTGCATTATTTATGACTAACAGTTGTGGCGAGGCGAGAGCAGTACCGAGATGCCCGGTCTTAACATTACGGCCAGAGCGACACGGTGTAGCAGCCTTTCCTAAGGAACTCTCAATACAAAGACCGCAACTGTGTTAACTCCAAAGCTTACGTCCCTTCCCTCTTCCTTCTCTTCTTCCTTTCCCCCTCTTCCCTGTCCTTCCTCCATCTCTCCCGCCATTTATTTATTTGTGTTGCACTGGAGATGGGAGTGAGGCGGGCCACATGCCTTCTCCGCAAATGCTCCACGCGCTGGCCCACACACTTTGAAAAGCCCTGTCTCCCTTTTGTGATTGGCTGAGTGCAAAGAGCCGTGGCCCTGTGGCTTGGCAGTTTAGGTCTACTTCTCCTTCATGCACCATTTCTCCACAGAGACTATGGGCAACCCCTCCAGACCCATCCCTTGCCTTTATTTCAAAACACACCATTTGGAGAGCTGATCAAGTCAATGTGTGAGGCCTATATGCCAGATTTTTCACCTAGTGGATCTCCTCCCACTGTTACTGTGTCTTCATCAATAATTCAGAGCAGGCTGTCAGCCTCTATGACAATGACTCTCAATCTGTGGGTTGTGACCTTTTTTGAGGTCAAGTGACCCTTTCACAGGGGTCACCAAAAACCATTGGAAAATAGAGATATTTATATTATGACTCATAACAGTAGCAAAATTAATTATGAAGTAGCAATTAAAATAATTTTATGGTTTTGTCTCACCACAACATGAGGAACTGTACTAAAGGGGCACAGCATTAGGGAGGGCGAGAACCACTGATTTACACTGACCACAAAGTCGTGTTAATTCCCCCTTTATTCTCCCCTTTCCTTCATTTCCCCATCTTCTCTCTTACCGTTTTTCTCTTTGTGAACTGACGCCCAGCATTCTTCCCTAGACCGAGTCATGACAGCACTACCTTCCCGTTATACTCCCACTTATAATAGATAATGGACTTCTACTCCCTGGGGAGCCTTGTTTCCTGATGCCTAAGTCACAGTATACCATGTTAAATGTGAGTCTTCAGGGTGCTCTTGTCTTTGCAGCCAGCTCTCCCCTAGTCTCCACAGCTGGCCAGCTGCTCCTCCCCCATGGTCACTTTCACGCCTTTCTCTCAGAAAGGGCCTCAGTGGCCCAGGTCCAGGCCTCAGGCCCTTTCCTCAACCATTTCTACCTTTCCCACACATATGACAGGCACGATCAACACCTGACGTCTTCAAGGGCTGGCGCTCTCCTTGAAATCTATGAATATGTAATCCTGGAGTCCAGTATGAGGCCTGTAACATAGTAAGTGCACGTAATTAGTCTACGAAAAACTAACTCAAAGATCCTCTGCCACAGGGCTCCATACTCAAATAGTACTGGGAGAGAGATAGCTTCCCAGGAGTGTGGACAAGCCTGTGAGGGCAGTAACACCATCACTGCTGCTCAGAGGAACCATCTGGAACCCTCACGACACAGTTACTGAGGAGTGGCCTGGGATAGGAGACTTTTGGTTTCCATTTGTGCCTGGAGCTGATCCTGTGCCACAGCACTGCATACACAAATACCACTAGTAGAAAGCTGGTCTCCCAGGAGAGCCTACACACTTGTGAGCACAGTTAAGACCACCACTTCTGCTCAAATTCCTGGCCCAAGAGGGACCCTCCCAGAGCCATCAGGACACAGGAACCAAGGAACAGCTGGGGACAGGATCCTTCTGGCTTCTATCTGTACCCCAGAACTGACCCTCTACCACAGCTTCTCATACCCAAATCCCTCTTGGAGAGAACCGGTCTCCAAGGAATACTGACACAGAGGTTTGCAGGAGGGACAAGCCACAGTGAGAGACAACAAGACCAGCTAACATTAGAGATAAACCAGATGGTGAAAGGCAAGGGTGAGAACATAAGCAACAGAAACCAAGTTAACTTGGCATCATCAGAACCCAGTTCTTCCACAACAGTGAGTCCTGGATACCCCAACACACCAGAAAAGCAAGACTAACTTAAAATAACATCTCATGATGATGATAGAGGACTTTAAGAAGGACATAAATAACTCACTAAAGGCATACAAGAGGACACAGGTAAATAGGTAGAAACCCTTAAAGAGGAAACACAAAAATCCCTTAAAGAATTACAGGAAAACACAACCAACCAAGTGAAGGAACTGAACAAAACCATCAAGGATCTAAAAATGGAAATAGAAACAATAAAGAAATCACAAAGGGAGACAACCCTGGAGATAGAAAACCTAGAAAAGAGATCAAGAGTCATAGATGCAAACATCACCACATAATACAAGAGGTAGAAGAGAGAATCTTAGGTGCAGAAGACACCATAGAAAACATTGACACAACACTCAAAGAAAACAAAAAGCAAAAAGCTCCTAACCCAAAACATCCAGAAAATCCCAGACACAATGAGAAGATGAAACCTAAGGATAATAGGTATAGAAGAGAGCAAAGATTCCCAACTTAAAGGGCCAGTAAATACCTTCAACAAAATTATAGAAGAAAACACCTCTACCCTAAAGAAAGAGATGCCCATAAACATAAAAGAAGCCTATTAAACTCCAAATAGATTGGCCCAGAAAAGAAATTCCTCCTGACACATAATAGTCAAAACACCAAATGCACAAAACAAAGAAAGAATATTAAAAGCAGTAAGGGAAAAAGGTCAAGTAATTTATAGAAGCAGACCTATCAGAATTACACTAGATTTTTCACCAGAGACTATGAAAGCTAGAAGATCCTGGGAAGATCTTATACAGACCCTCAGAGAGCACAAATGCCAGCCCAATCTACTATACCCAGCAAAACTCTCAATTACCATAGATGGAGAAACCAAGATATTTCATGACAAAACCAAATTTACACAACATCTTTCCACAAATCCAGTCCTACAAAGGATAATAGATGGAAAAAGTCAATACAAGAAGGGAAACTACATCCTAGAAAAAGTAAGAAAGTAATCTTCTTTCAACAAACCCAAAAGAAGATAGCCACACAAACATAAAAATAACATAAAAAATAACAGGAAGCAACAATCACTATTCCTTAATATCTCTTAACATCAGTGGACTCAATTCCCCAATAAAAATGACATAGACTAACAGACTGGACATGTAAACAGCACCAGCATTTTGCTGCATATAGCAAACACACTTCAGTGTAAAAGACAAACATACCTCAGAGTAAAGGGCTGGAAAAATTTTTCCAAGAAAATGGACCCAAAAAACAAGCTGGAGTAGCCATTCTAATATTGGATAAAATTGACTTTCAACCAAAAGTCATCAAAAAGAGATAAGGAAGGACACTTCATACTCATCAATGGAGAAATCTAGCAAGAAGAACTCTCAATTTTGAACATCTATGCTCCAAATGCAAGGGCACCAACATTCATAAAAGAAACTAAAGCTCTAATCACACATTGCACTTCACATAGTAGTTGTGGGAGACTTTGACATCCTCTCATCAATGGACAGATCATGGAAATAGAAACTAAACAGAGACACAATGAAACTAACAGAAGTTATGGACCAAATGGATTTAACACAAATCTATAGAACATTTCACCCTAAATCAAAAGAATATACCTTCTTCTCAGCACCCTATGGTACCTTCTCCAAAACTGACCATATATTCGGTCACAAATCAGATATAAGAAGATTGAAATAGTCCCATGCCTCCTATCAGATCACTATGAATTAAGGCTGGTCTTCAATAACAACAAAAACAACAGAAAGCCCACATACACATGGAAGCTGAACAATACTTTACTCAATGATAATTTGGTCAAGGAAGAAATAAAGAAAGAAAGAAAAAACTTTTTAAAATTTAATGAAAATGAAGGTACAACATACCCAAACTTATGAGACACAATGGAAGCAGTGCTAAGAGGAAAACTCATACCTCTGAGTGCCTCCAAAGCAGAACTGGAAAGAGCACACACTAGCAGCTTAACAGCTCACCTGAAAGCTCTAGAACAAAAAGAAGAAATACACCCAAGGGGAGTAGATGGCAGGAAGTAATCAAACTCAGGGCTGAAAACAACCAAGTAGAAACAAAAAAGAACTATACAAAGAATCAACCAAACCAGGAGCTGGTTCTTTGAGAAAATCAGCAAGATAGATAAACTCTTATCCAGTCTAACCAGAGGGCACAGAGACAGTATCCAAATAAACAAAATCAGAAATGTAATGGGAGATATAACAACAGAAACTGAGGAAATCCAAAAAATCATCAGATCCTACTACAAAAGCATATACTCAACACAACTGCAAAATCTGGGTGAAATGGACAATTTTCCAGACAGATACCATGTACCAAAGTTAAATCAGGATTATATAAACCATCTAAACAGTTCCATAACCCCTGTAGAAATAGAAGCAGTCATTAAAAGTCTCCCAACAAAAATAAAAAGCCCAAGGCCAGGTGGGTTTAGTGTAGAATTTATCAGATCTTCAAAGAAGACCTAATGCCAATACTCTTCAAAGTATTATACAAAATAGAAACAGAAGGAACACTGCCCAATTTGTTTCAGGAAGCCACAGTTACACTTATACAAAACCTCACAAAGACCTAAAAAAGAGAACTTCAGACCAATTTCCCCTAAGAATATCATGCAAAATACATAATAAAATTCTTGCGGTAAACTGAATCCTAGAACACATCAAAATGATCATCCATCATGATCAAGTAGGCTTCATCCCAGGGATGCAGGGATGGTTCAATATACAGAAATCAATCAATGTAATCCACTATATAAACAAACAATGAAAAAAATCCACATGATCATTTCATTAGTTGCTGAGAAAGCATTTGACAAAATTCAATACCACTTCATGATAAAAGTCCTGAAAAGATTAGGAATTCAAGACCCATACCTAAACATAGTAAAAGCAATATACAGCAAACCAGTAGCCAACATCAAACTAAATGGAGAGAAGCTTGAAGCAATTCCACTAAAATCAGGGACTAGACAAGGCTGCCCTCTCTCTCCATATTTATTCAATATAGTACTTGAAGTTCTAGTTAGAGCAATTAGACAACATAAGGAAGTCAAAAGGATCAGAATGGAAAGGAAGAAGTCAAACTATGACTATTTGCATATGATATGATAGTATACTTAAATGACTCAAAAAACTCCACCAGAGAACTCCTAAACCTGATGAACAACTTCAGCAAAGTGATTAGATATAAAATTAACTCAAACAAATCATTTGCCTTTCTCTACTCAAAGGATAAACAGGCTGAGAAAAAAATTTGGGAAACAACACCCTCTACAATAGCCACAAACAATATAAAGTATCTTGTTGTGACTAACCAAACACTGAGCATGGGGTTCCCAATGGAGGAGTTGAAGAAGGGACTGAAGGAGCTGATTGGGTTTGCAGCCCCATGGAGGGAGCATCAGTGTCAACAGGCCAGACCTCCCCAGAGCTCTTGGGGTCTAGACCACCAGCCAAAGAATACATGGTGCTGGCCTCATATGTAGCAGAGGATAGCCTTCTTGGTCATCAGTGGGAGGAGAGGACCTTGGTCCTGAAGATGTTTGATGCCTCAGTGTAGGGTAATGACAGGGCAGGAGGCTGGGCCTGGGTGGGTGGTTGGGGGAATGCCCTCATAGAAGCAGGGGGATGGGGGATGGTATAGGGGGTATCTGAAGGAGTGACCTGGAAAGGGGAAAGCATTTGAAATGTAAATAAAGAAAATATCCAATATAACAACAACAACAACAGCAAAAAAATGGCTCAAAGAATGAATAGCTTAAGGTTGGGCTTCTCAAGGAATGCCTGTGAATATCGTAGTTAGCTGTGACAGCTGAGTGTGCATGTCGAAGTTTGTCTAGCTGAACAGTGCACCACTGTTGCTTCTGACTCCATGTTTCTGTGCTTGAGAGAGATGGTTGGATATAGAATTATTGTTGAATCTCACTTGGTGATACTAACTTTTATATAAATTGATCAAGTCTGAGAGACTGTTTCTGGAGGCAAGAGAAGAAATGCTGCCAGGCAACAGTAGAGGAGCTATCTGCTTTTCTCCTGAAATATAAATGCCAGTATTAAAATATTAAAAAATCATCTTACAGTGTTTTTCAACTCATCTGGCTAGCTTATACATGTCCCATTTAGAATCAGGAAAAAGTGAACTCAGAACAAGAGAAGAAATGCTTGCTGGACTTTTTAAAAGATATAGTAATACCAAAACTGTCTGCCAATATGTGAAACCGGGTAAGGACATTTTAGTCCACCAACAGCTAAATGAGACAGTTAAAGATTTTACACACAGACAATTGATTTCTCCAAAGTCTTTCTGGTGAGGCCTGCATTGATTTTCTTCAGCTCATGCTTGCCTTTTTGTGTCATCTTGGCTGCTCGACTCCCCTGGGTGTCAACTCTGTAAATCTAACATGGTGGCCACCAGCCACAGACAACCTTGAGATATCATGAGCACCAACTGCACTCTGTTGCTAAAATAGACATATACCAAATTTAGGGGGGAAAACCATTGAAGAGTTTAATAATGTTTATTTTAATCACATGTTGAAATGATAGTTTATTCAATATATGGGTTAAATAAATGATGTTGATGTTAATTATACCTGTTTATGTTTACTTTTTTATTTTTAATTACTTAAATAGAGATAGAATTTCTCTGTGTAGCTCAGGATGGCCTAGAACTTGGTTTGTTGACCAGGCTGGCCTTGAACTCAAGAGATTCTCCTGCCTTTGCCTCTTGGGTCCTAGGAATAAAGGCATGTGCCACCGCTGCCCAGTTATTTTTACTTTTTTGATATGGCAACTTGGAATTAAAGTAATGGCTTATATTATTGTGCTTCTATTTGACAGTGTCAGGTCACATTTCAGACTTAATAGAATGGAAGTCTGAAATGAAGAGAAAACAGAAGTCTGAAACATGGTTTATGATGGTTTATGCCAATTCTGATGAAAGATTTTGTGACAAAGAAGCAGCCTGGAGCTGTTGGGGTAGATAGTCCAGTGTTGGAGGACTCTGCATACAAAATCACGTTTTGTCCTGCAAATGAAGAAAAATTTCTGTGGAATATAAGGTAGGATTCTGTTAGGGATATACCTAGGGCACTGCATGGGTTAATTCTCAAAACAGTTTGAGTCTTAGACTTACATATAAGTCATCAATATTGTTTTAATTTATACTATCAAGAGATCAATAATATCTCAGCTAGGTGGTTCACACAAGAAAGGTGTATATTATAGCAACATCTCTGTGCCTGCGCAGGAAACATCACTCAGACTTTCAGAATAAACAGAGCAGAACAAAACAACTTGGGAACTCTCCATTCTAGTTATGCTGATGTGACTGTCCAAAGAAAGGCTTGTCACATTCTGTTTACTCAAAAGGAAGAGGTATGCCATTTCTCTCTCTCTCTCTCTCTCTCTCTCTCTCTCTCTCTCTCTCTCTCTCTCTCTGTGTGTGTGTGTGTGTGTGTTTGTGTGTGTGTGTGTGTGTTCACAGTTGTGTGCGCATGTGGAGGCCAGAGGTCCACACTGGGTATCTCACTGCATTTCTCTCTACCATTGTTTGAGACGTGCTGTCTTCTGAACCTGGAGTTTCCGGATTCAGCGGGGTCCTTGTCCCTGGTGATGGGGTCGCAGAGGCACGTAGGCGCTGTGCGGAGCTTTTACACAGAGGCTGAGGGTCTGAATTCAGGTCAGCACGTTTGAGAAAGCATTTTCCCAGCTGAGCTTCCTCCTTAGCCCCTCTAATACTTGCTTTTTAACACAACTGCATAGAAACTAATGGACACAGAAACAAAACAGAAAAGAAAAGAGGCTACCGCCCTCTAACGGGGTGGGATTTGCTAGCCCCCCACTGCGGCACATTGTCCCACCAGCCTTTTGGTGGTTGTTTATATTATGCCCATGAAAAAGCTATCATCATAGATTTATTGTTTGAGTACATAGCATATGATATCCCAAAATGAAGGATCCATGTTCCCTAAATCACTCCTGGTCGGTACAAAGGGCTCAGCGTCGTGACTGATAAGGGACGGAACTCTAAAGATGGCTGGCTACTTTGTCAGTGTTTGACAGCTGCTCCTCTCACTTAGAGGACACTTTGGAGAAACAGGACCGAGAGATTAGCCATCACAGTCTGTCAGAGGGTCTCCACCAGAGCTGCTGAGAATTACATCCAATCCTCTATGGTTCTATATTACCCACTGTAGAATAAGGCAACTGACTGCTTTCACACTCCACACAAATATGTAATATTATGTTTTGCTATAAACGGAAGATGAATATAATACAACTATGCGGACTGCAGTATTTTAATTCTACACAGCACCACAACTGTACAAGTACAAGCAAAGCAGTAAATAAGAGGAAATGTGCAATTCTGATGAAAATTCATCTGTTTAGATTACTGAATGAACGGTATCAATGGTCAGACAAAGAAGGGTGCTACAACGAGTCCTTTAAAGTTGTATCTGGGAAGAAAATTCCAAAGCACTTTCAAATTAGTGTGTGAGCATGTGCGTGTGCGTGTGCAAGCGTGCTTTCATGCGTGTGTGCGTGTGCCTATGCATGTGCATGTGTGTGTGTACGTGAGTGCTTGTGTGCGTGTGCGTGTGCCTGTGTGTGTGCGTGCGTGTGTGCGCGCGCGCATGTGTGTGTGTGTGTGTGTGTGTGCGCGTGTGAGTGCGTGTGAGTGTGTGTGTGTGTGTGTGTGTGTGTGTGTGTGTGTGTCTGTCGTGAATACAGAGGCTATAGCAGGGTGCTGGCTCCCTTGGAGCTGGTGGCCCAGGCTGTGATCCAGCAGACATGGGTGCAGGGTCCCATGTCCTCTGCAACAACAAGTGCTCTGGACTGTGGGAGTCCTGTCTGCACCCCTCAAAGTGGCCTTGATGAAATTAACATTGTAATGTCACTCTCAAATTAAGGATTTTTTAAGTTGATGTCATTCCTTTAATACTATTATACTTCCAAATTTTGAGAGAAGCATGGTAAGATTTTTTTCTTAAATATAGTTTTTTCATGTAGTTTTTAAGGAAAGATTTACTTATTTTATGTGCCATGTACCAGTGTGTGGCCTGATTTTATTTGAGTGCGGTGCATATACGTCTTTTGTCTGTGGAGAAGAGGGCACTGGATCTCCTGGACCTGAGTTTCCAGTCGTTAGCCTCTTGGCAGATGCAGATGCCAAGCCTGGCTCTCCTGACAGTGTTGTAAGCCTCTGAGCCATCGGCTCGGCCCCGATTCTTACTTAGTTTTAAATGGAAAGTGATTTTTGAGAAACAAGTTTGAAGGTGTACACGAACACAATGCATTGTTAACAAAACTAGTGTCTGACAGTTTCTCTGACTTTATTTCAACAATGAAGAGACTTTGAGAAGGTAAAACCCTCCCAGAACAAATTCTGTATTAATTAAGACCATTGAAAGAGGCCCTGTCTAAGGAACAGTACTGTGAGCCACAGGTGTAGCTAGAACACAAACAAAATGATAAAATTAACTTCAGTAATATATCTTATGTAATTCAATATATCAAAAATATTTTCACTTAAACATCTAATAATAGCAAATTTATTAGAGGAATATTTTGCACTTTTTGTATTCTTTAGATCATTATTACCATTATTATTATTATTGACACGCATGTGCGTGTCTGTGCATGCTATCAGGTGACTAGAAGGGGCTGTAAGAGCCCCTGGATCTGGTGTAGCCAGTCGCATCTGAAGTCTTGCGCTCCCTCCGTGATCCCCCACCTCGTGGGTGCTGGGACTGAATTCTGGTCCTTTGCAGGAGCACTAAGGGATCTTCAGCCAAGCAGAGCCGTCTCCCTTGCCCAATTCCATTTGCTTATCCCCCTCCCCCCAGGCCATTTCCTATTCTGCTGAATTTAACCCTTGCACACACCTCCATGTGCTGCAGCCACAGAGCTAGGGGTTAGTGCACTGAGCTGAGGAACCACCGCTGACACACTAGGACCAAACTGCAGGGCGTCTCGCCTTTATTTTGTGTAAATAAAGACACAGGTTATATCCTCTTGCAACAAGAAGAAAGTAAAATGACATTTTTATTCCTTGCATCCATTTTCATTCTTTATATAGACAGTCCTGATTCTTTCATGTCTGATTAGAAGTTCTCAAAGATGTTAGGGACAGTTCAGAACTTAGCAGCAGTTTAAAAACTGAGGAGGAAGAGAAGGAGGAGGAGGAAGAGGAGGGGGAGGGGGAGGGGGAGGGGGAGGCAAGCCTCCTGCCTAATTTAGGGATGCATCAGTATTGTCCCCTGAAGGGGCCTATGGCCACATTGGTCTCTTCCACGGACCCACCTTGGAGTCTAGAATGGCATGCTTGTCTCACAGCACCCCAAGGTTCAAGCCAGCGTGTCTGCTCTTAAAGCAATCATGCCATCAGTGGAGAGGTACACTCAGTTTAGTTTTTTACCAGAAGGCTTATATCCCTGTCCAGCTGTTTGGGAAGATTTAGGATCATTTCAAATCCTTCATATTACAACTCTTGGTCATCTTTATGAGTTGAACAAGAAGAATGACCAAGCAAGGTGTACAAATGCACCAAATGATCCTTATTTTTCTTTTCTGTCCCAATGGTTTCCCACAGTGCATCTTGTCTCTAAGGATACAACAGCACAGCTCTCATGTGTCCACATTTTTGGCGCTAAGCTGCCATGTTTAACAAACATTTGAGTGTGTTTGGGTGTCAGGGCACAGTACGTGTAGCAAACACAGTCAGATGCAGTATGGCCCTGGTCCTCTGGGTGCGTGTGATTCTGCCCGACAAACGATGGGTGTGATAGGGAGCCCTGGAGTCCCTGGATGGTGGAACATGGATGGCCCGCTTCCACATGTGATGTCTGAGCTTTTCAGATTGTCTCCCAAGACTGAAAGGTTCACAGCACTGATGTGAGGAAGACAGGGCTGCCCTGAACTGTTGAAGAAGGAAAGAGGACAAGAAGCCAAGCAAGCCCTGCCCCTCACACACCGGCTGCTTTCTCCAGAGCACTGAGGCCCTAGATGCTCTCACTCTGAAAGTCAGAGGAGGGGGAGAGTCCTTGACAGGCTGAAAGACCTGTATTTAGGAACATGGATTTTATAGGCATTCAGAGAATGCTTAGCATTAGAGAGAATTCTGGTGGAACTAATGTAGCTGAAGAAGATGAGACAGAAAGTCATGTCAGCCAGCCAAGAAGTGCAAGCTGAGAGGAAAAAAAGTTTCTTTTATTGGGTAAGGACATGAGAGCAATTAATTCTTTGCTTTTAGAATTCTTCTTTGTAAAAGGAATGATATATATGTGATGAAAACCTCTAGGATTGGGTCTAAGAAAAATAACCAGTAATTCTGTAGTGCTAGAGTTTTAGTTTGTTTTGGGGCATATTCCATTGAAAACACTCCCAACAGTGAGTAGGCTTCGCCACAAGGGTAGGTAGGCCGAGTGCTGTTTACTACTCTATCAAGCAACAGTGACCAACTTGATGGATTATATATACATCAGATAGCATGTGTGTTGGTTCCGAGACCTGTGACGTCATATAGGCGACAACTAGCACCACACCACAAGCATAGGCCTGTTACCAAGGCAACGGACACCATGTACCCAGAATTCAATGGGCCTACCTTTTACCTGTAATTTAAATTACCACCCATATAAAAGGGTAGCATTTCTCCCCCTCGCTCTCTTTTTCTCTTCACTCCCTGCCTCCTCCCTACCCGCTCACCTGTACCCCTATCTTAAATAAAGCCACGTGGAGTTGTCTGGTCTAGCATTATTGCCTCGGCCCACATCTCCTGGCTTCTCCGCCGCGGCTCACGGCCCAGGCAGTTCCCGCCAGCTGCAGGTCACAGAACTGCGTGGGAAAAACCAACAATGTGTACGTATATGTATCGCACAAACAAATAAACACACACATTCTGCTGGATGGACCGACAGATTGACTAATAAACGTTTGAGTAGTAGCTTTGGGAGAAAGGATGGGAAACCGACGCTCTTTAGACTTAGTCACCGATCTGTTTCTATGTACAGAGCGCTGTCTTCTTACCAGAATATCCTGCCTCTGACCGTAACCCAGGAAAGAGAAGATCAGAAATTAAAAGAGATCATTTAGAATAATACTATTTCTGTTTTGTTTGCTGTATGCCTCTAGAATATTAGCATTACAAGTCTGCACCCTACCGCCTCATCAAGCTAGGATTTGTTTTTGTAACAGTTGACAATGCCTGGAGAGTCAAGGGCTTAGTTACATTTATCCTAAATTATTCACCATTGTTTACAAAAGTGTCTGTGCAGAATAAATTGAAAGAAGACAAACAAATGAGACAAACTCCCTCACAAGAGTTTTAGAACTGCTGCTCTGAAGCCTGCTCTGTAATCCTCGCCTTAATGATGGAATCAGATCGGTAATTGGAACAGCAGAGTGGGCAGGGATAGCTGGAGTTTTCTTATCTGGAAAACAGATGAATCATTTTGGGTGAGCTCTTGATTTTATGACTCATTCTTATTGGTAAACAAGAAAACAAAGCATATGGCCATTCTTTTATATTTCAAATGCAAATTAGGTCTTAAAGGGGTAGATGAAGGCATCCCAGGCAGTTCGGGAGGAACCCGTCAGGAATGTCTGGTGCACAGAACAGGTTGTGGAACAGGGCTGTAGGCACTAGGCCAATCTGGTTGTGATCTGTGAGAATAAGGACCAGTGTTACCGTGATGGACTTCCCGCACACTCCCCTCCCCCTCTCCACTGTCCTTCCACAGCAGCACACACCGCTCCGCTCCCGCCGCTTCTGTTGGCAGGGCTTGACGGGGATTCAGGAAGAGAACATCTGCTGATTTGCCCAAAAGACCCAGAATATTGTAGCTGTTTGTTTGGTGCTTTGTGCTTTTACTTATCTGGGTAATCATAGGTTTTACAGAGTTGTTTGTTTTTTGTTTTGTTTTTGTTTTAGAGTGGAGGGATAACTTAGAGACGCTTTAGGAAAGCAGGGACTGCCCCTCAGGTAGGCAGCAGACTGATCAAATGACTGTGAAATGTTTTACACAGTCAAAATTATTTCTTATCCTTGATTGGTTGCATGATTGCTAAAGGAATTATTTGGCCTGGATGCAGCAGAATTTATGAATGACTTCACAAATATTTAGGAAATCAAGGGATTATTAAATAGTCATGCGGGGAATAAGACATCAAGGAAGTTGTTTGTCGCTCTGTCTTCTATCCCAAGTGATTAAGAATTAAAGACGCCTAGAAGAGACCAGGCATGGTGGTTAGTACATGGTTGTGATCCCAGCACTCAGGAGACTGAGGCCGGAGGATCCTGAGCAAGCAAGCCAGCCAGCCAGTGGGCCAGCCAGCAGATCTTAGCTTGGGAGGTCTGGATTTAGGCAGAAGCTGGAAGGCCACTTGGGGGCGATGTTGTACAGTGGACCAGGACAATGTTTGGCCAGAAAGTGGGCTTTTAGTTGTTTCATGAGTGAACGTTTCATCCAAATATATGAAATCATCCCACATTTGAAAGACAATGTTCAAATAAAGCTCAAGGATCTCTTCTCTTAGCTCACCTCCTACTGGAATGGGAAATGTGCTCTGGGATTAGTGACCATTTCTGGTGTGTTTTTGCTGTTGCTCAGGATAGAGTCAGAGTTGCTTTCTTCTTCCCATGGAATAGTAACCGGGCACCTTACAGGGCACTCAGCTGGTGTTCTAAAGCTTCACAGAGAACGGAAGGGGCTCTGAGCTGTAAAAACATACGATAGGGCTTATAACGTTGCTTTTGACTGGACATCTAAATAACATTTAGTTGTTTAGTGTTAAAAATAAAAATGCCAGTAAAAATGTTGGGAAATGCTTATAGGATAAAAAGGGAATATAAAATACTGTGTAAATTATGAGTTAACTAGAAAATATACACATTTAGTAATGAGAAAAAGAGAAGTCAGTACAATGAGAAATAATTGTGCTTGAGTGACATATGTCTTATTGCATTGAGTGATCTTTTTATTTATTTATTTATTATTTATTTTCTTTACATTCCAATCACAGCTTTGGCGGATCAACCAGCCTTGGCATATCAAGTTGCAGTCAGACTAGGCGCATCTTTTTGCATTGAGGCTAAACAAGACAGCTCAGTTAGGGGAAGGGATCCAAGGACAGGCATATGCACGTATGTGTGTAGCCATATGTATGTATGTATGTGTGTAGCCATATGTACGTATGTGTGTAGCCATATGTATGCATGTGTTTAAGTCATATGTATGTATGTGTGTAAGCCATATGTACGTATGTGTGTAGCCATATGCACGTATGTATGTAGCCATATGTATGCATGTGCTTAAGTCATATGTATGTATGTGTGTAGCCATATGCATGTATGTGTGTAGGCATATGTACGTATGTGTTTAAGTCATATGTATGTATGTGTGTAGCCATATGTATGTATGTGTGTAAGCCATATGTATGTATGTGTGTAGCCATATGCACGTATGTGTGTAGCCATATGTAGCTTCCTCGGAAGCTAGAAAAAGGGTTGGACCTCCGGGAGCTGGAGTTAGAGGCAGTTGTGAGCCACCTGATGTGTGTGTTGGGTCTTCTGTAAGAACAAAAAGTACTCTTAGTTGCTGAGCCATCTCTCTAGATCCTGGATTCCAAAGTGAAAATTTCATCCTGTAAACAGATGTAATGAAATCTACAGATGTTGATATGAGATCCTCAGACAATATTTAAGAGATTGTCTTTCATAAGGGCATCAATACTAATATAAGTTAGTATGAAGAGGTGAGACCGACGTGAGTGCCTTAACCAAGGTCTACAAACATTTCTAAGGACACAGACTTTGCTGTGTAAGTAGCAATCTGATTTTATACTTTGTCAATCAAATAATTAATTTTATTTAAAAAATTAGTTTTTGTGGTGCTGATAAGCAAACCCCAGGGCCTTATACATGCTAGCAACATTCCCACCTTCCACATGTTTTACAGTCTTTGATGGGTCCTTAGGGAATTTACTTTGTTAGTAAATAAAATAAATAAGGCTTGAAATTGGCATAGAAAATGATTTATTTAGAATACCTAAAAATTTGTTTTCCAGAGTCTCTGACATTTCCGTTGGCTATAGATTAGTTGTTATAGGATTAGTAAATTCTGCTCTATTATTAATTGGCTCAACAGAAAGTTATTGAGTAAATAGTAAGATGATAAAATTTAAGCAGCAGATTCATGTCCTAAAAGTCATGGTCCAGTTTGTGCTGCTCATATATTCGTGGGTGTGAGGGGTTGTCTATCACACAATCTAACAGAACCACACCCTTAGAGAAAACTGAAGAGTTATGCATTCTAAAGGGCGCAGACTTTACTATATATAGTTAACTTTCTTTCATACTCAGTGTCAGGAGAGAGAGAGAGAGAGAGAGAGAGAGAGAGAGAGAGAGAGAGAGAGAACAGAGAGAGAGAGAGAGAGCTACTAACAGTTACTTCTAAAGATGGTTTAAGGATCTGTAAGTGACCAGAGGGTTCTAATGTGGAAGACAGTCATTGTTAAAAACCAGATCCCTAGAAAGTAGCATTGGAAACTAACAGGGCCTGAATTCGCCCAGCAGTCGGGGCAGGAAGATTTTCCAGCCTGGAGGAGAAGGGGAATAAGAGTTTCCAACAGCAAGAGGGACTCCAGCTGATGGAAGGAACGTGGTTGTCGAGAGCGAGATGGAACTCTGGTCCTTGTACCTAAACCCGGAGCAGGCAGACAGTGCCATTAACATCTGCATACCCGAGAACAACCAGCAACGCTTTCTCTGGTTCCTCTCACAGGGGCTACCCTTCACTTGAGACATATTTGATTGATAAAACAGAGCTCATACTCATTTTCATAAATTAATAGTCACCACATGGAAAAACGCTCCTATCTCATACAGGATCATGTTGAACTCCACCTTGAATCAGCAATATCTGAAGAGCAGGAGAAAGCTGTTGATAGTGCTTTGGGTAGTGAAAATAAATTAATGGATTATCAGGCGGAGAAGTAGCCCCAGATTCTGTAGCGTGGAGAGTCCCTGTTTGTATAGGGAATGATGTAGCTTGCAAAATTCCCAGGAAGTAGCTATAATTCCAAGACCCTTTATGAGGCACTTTAGATTGCAACAAGCCCTGCCAGGCTCCTCTATTTGACTGCTCTATATTTGCTTGGTTAGGGAATTCTAAAGAATTGTGTATGGGTTTTCATTGCCACGGGCTTTCATGTACCAGAAGCTTATTTTAAGATAGTGAATTTTAGCCTTTTTCATTTTCATTTTTAAAAGAAAAGTGGA
The DNA here is from genome assembly GCA_964023405.1 of Apodemus agrarius. Taxonomy (NCBI): domain Eukaryota; kingdom Metazoa; phylum Chordata; class Mammalia; order Rodentia; family Muridae; genus Apodemus; species Apodemus agrarius. The sequence goes on along the minus strand of OZ030009.1, from coordinate 160,870,552 downwards.
CCCTCAATGTGTAAAACTTGAGTAATGTCAAGTTACTAAATCTTCTTTGAACCCTGGTGTCTCTCACTTCTACTATTATGTTTTTGACAAATTCAAGAGTAAATAATTTAGGGAAATGGAAGTGAAATTGATATAATAATTTTTTCTTTTGTCTCTCATATTTATTTATTTATTTATTTATTTACATCCCAACTATTGTTCCCCTTCCTGGCCCCCTCCCCCTCCCCTTCATCTCTAAGATGGTAGCTGCCCCCTGTATTCCCCATCCTTGGTGGATCAAATCCTGCAGAACTAGGCACATCCTCTCCCATTGAGGCCAGACAAGGCTGCGACTTATGTGCCAGGGGCCTCAGACCAGCTCTTTGGTTGGTGGCTTGGTCCCTGGGAGCTTCCAGGGGTCCAGATTAGTTGATACTGTTGGTCTTCCTGTGGGGTTGCCATCTTTGTGAGGGCCTTCAGTCCTTCCCCTAACTCTTCCACAGGGGTCCCTGACCTCTGTTAGATGTCTGTGGGCGTCTTAGTTGCTTAGTCAGTTGCTGGGTAGAGTCTCTCAGAAGGCTGCCATGCTAGGCTCCTGTCTCTGCCGGCTGTCCCACTACGCTGAGATGTCCAGTAGATACAACTCTATCTGCCTGTCTTTCTCTCTCTTCATTTTCCTATTTTGTGTTTTTGTTATTGATGGTGATTGAACTCAGAGTTTCTCATACCCTACAGAAAGGCTCTATCACTGACAAACTTTCCCAATCCAGAAATTTAGCCTAAATTGTGGAGAATCATTTGAGTAAAACATCTTGCTTTAAAGTTTGCTGCTCCCCACCAAAACTTGTGAAGGATGAGATATTCAAATGAATTGATAAGAACAGACAAAGTGCCCTGACTGGCATACCTGGAGAAGGTCAAATGTTGACATTGTGTGCTTTGTGATACAGTCAACCTAATTGGTGGTACAGTATCTTTTGAATGCAAGGTACAGGACTCCTAAAAGAGATCATGTGTGTTAAGGAATGATTGTTTTCTAGTAGTGGGAACACTGGTTAGCAAAGGATCTCACTGTTTGACAGGATCTCTCTGCGTTGGTTCTCCATACTATTCCATTCATCAGATCATCGTGATTTATGCTTTTGACTCCACTTATACCTTCAGGGCTTTGAAAATTGCACATTCGGGAGCTCTTTGCACAGAAAAAAACTTCATAGCCAGAGCAGGTCTTTATTTTGAAGAGCTGTAAGTACCGTTGAGTCCAGGTCTCATGACTCTCAGTATGGCATTACAAAAAGACAGGCGATTAGCTTTGGCGGTGTCCTGCCAGACTCCTAATAAAGACAACACGGTGCTCAGAACGCTGCTCCAGGCACCCCTCCCAAGCTCAGGCTTGCCTCTTACTTCTTTGCTTTCCAGGGTCTTACTTTTCCTGGTGATGCAAAGCAACCATAACCAGCACAAGTACAACTTGGTTTGGTTTAATTTTGAGGATGGGGAGGATAGGGAATACTATTTATTCCACAATAAAACATCATACTCACAAATCTAGTCACTAATTTTAGACACCACTGCACTCAATAAAGGTGTTGTCTTGACAAACTACCTATGAACTGTTAAGAGTGGAGCGGATGGGGTCAGCGTTGATCCTGGCTCACAGGCTGGCTTCACTTACATAACTTCTCTCCTTCAGTCCTGTGCTAGTTCCATGCTCCTCGTTAAAGACAAATGGCCATTGAACCCCATGGGATGAACCTTATTAAAGGAATATCCACTCAAAGACATCTCCAATTGACCTTTCCCTGCCTACTGTCCATTGGTACCCCTTGAAACCAGCTGCCCTATTTGCTGGGGTGTTGCCTGGTGATAGAATCAAGAAGCTGTGGAGTATGAGTTTCTCAAGTGATTCTCTGAGATGCTTGTATTCAAACAGTGATTGATTTACATTTCTGGCTTATTCTTACTTAGTCCTATCTTGTCCTCTCATGTTCTACACAGAAACAACCCCCTCTCCTCTCTTAAATCAACACACTGACCAATTTATTTCTTGATTCTTGCTCTTGCTGTTCTTTAGAACCTTTGCCGTTAAATGTCTTTCATTAGACTTTGTATACCCACTCATTGTTGGAAAATTATTATTCACAGATCTCTTGTATTCATGCTTGTCTTTGAGCAGAACTTTGCTCTGTCTGTCCTGGTCTGTTATCTCAAGGTTGTTTGAGTCCAGTGCACAGCCTTACGAGATATAGACAATGATCTCTACTACCAAAGCAGGGTAGACTCCACCACTGTTCACCATGAATGAGTTCTGGTTATTAAACCAAGGGTTCTCACATCTCCTATAAATGAAGCGTCATCTGACCTTTTTAGTATTTCCCTGTGGAACTTGGACATAGGGATTGGCATAAGAATTCTCTAATGTTCTGGCTACTGCAATGGTCCTTTCCCCCCGACTTAGTGGTTTTGTGTCTGCCACCATCAGTGGCAGAAGTGGGTTACTTTGAGAGTGGGTTAAATGGGTTAAATTTCCAATCTTTCACAATTTTCCACAATAATGTGGGTTCTTCAAATCCTTAACAGTAATCTTCTTTTTTTTCTGTTACTGCAATAATTCCAGTCATATTGTCTCTTGCACTCATTGCTCTGGGAGCTACTACTACTGTTACGAACTACTAAACCTGCTGCCAGCAAGGTGAGAGTCACTTTCTCATTGCCAAATTTAGGAGACTGACTTTGCCTGATGGTATGATGCCATACCTCAAACACATTACACACTGCCAGATGCTCCAGCCACTGTACATTTTCTGTATCACATCCAAACTGTGGCATTCCAGGCCATTGTTAATAACTTCTATATTTCTTTCACATGTTGCCTGGCTTAGCTAATGTGGATTTATGGTCGCCCTTCTGACAAAATGTAAGAATGTATATTGCTTTAAGAATAGGTTTGCAGGGCTGGGATTGGGATGAAAAGTGAATAGATAAATAAATTAATGGTAAAAGATTTAGCACTCTCTCTCACACACAAAAGAATAGTTTACATTTCAAATGGTAAAACCTTTCCCGGTTCCCCCTCCCTGACAACCCCCAACCCTTCCTCCCACCCCCTGCCTCCAAGTATATGCCCCTCCACCCAACCCACTCCCGCCCCCCTCTATTTCCCTTTTTTGGGGATAACATCATTGTTATTTAGGGCATGTATTTTGTTTTCAATTGAAACAACTTTTTCTTGGGGCACCCATCTCTGGTGACATCCACCAATTTGAATCTAAATAACATAATTATAATTCAAGTGTAAGTGAGGCAAACCGGGAGCAAGCAGCTGGCTCTGGGGGTGGTCTCCTGAGACCATGATGGAACACCCCACGGCTGGACCATTGGCATGTGATAAGCCTGAAGCAATGCGATCACTCAGGGGAAAAGAAGATGGGAGACCGAGCTGTCACAGCAGACCAAGTTTGAGTCAGCATCCACAGATATGTGGATATTATGTGATATCCACAGATATTATGAATATTATGTGAATATCCACAGATATTATGGGGATATTATGTGATATCCACAGATATTATGAATATTATGTGAATATCCACAGATATTATGTGGATATTATGTGATATCCACAGATATGTGGATATTATGTGATATCCACAGATATTATGAGATATTATGTGATGTCACAGATATATTAACTTGGGCTTGGTGGGGAGGATGTATGGGTCTTTCTTCCTTCTTCCCCTTCTTTCCTGGCAAGTATCTAAGAAGACTTTTGTTTTTAACACTTTTAGAATACCTGCTGTTACATGAGGGTGTCACTGGAAGGGAAGGCAACTACAATGACACAGACCACTGTAACTCTAAAAGCAGAAGCAACGATGAAAAGCTGAGGAAACAGTCCCCACAGGCACTGGATCCTCTCCATTGACAAGCAGTGATTTTAGTGACCAATTATGAAATATCTGTCCTTTTCCTTTTGCAGTATTGACGTAACTTCCTTTCCCTATGCTCTCCCATCACAACTAATAATTTCTGTTACAATCTCACTTTCTGCCTCCAGTCTGAAGAATGGAAGGACATATCTGTCTCCATGGTTACAAATGCCAGTCACATGAAAATAGCCATTTGAATGCTTTAATCTCAGATACATTATTTTTTGTCTTGTTTACATTATCAAGGCCTTGAAAAGGACTTACAGAGTAGTATTCATAGATATTTTAAAAAATACTATGTGGAATATACCAAACCAGAAAGAAGCCGAAGAGAGAGCTGCTTTCCAGTCCCAAACCACCTTTGGTATTGCTGTGGCCTGAGGTGAGGGACCTCATTTCTTAGGTCACTCTCCACATCTGGGGTGCTGCAAAACAAGCCCTTCCTCAGCGCAGTGCTGAAGGACAGTGGGGGGCGAGTTTTCCGGCAGCCTTGACAGCCTCTGAAGAACTGTCAGGTGTGTATCCTGCCAATTGTTTTTCCATGCAGCTCTCGGACTCTGATGCTGTCTTACCACTGCTCAGAGAACATGTTTTAGAAAAGGACAGGGGCTTTCTATGCATTCTGAGGATTTCAGATGGACCCAGAGTGATAAAATCCCTCTATTTTGTGGTGCCAGTGATTGAAGCCAGGGCCTCCTGTAAGGCAGGCAAGTGCTTTCCACTCTGCCAGACCCCAGCCTGGAGAAACTGTGTAGTCAAAGCTGCTTTTTAGCATGTATAGACGGGACTCATTACTGAGTTCACGTCAGCGTGCTGCAGTTTGTAAGTTTATCCATGCACACAGGATCCAGGTGACAATGCCTTCATGACTGTAATCAGGGCCTCTAACATCCTAAAGCTTGGGGAATGAGGTTTGGGCAGAATGATTAATCCAAAGTGTATTACTGATTCAACTATTCATTTCAACAGTTTGGATTTTGTCTAAAGACAAATATTCAATTTTCAGACTTGTCTGGACAGAACCATGACAAGGCAGAGGAAATCACTCTGAGGAGCAGGAGGAAGCTTGCCTGTGGGGGTCTCCAAGGCAGACCCCCAAGGCACAGCAGGCAGAGTGAGAAGCACGAGTTGCTACAGGGATGCGCCGCCATGCCTCCGAGGGCCGCCATGCCTCCGAGGGCCGGCAGAGAACGCTTACCAGCCTGTTTTTTCATTTTCTTATTTTTTTATTTAATTTAATTTTTTCCTTATTTACTTTACATCCTGCCAAATGCCCTCTCCCAGTCACCTCACCCAACCCCCACAATTCTACTCTATCCCCCCTCTCCTTTTTTAATTGAATATAATCTTCATTTACATATCAAATGGTAAAATCTTTCCCGGTTTCCTCCCTCCCCCAAAGTCCCCAACCCCTCCTCCCATCCCCTGCCTCTAGGTATAAGTCCCCCCACCTACCCACTCCCACCCCTTCCCGGTTCCCTTTGCTGGGGCTCTATAGAGTATTCACCTGACCAAGGGCCACTCCTCCCACTGATGCCTGACTTTAGTCTGATGCACACACTTTAGTTGGAGACTTTGGGGTAAACAGTGCCTCATCATCCCCAGTCTTAGAGGGCTTGAAAATATACCATCTTAGCTTGGCTTTAAAATTATAGAATAGAATGTATTTTTAGCATAATAGATCACTTCATTCTGCGCAAAAAATGGATCCACAGAAAGAGCAAACAGATGGAAGGCCATGTGCCATTTTGTCACAAGTCCAAGGTTTTAAACTAGATAAGCACTTACACCCTGCAGCCACAAATCTGTCCTCTCTGTAACAAAATCCTAGGAGACTATCAGAACTGCTCTGATCAAATATTCACACACACACACACACACACACACACACACACACACACAATCCAGCAAGCCCTGCCAAACTCTTTGCACTGCCATATAATCAGTGGCCTTGGACATTAACCCATTTCTTGTTGATAAAATGTGCATAAGTATGTCCAAGATGTAATGCTGATTAATTCAAGAGCCCAAATCCTCAGGCTATTGAGCCAGATAGAAAAGCCATGCTGAGATACTGTTCAGATTAAGTTATCTTCCTGTAGGCACTAATCATATCACCTTCCAAGACTGGATGGTAATTTCAGGCTCCAATCCAATTGAGCTGTGTGTTTTTCCCCCCCAAAAATAATACTTAAGCTGGGTCCTCCTCATGAGAGAATCAGCTAGAAATTAACTTTTCTCTCTAACCTTGTCTTCCTCTTGTATAATTTAGGTTATTCTTCACAAGAATGCTTCCCTTGTTCTAGGCGGTTATAATCAGAATCAGAAAGGCATTTTGCTGAAGAAAGAATAGAATTACTTGACAATGAAGGCCCAGATCAGCAATGAGCCTACCAAGAGGAGAAAGGAAGCTGCCCGGAGGTGTGTCACTCCAGCAATGGACTTTGATCTTTTTGGTTAGTAAGTAGGCATCTGTTAATATTTGCTGAAAAAAATTAGCGAACAAGTAAGGGTAAGTTGGAGGTTAGATTCTATTTACAACTTCTGGCGGGTGCTGTTTTAGAAATTACAGTATTTTTTTTCTTGCTTGTCTTTTACAAACTCAGATACAGGGAAAATGGCAGGAAGACTCCCCAAGACCTGATAGAAGAATGTGCAGGTTATGCAGAAAGGGGCTCCTTTGGGGCTGTTGAGAAAGAACTAGGGCCAAGGCAGAGGGGAGAAAATGACAGGAAGTTGCAGCTATGGAGGGAATCATATTACAGCCAGGAGATAAAACCTACTGAAGCCATGCCACTTGTGAGGACGCCTCTAACCACAGTACACGGAACTCAAGATAACAGCGGCAGAGCAGTTTGTGACATGCACCCCAAGGACAAAGTAGACTTGAATCCTCTTGGAAAACAACCGGAGCCTGAAACTGAAAATGTTAGTAGACCAGTTTATAGCCAATGAATTTACTTTTTAAATTTTTAAAAAAGATTTCTTTTTTTATTTTACATGAGTACACTGCAGCTGTCTTCAGACATACCAGAATAGGGGATTGGATCCCATTATAGATGGTTGTGAGCCACCATGTGGTTGCTGGGATTTGAACTCAGGACCTCTGGAAGAGCAGTCAGTGCTCTTAACCACTGAGCCATCTCTCCACCCCACATCAATGGATTTAACAGGTTGCTTGTGGGGAAAAAAAAGAAAAAGAAAATCAATGTCAAACTGACTTCCCTGGCTCCATCAAAACCTCCCTGCCTTGTCTCTTCACCTCCTGAGCATTTGGTATGTGTTTGGAGGATGAAAGCTTATATTACTAATAGTTGGCTCTCCTCACAATCTCTGGTCAGTAATCAGGTGGTCTACTCCAAAACCAAACAGAAGTTAAGTCTTGAATTATTTGATATTAGACTTTTTTAGTCAACATCCCTTCCAAGCCAAAGAGGCCAGCCAATAAGTGATCCAGACAGCAAAAATCAGAGTTGAACACCTTTTAATGCTTTCCACACAGCATTCAAATATTTTTTTAAAAGGCAGAGAAGGATTAAAACCACACAAAGCTGTTATGTAGTTATTCTTGTTACGTACACTCACATGATCAAGAGTGGCACAGAAGTTGTGCAATGGAGATAAGAAGCGACAGAAGTGAGCCCCGCAGCTGGGAGGGCTGCTCGCTCTCAGCTTTAATTCCTGATGCTCAAAGTCGCTGACTAGTCAGGCAAGGAAACCGATTACTCTCAAAATGTAGATCTTTCTCATAATATTATCTTCTTATTGAGAAGGCAAAGGAGTCAATTTATTGCCCTCCCTCCTTTATTTTATCTAAGAAATAAAATCTCTAAACAGAGAGAATTAGCATCCATGGTAACCTAGATACACATTCTCAGGAAATACCTAAATTAATCTTTCATCCTCCATTTGAAGCCTATTTTTTATTTCCCCTATGAAATAAGGGAACAGTTGCCCACAGCCCTCATTATGAGCTCGCCAACTGTTCTTACCACGCCTTGGCCTCTCCATCTTCAGGTTGGATAAACCTGCTTCACTTCCTTACTGTTCACAGAGATCACACGATTTACCACCAACCCATTTTTTATTAGGTTGAGATCTACATGACACCAACCTACTCCCCCAGTAGGATATAGGCTCTGTGGGACCCAGGGGGCAATACAGTAAGTAACTCGCAGTCTCTACCCCTTGTATTCTCATTATAGAGATGTTATAATTGGATTCTTCATGTCTCAACCCTGATGTTGGGTGACTCAACATCAACATGGATGCCGTTATGATGGTATCTGATGATACCAAAGCAACCATAAGAAACACTTGCATATGAAACTTCGGCAGAAAAGCGATGCTAGTAGCATATGGATCCTTCTAGAAGGAAGTAAGAGCTCTGGGCATAATAATTAAATTGTAAATATCTTAAAAAATCAGAAAAACAATTGTGTGAAGTTGGATTCAGAAATGACACCAAAATCACAGGCAGAAAATTTAAAGGACAACAGATGTTGGACTTGTGACAAAACTGAAATCATATTATGGGACATTATTTCAGGACACAATACAAATAGGCCAGTGAGTACAGGAAGAGATGCTTGGCCTCATTCAATGGGAAATGCAAATAAATACTATATAATTTTACTTTACTCTCATTAAAAATGGGTAATATCCAGAAAAGACAAAATACGTAGTGTAATGGATGTAAAGAATTTGAAATCTTGTGCATAGTTAGAGGGAAGATAAAATGGTACAGCTAGTGTGGAAAACAGAGAATTCCCCAAGTCACTAAACAAAAATCAGTGTACAGCCCAGCCATTCCACTTCGAGTTCTCTTCCTCAAAGACTCAAAAGCAGAACAGTGAATGGAAAAGAGCCTCCTTCACAATCGTCGGGAGGTTGGAACAACGTAGTATCTCTAGAAGGTGGCACAAACTGTGGCAATAGGGATAATGGAATATTTTTTTGTTTTATTTTTATTTTCCCCCTATCCCATCCCCCCTTCCCCTGCTAATTCCCCCCCCCCCAATTTCCTGACTTGCATTCCCCTATTCTGGGGAATCCAGCCTTCACAGCATCAATAGTCTCTCCTCTTATTGATGTCTGAAATAGTCATCTTCTGCTACATACGTAGCTGGAGCCATGGGTCCCTCCAGATGTTCTCTTTGGTCCCTGGGAGTTCTGGAGGTACTGGTTGGTACATATTATTGTTCCTCCTAGAGGGCTGCAAAACTCTTCAGCTCCCTGGGTCCTTTCTCTAACTGCTCCATTGAGGACACTATGTTTATTCTATTGGTTGGCTGCAAGCCATGGGTATTTTGATCCACTTTCCAGTAAGGATCAAAGTATCCACACTTTGGTCTTCCCTCTTCTTGAGCTTCATGTGGTCTGTGAGTTATATCTTGGGTATTCCCAGCTTTGGGGCTAATATCCACTTATCACCAAGTGTATACTGTTGCTCCATCCATTTGCCTAAGAATTTCATGAAGTCATTGTTTTTTATAGCTGAGTAAAACTCCATTGTGTAAATGTACCACATTTTCTGTATCCAATCCTCATGAGGGACATCTGGGTTCTTTCTAGCTTCTGGCTATTATAAATAAGGATGCTATGAACATAGTGGAGATAGTGTCCTTATTACATGTTGGAGCATCTTCTGGGTATATGCCCAGGAGTGGTATAGCTTGGTCCTCATGTCCAATTTTCTGAGGAAACACCAAACTGATTTCCAGAGTGGACTTACCAGCTTGCAATCCCACCAGCAATGGAGGGGTGTTCCTCTTTCTCCACATCCTCTCCAGCATTTGCTGTCCCCTAAGTTTTTGATCTTGGCCATTTCGACTAGTATGAGGTGGAATCTCAGGGTTGTTTTGATTTGCATTTCCCTGATGACTAAGGATGTTGAACATTTCTTTAGGTGTTTCTCAGCCATCCAGTATTCCTCAGCTGAGAATTCTTTGTTTAGCCCATTTTTAATAGGGATATTGGGCTCTCTGGAGTCTAAGTTCTTAGTTCTTTGTATATATTGGATATTAGCCCTCTGTTGGATGTAGGGTTGGTAAAGATCTTTTACCAATTTGTTGGTTGCTGTTTTGTCCAATTGACAGTGTCCTTTGCCTTACAGAAGCATTGCAATTTTATGATGTTCCATTTGTCAATTCTTGATCTTAGACCATAAGCTATTGTTCTATTCAGGAAAATTTACCCTGTGCCCATGTGCTCCAGGTTCTTTCCTACTTTGTCTTCTATTATATTCAGTGTATCTGGTTTTATGTGGAGGTCCTTTATCCACTTGGACTTGAGCTTTGTACAGTGAGATAAGAATGGATCAATTTGCATCCTTCAAATGTTGACTGCCAACTGACCCAGCACCATTTGTTGAAAATGCTGTCTTTTTCCACTGGATGGTTTTTAGCTCCTTTGTCAATGATCAAGTGACCATAGGTATGTGGGTTCATATCTGGTTCTAGTCCACTGATCTTCCTGCCTGTCTGTATCAATGGCATGAAGTTTTTATCACTATTGCTCTGTAGTAGAGCTTAAGGTCAGGGATAGTGATTCAGTCAGAAGTTCCTTTATTGAGAAGTTTTCACTATCCTGGGTTTTTGTTATTCCTGATAAATTTGGAAATTGCTCTTTCTAACTCTATGAAGAATTGAGTTGGAATTTTGATGGGGATTAAATTGAATCTGTAGATTGCTTTAGGCAAGATGGCCATTTTTACTATATTAATCCTTTCAATCTGTGAGCATGGGAGATCTTTCCATCTTCTGAGATCTTCAATTTTTTTCTTCAGAGAATTGAAGTTCTTGTCATGCAGATCTTTCACTTGCTTGGTTAGAGTCACACCAAGGTATTTTATATTATTTGTGGCTATTGTGAAGGGTGTCATTTCCCTAATTTCTTTCTCAACCTGTTTATCCTTGGAGTATAGGAAGCTAACTGATTTGTTTGAGTTAATTTTACATCCAGTCACTTCACTGAAGTTGTCTATTAGGTTTAGGAGTTCTCTGGTGGAATTTTTGGGGTCACTTAAGTATACTATCACATCATCTGCAAATAGTGATACTTTGACTTATTCCTTTGCAATTTGAATCCCTTTGACTTCCTTTTGTTTTCTAATTGCTCTGGCTAGGGCTTTGAGTACTATATTGAACAGGTAGGGAGAGAGTGGACAGCCTTGTCTAGTCCCTGATTTCAGTGTGATTGCTTCAAGTTTCTCTCCATTTAGTTTGATGTTGGCTACTGGTTTGCTGTATATTTCTATTACTATGTTTAGGTATGGGCCTTGAATTCCTGATCTTTCCAAAACTTTTATCATAAAGAGGTATTGGATTTTGTCAAATGCTTTCTCTCTCTTTAGCATCTAATGAAATGACCATGTGGTTTTTTTTCTTTGAGTTTGTTTATACAGTAGATTACATTGATGGATTTCTATATATTGAACCATCCCTGCAATCCTTTCATGAAGCCTACTTAATTGTATTGGATGATCATTTTGATGTGTTCTTGGATTCGGTTGTCAAGAATTTTACCGAGTATTTTTTGCATTGATATTCATAAGGGAAATTGGTCTAAAATTCTCTTTCTTTGTTGGGTCTGTGTGATTTAGGTATCAGAGTCATTGTGGCTTCATAAAATGAATTGGGTAGTGTTCCTTCTATTTCTATTTGGTGGAATAGTTGAAGAGTATAGGTATTAAGTCTTCTTTGAAGGTCTGGTAGAACTCCCACACTGAACCCATCTGTTCTTGTTTTTTTTTGTTGTTGTTGTTTTGTTTTTTGTTTTGTTTTGTTTTCTTTTGGGACACTATTAATGACTGCTTCTATTTCTTTAGGAGATATTGGATTGTTTAGATCATTTATCTGATCCTGATTTAACTTTGGTACTTGGTATCTGTCTAGAAAATTGCCCATTTTATGTATATTTTCTATTTTTGTTGAGTATAGACTTTTGTAGTAGGATTTGATAATTTTTTGGATTTTCTCAGTATCTGTTGTTATGTCTCCCTTTTCTGATTTTGCTGATTTAGATACTGTCTTTGTTCCCTCTGTTTAGGCTGCATAAAAGTTTATCTATCTTGTTGGTTTTTTCAAAGAACAAGATCCCGGTTTGGTTGATTCTTTGTATAGTTCTTTTTGTTTCTACTTGGTTGATTGCAGCCCTGAGTTCTATTATTTCCTGCAGCCTGCTCCTCTTGCATGTATTTGCTTCTTTCTGTTCTAGAGCCTTCAGCTGTGCTGTTAAATGGTTAGTGTATGCTCTCTCCAGCTTCTTTTTGGAGGCACTCAAAACTATGAGTTTTCTTCTTAGCACTGCTTTCATTGTGTCCCATAAGTTTGGGTATGTTGTGCCTTCATTTTCATTAAATTCTAAAAAGTCTTTAATTTCTTTCTTTATTTCTTCCTTGACCAAGTTATCACTGAGTAGAGTGTTGTTCAGTTTCCATGTGTATGTGGGCTTTCTGTTGTTTTGTTATTATTGAAGACCAGCCTTAGTCTGTGGTGATATGATAAGTTGCATGGAATTATTTCAATCTTATTATAGCTGCAGAGGTCTGTTTTGTGACTGAGGATATGATTAATTTTGGAGAAGGTACCATGAGGTGCTGAGAAGTTACATTCTTTTGTTTTAGGATACAATGTTCTATAGATATCTGTTAAATCCATTTGGTTTATAACTTCTGTTAGTTTCACTGTTTCTCTGTTTAGTTTGTGTTTCCCTAATTTGTCCATTGATGGGAGTGGGCTGTTGGAGTCTCCCACTATTATTGTGTGTGGTGTAATGTGTGCTTTGAGCTTTAGTAAAGTTTCTTTTATGAATATGGATGCCCTTGTATTTGGAGAATATATATTCAGAATTGAGAGTTCATCTTGGTAGATTTTTCTTTTGATGAATTTGAAGTGTCCTTTCTTATATTTTTGATTACTTTAGGTTGAACGTTGATTTTATTTGATATTAGGATGGCTACACCAGCTTGTTTCTTGGGATCATTTGCTTGGAAAATTGTTTTCCATCCTTTTACTCTGAGGTAGTGTCTGTGTTTGTGCCTGAGGTGGGTTTCCTGTATGCAGCAAAATGTTGGGTCTTGCTTATGTATCCAGTCTGCTAGTCTATATCTTTTTATTGGAGTATTGAGTCCATTGATATTGAGATATTAAGGAGAAGTGATTGTTGCTTCCTGTTATTTTTGTTACTAGAGGTGGAGGTGGAGTTATGTTTGTGGGGCTCTCTTCTTTTTGGTTTGTTAAAAGATTAATTTCTTGCTTTTTCTAGTGTGTACTTTCCCTTCTTTTCCTGGTGTTTTCCATTCATTATCCTTTGAAAGGCTGGATTTGTGGGAAAATATTTTGTACATTTGTTTTTTGTCATGGAATACCTTGTTTTCTCTGTCTATGGTAATTGAGAGTTTTGCTGGGTATAGTAGCCTGGGCTGGCACTTGTGTTCTCTTAGGGTCTGTATGACATCTGCCCAGGATCTTCTGCCTTTCATAGTCTCTGGTGAGAAGTCTGGTGTAATTCTGATAGGTCTACTTTCATATGTTACTTGATCTTTTTCCCTTACTGCTTTTAATATTCTTTCTTTGTTTAGTGCATTTGGTGTTTTAATTATGTAATGGGAGGAATTTCTTTTTCTGGTCCAATCTATTTGGAGTTCTGAAGGCTTCTTGTATGTTCATGGACATCTGTTCCTTTAGGTTAGGGAAGTTTTCTTCTATAATTTTGTTGAAGATATTTACTGTCCCTTTAAGTTGGAAATCTTCACTCTCCTCTATACCAATAATCTTTAGGTTTGTTCTTCTCATTTTGTCCTGGATTTCCTGGATGTTTTGGGTCAGGAGCTTTTTGCATTTTCCATTTTCTTTGACTGTTGTGTCAATGCTTTCTATGGTATCTTCTGCATCTGAGATTCTCTCTTCTATTTCTTGTATTCTGTTGTTGATGCTTGTATCCATGACTCCTGACTTCTTTCCTAGGTTTTCTATGTCCAGAGTTGTTTCCTTTTGTGATTTCTTTATTGCTTCTACCTCCATTTTTTAGATCCTGCATGGTTTTGTTCAATTCCTTCACCTGTTTTCATTGTGCTTTCCTGTATTTCTTTAAAGGGCTTAAATCTGTTTCTTGTATTCTATATTTCTTTAAGGAGTTATTTATGTCCTTCTTGAAGCCCTCTATTAGCATCATGAGCTGTGATTTTAAATCCAAATCTTGCTTTTCCGGTGTGTTGGGGTATCCAGGAGAACTGGCCTAGGATGGTGCCATGTTGCCTTGATTTCTGTTCTTGTACTGATTCCATGCTTTCTTCATTTGTAAAATGGAGCTAATAATATTATCTGCCACCTAGATGGAATTACATGAGAGACTGAAACTTATGCATCTGACCTGGGCTTTTTGTTTTGTTTTGTTTCGAGACAGGGTTTCTCTGTGTAGTCCTGGCTGTCCTGGAACTCACTCTGTAGACCAGGCTGGCCTTGAACTCAGAAATCTGCCTGCCTCTGCCTCCCAAGTGCTGGGATTACAGGCATGCGCCACCATGCCCGGCTTCTAGGCTTCTTTCTATATGTGGGCTTCTATTTACAGAAAAATTTCCTTTTGAGGATTTGTGTTTCCCACAAAGAATGCTGTGTCTTCTCTATGCGAGCTTGGAAACGAGCACTCGACGAGGAGCCTGTGGCAGCACAGTGTCATAGTATCAAAGTCTCAACTCAATTTAGCCCAGATAAAGGTTGACAAAGATTCTGCCCTGAGAAGTGCCCTTGGCAGAACCCATTTGGGAGCCAGAGTCTGTGCAAAGACTCCAAAGCACAAGAAGCTCCTTCCAGGTGGGATTTCCTGCATAAACCCTTTACCATGGCAACAGGGAAACACTTGCAGCACCCTGCTGCTGACACCAGGAAAAACATCACCTATTCTTAAGGTGCTGAAAATTGCACAGCATGACTCAGAGTGGCTTCCTCTGTCTGGTTATTGGCTGTGCCATAGTGCTGAGTTAATACAGGGCATTACAGGTGGGTGGGCTCTGGGAGGAGAGGGGAGTCATCATCTGAATGTACCTTAAGAGAAAAAAAAATATTCTCAAATGTGTGTGTGTGTGTGTGTGTGTGTGTGTGTGCTCCTAAGCTTCAAATGACCTTAAGAAGGAGGTGATGTGAAAGAAACAGGAGATACATGTGTCCGTGTCTCAGAAAGATGATGAGGTCAGGGTTAGGGCAAAGGCTACGATGACAACTCTCGTAAGTGATAGTCCTTGTGTGGTCAAGAAAATAAAGTGGTGGCTCTTGAGCTGAGATTCAAATGACAGGAAAGAGATGGGTCTCAGACAGAGCTCAGCAAAGATGAGCCCAGCCACACAGACAAGCCAGATTTTAGAGAAGTAGGAAGGTGACCCTGTCCTCTGTGTCTGTGTGTGTGTGTGTGTGTGTGTGTGTGTGTGTGTGTGTGTGCTCGAGCTTCATGGCACATATTGTCTCAGGGTTTGCACTCAGGTTGTAAGTCTTGGAGGCAAGTGTTTTATTTAACCTGCTGAGCCATCTTTCTGGCCCCATTTATGTGTTTTAAAGGTGACAATGTGATTTATAATTACTTACAAAGATCATGAAGCCTGCTGTTGGAGACTAGCCCAGGTAGGAGATTAAGAGCAAGCAGAAGGAGATTGAGGCGCAGGAGTGGAGGGGTAAATCTTGATGGTGGACTAGGGGAAGAAAGCAGAGAGAGGAGGGTGAGGGGCTGACTACTTCTGTGTGACCAAGAGAGCTCACTCCGCCTTAGGTCACGGCACTGCCTGACTTCCACTCCACTCTTGTTTCTGTGCCTCGTCTTTGCAGTCAGATTGCTACACGGCTCCGCACAGAGATGCCAAGTGGACATCAAGTCTGGGGCCTTGGCCCTTCTGTCACAGAAGGAAGGAAACACATGTTAGACACAGTTAACTGCAGGGCCAAGGCAAGTGCCAGAGCTGCTAAGGTGCATGTCTTGTGGAAGGACAAGCTGGCCTTTTTACACGTTTAGAGTGATATTTTCATCCCCCACTTCAAACAGCTAATTCCTGAGGAGAGTCACTCTGAAACGACTTGGTGTCACCAGAGGGTTTTGTGATGGAAGGTCCCTGAGAATAATTACTCTTTCCACCTAACATCCCTTGAAATGGACTCATTTGATTAAAACTTCAGTAACATGGAGTTGTTGAGAAGTTTATTATTATTATTATTATTATTATTATTATTATTATTATACACTCCATATTTTATTCCCTACCCTGCCAACCCCTGTCCACTCTCTGACTGTTCCACATCCCATACCTCCTCCCCTCCCCCTGTCTCCACATGGATGTCCCCATCCCCCACCCCACCTGACCTCTAAACTCCCTGGGGCCTCCAGTCTCTTGAGGGTTAGGTGCATCATCTCTGAATGAACACAAACCGGGCAGTCCTCTATTGTATGTGTGCTAGGGGCCTCATATCAGCTGGGATATGCTGCCTGTTTGGTGGTCCAGTGTTTGAGAGATCCTGGGAGTCCTGATTAATTGAGACTGCTGGTCCTCCTACAGGGTTACCCTCGTTCAGCCTTCTCCAATTCAACATCTGGGGTCAGCTGCTTCTGTCCCACTGGTTGGGTGCAAATATCTGCACCTGACTCTTTCACCTGCTTGTTGGGTCTTCTGGAGTGTTGTCATAATAGGTCCCTTTTTGTGAGTGCTCCATAGCCTCAGTAATAGTGTCAGCCCTTACACTGGATCCCACTTTGAGCCTGTTGCTGGACCATCTTTTCCTTGGGCTCCTCTCCATTTCCATCCCTGTAATTCTTTCAGACAGGAACAATTATGGGTCAGAGTTATGACTGTGGGATCTCTCCCCCCCCCCATTTGAAGCCCTGTCTTCCTGCTGGGCTCTATAAGTGCCCTCTCTGTACTGTCAGAGAGGTCCTTCCCTTTCAGGTCTAGGTCACAGGCAGAAATCACGTCAGGAGCCTATGACAGGACCATGAACCATGGAGGCGCGCTGCTTACTGGGTTGCTCGGCTAGTTTTCTTATACAGGTCAGGACTAACCATCCACAGTGTGATGGGCCCTTTCATATCCTACCTACTTACCTATCAGTCAAGACAGTGCCTCATCTACAGACATGGCCACTGGCCAATCTTATTTGGGAATTACCACCGTTAAGTCTCCCTCAGATGATTCTGGGCTGTACCAAGGTGACAGCTGAGGCTATTACTGACCCTCTAATTTTCAACCAACCACTACAAATGCTGTCACTCTTGAGTCCTACAGCAGAACTTCTGTTTTGCTGTGGCCTGCCTACCTAATGTTCCCACAATGTGAAAAGCACCTCAACTCTCTTGTTTTGTTACTATTTTCTTCAAGAAACTGTCATCATATTGGAACACAGAACTTGGGGTAACCTGAATCTATGTTCTTGGGTCACAGTCACTCAAGTTTGCCTCCAGAATAAATAATCTCTTCTCCCCTTTGAGGAAAGAGTGTTGTACTTTTGAATAGACTCCTTAAAACAGGGAGTTGTATTATCAGAGTAGGTGAGACAGTGATAAAACTATTTAGAGGGAATGATTAGCACATGAGTGTGGTAGGGAAGGATGCAGTGAAAAAAGCAAGAGTGAGGATGGAGTTAGAAGAGAGGGGTGATACACCAAGGACTGGAACCCGCTCAACGTGGTACTTGACTTCAAGAGACCTGTCTCTTCTGCCTGCCCGTCTGCCTACCTACCTCTATCTATCATCTATCTATCTATCTATCTATCTATCTATCTATCTATCTATCTATCATCTATCGTCTACATATTTTATATCTTTTCTTTAATCTGACTTTCTTCCCTTCTCTTTCATCTTTGTTACAAGTAAACAAACTAAACAGCAACAGAACCATCCTTTCTGTAACTGTCTACAGTAGGTAAATTAACCAGCATCACATTTTTTAGATTACTATCCACTTTTTAAAAAGTTTGCATAGTTAAGACTTAAAATTTGTACCTTGATGAATACATATGTGTGTGTTGCTCAGTGAGTATGTATGTGTGTGTCTCAATAAGTGTGCATGGATGTGTACATATGTGTGTGTATTGGACTCAATGAATCTGTATCTATATCTATCTATATCTATATCTACATCTACATCTATATCTATATATGCTCTTACATGTGTGTGTGTATAGGTTCAATAAGTGTATTTTTGTGTATACACATATATGTGTAAGCATGGGGCTCAATGAGTGTATACTTGTGTGTATATGCATATATGTGTTCAATGAGTGCATGTATGTATATATGTGCATGTGTATGAATGGATTGAATGAATATGTAAACACACATGTATGTGTGCATGCATGGGGTTCAATATGTGTATACATATGCATATATGTATTTGGCTCAGTGAATGTATATGTGTACCTGTTCACTGAACAGTTACTATAGTGACATGTAGGACTGTATTTAAAATGAATATGCTGGAAATTAACTTTTAGTTGAAATTATTTTAAAAATGCTAATGATCCTTTCACATCTTGTCATGTTCCCAGCTATGGTTACCACACGGTATAGTAGAAATGGTCAGGGCAGCCAAGGGCCATGACAAGGCCTCTGGAACAAGGACTGTAGCAGGCTCATGGCTTAGGTTATCACACCCAGTTCTGTGTTTCTCTCCCCTTTCCACTCCTTTTTGTAGCTTATTTATTTAAGTGTCCAAACGCTGGCAGAATAATGCCAGGCTAAGTAGAAATATTAATAAATACTATGCTTTCAATAATTCTAAAACACAGATGAAAGACTTGGCAGCTAAATTCAGAGAGTCTTCCACCCTCTGTTCTGGCACACAGGTTACAGATTAGCACGTGGCCATGCGAGGTAAGCCAACAGTGTTCCAGGTAGCCCACAACAGTCCAGGCTCCTTTATTTTGCCAGTTAGATGATGGTTTGAGAGGAGAGAAGGGAAATAAATGTTAAATAAAACATTTCTCAATTCATGAGAAACACCATAATAAAACCTTAGTAGATTTTAGTAAAGAGATAAGAAAAAAAACTCTTTTCAACTTGTATAAAAAGGCTAAGTAAGAAAGAAATGGACTTTATAGAAGAAGAAAGAGAGTGAGAGTCTTGCAGGAAGGAGATAATATTGAAAAGAAACTTCCTAAACCAATGAACTTTTTTAAAAAGGATGATTCTGTATGAATAACTTAGAATGGAAAAATGAATTTTTTTTATGAAATGATGTGACAGGGGTCAAATAGGGTTGTCTACTTGGAGCTGGGCAGATTTGAAAAGCTCAGGAGGTAAAGTGCTCACTGAGAGGAGCAGAATGAGTGTAGAAGCAACCTCAAGATATGCTGTTCCATGTTTCCAATGTAATGCTTCACATGGAAGTCTCATATGGTAGGCACAGCAAGACTAACGAGATATAACTTTGTGTCATGGCCACAGATGAAGGCAAGGAGTTGGGAATTGGATGCTTGGACAGTCTAGCCTGAAAGACAGGGGACGAGGGTATGGTATCCAAGGAAGTATATCTTTATCTACATACTTAAAGAAATGCATTGTACAAATTGATTAGAAAAATTTTCCCAGAGGGAGCATACTATTGAGAAAAATGATAATATATAAAGTAACCCATTCAAAAATGATAATCAATGTATGAAAGAACTATTTCAGACAGGGGTCTGAAATTCAGTATTCATCTAGGGTAGAGAATTACACCCTAGATGAAAATAAATGTGTTTGAAGGAACAGCAACTGTGTAAGAAGTACTGGAGTTTAGGCTAATTTGTGGAATGAGCAGCAAAGCTAGATGTGATGTGGTGCAGAGGGGACACGAGGCAGATAAGGCACTTTCTGGAAGAGTAGGATGGTGCAGTTAGATGATGAACTTGGAGAACTGTAAGTGGGACCCATGTGAATTAAAGTGTTGTGATGGTTTGTATATGATTGGCCCAGGAAGTGACCCTATTAGGAGGTGTGGCCTTGTTGGAGTAGGTGTGTCACTGTGGGTGTGGGCTTAAGACCCTCACCCTGGCTGCCTGGAAGTCAGTCTTCTACTAGCAGCCTTCAGATGAAGATGTAGAATTCTCAGCTCCTCCTGCACCATGCCTGCCTGGATGCTGCCATGTTTCTACCTTGATGACAAAGGACTGAACCTCTGAGCCTATAAGCCAGCCCCAATTAAATGTTGTCTTTTACAAAACTTGCATTGGTCATGGTGTCTGTTCACAGCAGTAAAACCCTAACTAAGACAAGTGTACAGTCTATGTGTAAGCTCTGCACATTGGGGAACACTGGAAAAACCAACCAGTTGGAGTTCAACCATTCTGCAGGAGAATGGAAAGGATATGGCCGGTGTTGGGTCTTTGACTGTATTTGGACTGTGAGAACAGTGGAGGACCAATGGAAGTCTGGAATAGAGAGATAAATAGAGTATTTATGGGAATAACTTGAAGGTCCATATAGGGTATGTTGAGAGGAATGAGACTTGTGTACACATTGATAATGAGTGATGGAGATAATAATGGCAATAAAAACATGGCTAGTGAAATGTATATACATATATGTATGTATGTATGTATGTATGTATATTTCAGATAGTTTCAGAAATGAAAATGTAAATGTGCCATGCTCAACACTCAATTGAATCCCCACAAATAAAGTGACATTTATATGTGCCTTGCCTTTCTCTAGAGCCCCCGTCTCCCTAGCAACCCTTCTTTGGATTGTTTGCCTCCAGGCTCCATCATGTAATACACAATTAGAAGTATAAAAGTTGTATGTCTGGTGAACATGAACAGACTGCTTTTTTCACTGTAGCAATGATTTATACTACATTTACATCATACTAAATACTTCACATAATAGAGATGATTTCAAGTATATGAGAGAATATGGATAGGTTATATACAAACAATACTTCATTTAACATAAAAAAATTGAACTGAGGTGCACTGGGGTAGCTTATGGGAAGCCTAGCGCCAGCTCTTCACTCACTGAAGGACCACTGGCTTCACATCATTTCATTGACATTTTGAAGCATCCCTAAGGGAATTACTTTATTAACTTAATTATTATTCATTGAACAATTGCATAGTTTTCCTATTGGCATTATCCTAGTCAACACGGACAATTAGGACCATACCCACAGTTTCACAAGGGAGCGCCCAGCTGTGGGCAACCCTGCAGCAGCTTGGTAAGAGGGTTTCTTGCAGTTTGCGATTTTCCACAAGATTCTGAGGAGTTAAGGAGAGTCAGGGCAATCTCTGGACTGGGTGTTATAGCTAAGGAGAAATAAATACAAATTGGGACTAGCTCTGTGCTATTTGCAGCTTTCAAGTGAGGGTAATTTAGTAACTGGGTAGCTACATAAATCTCTTTCTCATGAAACAGAGAAACAAGACAAGAGAGGGTTAAAAGACGGCTTGGCTGTGCCAAAACCTTAGCAGAATCATTGTTCTACATTGTCTTTGTCATTGAGCTCATCTGACTGGGATGCATTCTCCACTGTTCTCGAGGGGACACAGAGCAATGACTTTGCATGACTGATAAGTAGGACCAGGATTCATCTCCCACTGGGAGGTTTGGAGTATCTAAATTGGAGCCATGGTGGAAAGAAAGAAGGGCTGAGTGAAAAGAGTTGACAATGAATCAAATGGGAGGAAGGAAAGAGACACTGTTGGATGTAGTGCACCGTGTTCACTGTACGTGGACCAAAGAGGCTCCTGGAGCAATGGATGGTAGCCTGAGGGCAGACAATACCCAGGCTGGAAGCATAGGATTGAGAAAGTCAGGCCAGATCGCTCTGAAAGTATCACAAATGATATTCATTCTTGTCGATTAATTTTAAGTGTTCTATCATTATTATTGAAAAGATAACTTGGTATGGCATAGTGTTAATTCATATTACTTAGTCCTTAAGACAGTAGGGTGTGAATGCAGTTACAGTTTCCAGAGGACACGGAGGGAAGCAGAAGTGACAGTCTCTAGGTTGCAGAGACATTTTCTGGGAAACTTGGACAGTTCTAGTTTTATTGGCTAGTACTGTGTAGTCATTCTAAGCAAAACTATCCTTTTAGTTAAAGAGTTTTAAATATGTCTTAGGAGAATAATAGATTTATTCAAAAAATTTGGATAATAGAAAATCTTGATATAAGTAAATAGGTTTTTCTATTATAATACTTTTATTATATATCATAGTGGTAAGACTACATTTTATTTTAATACTACTGAACCCAGAGCTTGTGCATGCTAGTCAAATGCTAGACCACTAAGAGACATCCCTCATTAAAAAAAAAATACAAAAATCCAAAACTTTATTTTTGAGATAAAGTCTAAGTTGCCCAAGCTGGTTTTGAATTTGCTATATAGTTTAAGTTGGCTTCAAACTCTTGGTACTGTTATCTTAGTAGCTGGAATTAAAGATTACATCACGTGCTCAAATAGCAATTAAAAAAAAAGATTTCTGTTGTTGGAGTATAGTAAATTTCCTGTCTATTAATAGAATGGTTGCAAGACCCCCTCTCCTGCTCAGAATGGGTAGACTATTTTAACAATAAAATCCAAAGGCATAAAAATGTGCACCATTAGCTCTGTAAAGGAAACCTGGTGATTAGTTAGTTTTGGTTTGCTGTGACCAAAACATCTGGTGTAAACATCTGTGAAGAGAAAGGAGTTCCTTTTGGTTGATTTCACAGTTTCAGGCCACCATGGGAAAGGTGTGGTGGCATTCTTGGTAGCCAGGGCATGTGGTAGGACTTCCTCATGGGACAGACAGAGCAGCACAAAAGCTAGCTAGGAAGCAAGGACTCCTGTGACCTCCACATGCCCACCCCTACTTAGCTATTTCTACCAACTAAGCCCCACTTCCTAAAGGCCCAATGACTTCCAAAATGGTGCCAGAGGCCGTGGATCAAAACATTCAAAACATAAGTCTATTTGTAGAAAACACTTGAGTGAAACCACAACATCTGTAATGCTTTCTTCCTTCCACCCTTTCATTCATTGGTAAAATAACAGTCTTGTTACTGAACATCCTCCTTTCTGTGTGATAGCAGGTGTTTGTAAAACACTTAGTTGCTATGCAGTTTAGTTTCCATGAGGAAAGAATTACAAGGCCTTCGGTTGCTTCCCTTTACATTGACCCTTGAGAGTTCCCCTGGAATGTTAGACAGAGAGGAGGGGACCAGGCTTTGAACACGCCTGTCCGGGAGGAGAGGACAGGCTGGGGCAAGGGCGGGACCTTTCAGTGTGCAGCTGCCATCCACAGCTTTAGCAAGTGTGCCCTGTGAGTCACCAACTCCTTCAGAAATCGCAGAGCCACTGCAAGCCTTTGATTCATTCAAAACCCTTTAGAATTTCCTCCAAAGCCACTGTTTTTCTTTCCTCCTTGGGGGATTATTTTTCTACAGGGCTGTGCCCCTTTCCAGGACCTATCACACCAGGGTTTGTGAAAGTTAGATTTCAAAAATCCCTAACTCTGGAGAACTCATTGATCGTTTTTACTGCCCCCAGAGACAGAGGGAGAACAGCCCTCCAGAGAGCTGGACACTCACAGGGCCATCAAAGAACTGTTTCAACCACTTGGCTTCCAAAAGTCACAGTTGGAGGCCTTAGGATGAGCTACTGTGTTGGAAGAGGCGGCAGCTGCGGCCTGCCATTGACCTGGTTTCTTTAGAATGAGGAAAAGAGCAACAAAAAGCACTTACTGTTAGATCTCTGACAGAAGTTTAAAAACCAAGACAGCCTTAAACTCTCTAGTGAAAAAACTCCATGAACCAGAACAAGACTTTTGGGTACAGGTGAGCTGAGCAGGGTGTTCCTTATGGGAAGGGCGTTTGTGACTTCATACTACAAAACTGTATCCGGTATGACCAACTTCCTCAGTCCGTTTCCAGTCGCCTCCTCTGCTTCCAGGTCACTCGAGGAACTGCTGTACTCTGTGCATATTTTGGATGAAGCTGCTTCGGATCTTGACAATATGTTTAGTTTGCATAAATCAGGCAGACCATATTTTGTTTTGTTCAGCAGGCTCTGAACTTTCACAGTTATTTCATTATCTGCCCAGACTTCATTCAACCCAAAGGGAAATGGTGAATGTTGCTACAATAATCCGTCTAGTGTACCGGCAGCTGTGGTGTGTGAAGGAGCAGGGTTCAGGGAGTTGTTGAAATCCAAGAAGCAGCTGTCATTGGCTTCTCAAGTTGAAGAGCATCATTATTCAGTGTGTTTGGCAAGAAATTTGTTCAATCCTCTTCTTTGCACAATGGTTAAATTCTAAATTTCTTCATTATGAATTTAACTTTTCATTGTTTCTTGCTTTACTGGTATCCTCTGCAGTTTTGACATGAATTAACTATCTTCTCTCCTGTTTTATTATGTCATTTCTCTACAGGGCATTTTTTCTACTTGTTTTTAAGATAATTTTTTGATAATACATTTTTTTTATGTTCATTGGTGTTTTTCTTGAATGAATGTCTGTGTGAGTGTGTCAGATCCCCTGGAACTGCAGTTATAGACAGCTATGAACTGCCATGTGGGTGCTGGGAATTGAACCTGGGTCCTCTGGAAGTGCAAACAGTGCTTTTAACTTCTGAACCATGTCTCCAGCCCCTCTCATAGGCTTTTAATATTAGGGTTTCAACTTCTGGATTTGCTCTCTGGGTTTTAGGGAATTCTTCATGATCTTCCGTAAGAACATTCTTCCCACACCATCTCTTATGCTGTGGATTACTTCCTGGTAAATGTTTTAATTAGAAATTTTAAGTAATAGGCCTGTTTTTCACTGTTTGCTCTTTAAAGTATATGATATAAAAGGTAAGTTTTGGCAGTCAATTAGTCAATGAAGGACAAATGGAAGTGTTAACTGAGAGTTAGTACCTCTTGGTTGTTCATTTTTCTTCTATGTGGCAAATATTTATCATATGGTTTTACTGGTATGACCAGCAATGGAGATACAACGGAACAGTAGCCAATGACTCCCACTTTTTCACCTGTATTTTGACAGAGGACATAGAAAAATAAAACTCAGGTAGTGATAAGGACAAGGACTTCTTAAGGGGTGAAAGCATGTGATACAATATTCTATTGTAAAAAGCGTGATACCTGCTTAAGAGCTCAGCACTCAGGAAGTTGAGACAGGAAGATTAAAAGCTCTAGGACAACCTGGGCTACACAATGACACAGCAAAACAAACAAACAAACCGGCAAAAATTGTTTGTAGGAATTAATAGAGAGGGAATAAACAAAATATGTACCAATTTAAGGACATGCTTCAAAATATTCTGTGTAGAATATTGGGTTAGAAAACTACCTAAGAAGTGTGTTTCAAGGACGTAAGTCCTCAAAAAGCACATGGGCATTCCACCTTCCCTGTGGATGTAGAAGCATGTTCCCGTTCTTCATTGGGGAAGCTAATGGTGAAACTGGCCGTCACGCTCACCAGGACAGGTCTCATTAACTAGTCCTGAGTGCTGGTGGAGAAGGAGCCCCACACGGTGAAAGGAAGGTCTTGCAGCTCCTTCGCCACAGCGTGCCACATGCTGGGCCACAGCGTGCCACGCGCTGGGCCACAGGGCATTGTCCGACTTCAATCACTCCCGTGGCTCCGATGTGCTTTGTCTCTTGTTACCAAGGACTGACCTCTTGATTTTCCCAGTACTTACTGCAGGTCAGCCCACCATTTTCTCTGTAACTCAGGCCCTATTCTTTGGTCCATTGTCTTGAATAATTAATGTGGAACAATTATTATTCCACACACTTAGAGATGTTATTTACTAGAACTATGGTGTGCTGAATAAAACGCCAACAGGAAAATAATTAAAATCTAAAACAGTGAGCCCCCTCGGTGTTCACTATGAAGCTGAATGCAAATGTCCTCAGTAGGGTGATTTTTGCCTCGAAGTGAATTAAATTTTTTGATGACTTAAGAACTCTCTATTCCTTCCATTATTAACTAATTAGCTAATTAATTAAAATAAGCTATTTAAGTTAATCAGAGGCTTGTTTAGTACTGAGATAACTTACAGAATGGTTAAAATGACAATGATGAAAATTAAGGAGCATCAGCAAAGGTGTAAAGATGTTAAAGTCTAATACAATGCTAGGTGTAAAGCCAGTGAGTACAACTGCTTCAGAAACCTGTTTCAGAGCTAAGCACATGTCTCTCTGATGACCTGCAAGTTCTTCTCTACATATATACCTGATTACTAGGATAACAAGAACTCACAAACAAACATGAATAGAGTAAGCAGCACAAGGATTCACAGCAACCCACACACAGAAAGTATCTAAATAGTCACTTGTAGAAGTTTAGTCCAGCAACATGGCTGTTCTGGCAAGGGATCACATCCAAAGACCTAGGTCTGTGTGGTCTCGACGGTATACAAACATACCACACACACACCTTTAACCCCTCTGCCTGGACTATAGACACACCCTTAGTACACAGTTTTAAGGTATAGTTAGTTTGTAGGAGGATGCAGCCATGTTTGAAAGTGATGTCTAATTGAGGGATGAGTCAGAAAGATATGACAGAATGAGTCAGAGATAGGATCCATGCAACTCTCATGGGAAGAGGACAGGAAAGAGAAGTAGTTAAGGCAATACAGGGAGAGCGCCGGTCAGCTGGGAGTCAGTGCAGTGGGTCTGAGTTTGTTTGTGAGTTCATGCAGTTCAGTGAATGTCAGCAGAGGCAGTTGAAGCCAGAGAATAAGAAGGAACCATATTAGAACAAACTGTCAGAGTTAGAGAAATCGAGAGAAGCCAGACTGACTCTTTCAGCTTGGAGAGGAGTTTGAGCCAGAACAGCTGGATTAAATCAGCCAGCCAGCATTCAGAAAGAGGGAGCTTACTCAGCAGTAAGTTTCTGAGATGACAATTACATCAGGAGAACAAAAGATACTTTCATACTCATTAGTATAAGAGTATATAAAAATCTAGACATGGTGGTGATCACTGCTAATTCCAGGCTAAGGTTGAAGGGTATCAAGTCTGAGGAGGGTGCAGACCATCTATGGAGAGCCTTTCTTGAAAACCAAAGCAAACAACTAAACTCCAAAATCAAAATGAGAATTGATTATAAACAAACCAAAAAACTCCAAACCAACCAACTAAAACTGAAAACTGTGTTATTGCCTGTAATAGGATACTATACAGTAATGAAAACAGAATCAACATGTATCAGCATGGCTGTATTATTACAAATAATTAAAAAAACATTGAGAAGCAGAGAATAGATGCAAACAGAAACATGAACTAGAAGATTAATTTCACATAAAGTTCAAAACCAGGCAAACCAACTCATTGTGATAGAAATCCGAAGAGTTCTTTTTGGGAGCAGTCAAGGGGTTAATGAAATAATGCACATGTTTAAATTGTGAAAATTGTTATCCACTTTTTGGGTTTGTGTACTTTTATGTGTGTATGTAACGTTTTAAAATAAAATTTTTATAAAGAAAGAAAAACAGAAGAGATAGGAAGACAGTCAAGGACAGGGAGGAGAGAGAAGGACACAAAGGGAGAGAGAGATAGAGACACAGAGAGACAGTCAGAGAGAGAGAGAGAGAGAAAGAGAGAGAGAGAGAGAGGTGCTTTGTAAGAGAAAAGGTATAAAAGGTAATCTAATAATTGCTTAATGCATCCTAGGTAGATCCAGAAAAATATTGGCAAATTTTACCATGAACAATCTGTTATTTCTTTGCTGGGAGCTCCTCATTTTCAGTGTTGTGAATCTGGGGATGTAACAATCATTATTCTTTCCAGCCTCCTCATTATTGTCATTTTCCTAAATCTGTGAACATTACGGTCCCTATTCTTTTCTTTTCTGTATGAAAATTATCTTTGAGAGCCAATGATCATAAATCATTGCTTTATGGAATCACTATATGTGGGGATTCAGCTTCTCCAGTGGGAAGCTGTATCCCAACACTTAGCTGTTTCTAATGTACACAAAGCTTTCATTTCCCACTTATGACACTCAGCAGCTTACAGCAGGTCTGAGGGACAGGGACTCTCAGGCTCCAGTTTGGACTTTTGCTCTTTCAGTCTCACAGTAACGCTCACACTGGCTGGGCTCAGTGCCCTGTCCTTACTAAGTTTTTTTTTCTTGTATTGTCACAGTATTTTCTGCATTCTTCCACTATAGAAACTTCTTGTTCCTTTGTGTAATATGCTACTAACATGTTTAACCCCCACATTAGAAATTAGGCTTCTCCACGCCAGAGGTAATCTCATTCATTTCTGTATCTCCAAGTGACCATTTGGGATACTGATTTTCATATTAAAGGACATTTGACTTCTCTGTCATTTCTTATTTGCCAAGACACAAAATAAAAAACCCTTCCCAATTATTCATGGTGTCTGTACAATATAGATGACAGAATCTGGAACGTACACAAAGAAAGCTAGAGTCCCAAAGAACTCATATGTTCAAGATGAAAATCCATGTAAAACCATAACAAGAAGAGTCTGGAAACACCTTCAAAACAAAACAAAACAAAACAAAACAAATAGAACCAAGTACCTATTCCTGAAATACAAGAATGTAACAAGATTAAGTTCTATACTAACAGAAATTACAGTAGCACACACATACAAAACCATATTACCCTCTTCATGGAACTTATAGTCTAAATCCATCAACTATTTATAGTTAAAAATGCCAATTCAAGTAGTAATTGTTAGGTGTTCTTTAAGATAGTATGTCTTCATGTGGCCATCCATCTGCCTGTCCATCCATCTGTCCGTTCATCCATCCATCCATCCACCTATCCATCCATCTTTCTATTAATCCTTTTATCTGCCATCTATATCATTCCAGAATGACATCAAAATCATGGAGAAACAAAAGTAGATCCCTCTTGGTGTTAAAGTGGAAATAGAGTAGATGCCTGCTATGAGCACAACCTTTTAACAAAAGTGAAGAAAATGAAAGAAATCAGAAGCACAAAAATTGCAAGGGATCAATCTTTTAGTATCAGTCCTTAGTAATTAGACAAGAGTATTTACCTGAGAAACTCAGGAGAGCGAGCAAAAAGTTCATGCAAAGAATGAGAAAAATCAGTAAGACACAAACTCAATTAAAGAAGGTCAACAATCCTTTATAGAAAGTTAGACAGTGTAATGAGAAAGAGACTCCATTGAGATACAATCTCAAGACAAAACTTAGCAAACAATGTTGAAACCTTCACAACTTCTCAGCATTTTGAAGACTACAAAGTAAGACACAAAGGAAGAAACAGTTTACTTTTTATATCAGAATAGGAGGCAACTTGGAAAGTTGTCATATCTTCCTAAGGGAATTTATAAAGAAACATGATCTAAAGTGGATGATTTTGAATATATGATATACATATATATGATTATAACATATAAGCATACACACATTAGGTATCTGTATATAAAGGATAGCTAGGAAGTGAAGAGAGTATTCAGAATAGGTGGATTTTAAGGTGGAGGCTCGATGACCCAGGGTAGGGGAATGCTAGGGCACTGAGGCAGGACTGGGTGGGCAGGTGGGCAAGCACCCTCACAGAGGCAGGGGGAGGGGAGGGAATAGGCAGTTTGTGGAGAGGAAACTGGGAAGGGGTATAACATTTGAAATGTCAATTAAATAAAATAACCAATAAAAAGGATTTAAGGTCTTTTTTGTTTTACAAATAATCTATTTTTTTTTTTTAGATATTTTCCTTATTTTCATTTCAAATGTTATCCCCTTTCCTGGTTTCTCCTCCCAAAACACCATATCCCATTGCTCCACCCCTGTTCACCAACCCACCCACTGCTGCTTCCCTGACCTGGCATTTTCCTATACTGCAGCATAGAGACTTTTCAGGACCAAAGGCCTCTCCTCCCTTTGATGTCCAACAAGGCCATCCTCTGCTACATATGCAACTAAAGCCATGGATTCCTCCATGTGTACTCCTTGGTTAGTGGTTTAGTCCCTGGAAGATCTGGGTGTACTGGTTGGTTCATATTGTTGTTCCTCATATGAGGCTGACAGCTCTTTCAGCTCCCTGGGTCCTTTCTCTAGCTCCTCCCGTGGTGATTTTGTGCTCAGTCCAATGGTTTGCTGAAAGCACACACAGCTGTATTTGTCAGGTACTGGCAGAGCCTCTCAGGAGACAGCTATATCAGGTTTCTGTCAGCAAGCGATTGTTGGCATCCATAATACTGTCTGGGTATGGTGACTGTATATGGGATGGATTCCCAGTTGGAGCAGTCACTGGATGGTCTTTCCTTCAGTCTCTGTTCCACACTTTGTCTCTGCATCTCCTCCCATGGGTATTTTATTCCCCCTTCTAAGAAGGACTAAAATATCCCTACTTTGGTCTTGGGTATTCCAAGCTTCTGGGATAATATCCACTTATCAGTGAGTACATACCATGTGTGGAAAGAAATGAAAGATTTTTTAGAATTTAATGAAGATGAAGGTAGAACATACCCAAATTATGGGACACAATGAATGCAACGATAAGAGGAAAACTCATAGCTCTGAGTGGCTCCAAAATGAAACTGGAGAGAGAATACACTAGCAGCTTCTCAGCACACCTGGAAGATCTAGAAGAAAAAGAAGCTAATACACCTGAGAGGAGTAGAAGGCAGGAAATAAACTCAGGCTGAAAGCAACCAAGTAGAAACAAAAAGAACTATACAAAGAGTCAACCAAACCTGCTGGTTCTTTGAGAAAATCGACAAGATACATAAACCATTAGCCAGGCTAACCAGAGGGCACAGAGACAGTACCCAAATTAAAATCAGAAATGAAAAGGGAGAAATAACAACAGAAACTGAGGAAATCCAAAAAATCATTAGATCCTACAACAAAAACCTTTACTAAACAAAACTGGAAAATCTGAAGGAAATGGACAATTTTCTAGATGGATACCAGGTACCAAAGTTAAATCAGGATCAGATAAATCATCTAAACAATCCCATAACCCCTAAAGAAATAGAAGCAGTCATTGAAAGTCTCACAATCAAGAAAAGCACAAGATCAAATGGTTTAGTGCAGAATTCTATCAGACTTTCAAACAAGACCTAACACCAAAACTCTTGAAACTATTCCACAAACTAGAAACAGAAGGAACACTACTCAGTTCATTCTGTGAAGCCACAATTATGCTGATACCAAAACTACAGAAAGATCCAAGAAAGAAAGAGAACTTCAGACCAAATTCCCTTATGAATATTGATGCAAAAATACTCAGTAAATTTTTTGCCAACTGAATCCAAGAGCACATCAAAACGATCATTCACCATGATCAAGTAGGCTTCATCCCAGGGATGCAGGGATGATTCAATATATGGAAATTCATCAATGTAATCCACTACATAAACAAACTCAAAGAACAAAACCACATGGTCATTTCATTAGATGCTGAAAAAGCATTTGACAAGATTCAGCATCCATTCATGTTAAAAGTCTTAGAAAGATCAGGAATTCAAGGCCCATACCTAAACATAATAAAAGCAATGTACAGCAAACCAGTAGCCAACATCAAACTAAATGGAGAGGAACTTGAAGCAATCCCACTAAAATCAGGGACTAGACAAGACTGTCCTCTCTATATATATCTTTTCAATATAGTACTTGAAGCTCTTACTAGAGCAATTAGACAACAAAAGAAGGTCAAAGGAATACAAATTGGAAAGGAAGAAGTCAAGCTACCACTATTTTCAGATGATATGATAGTATACTTAAGTGATCCCCAGCACTCCACCAGAGATCTACTGAAGCTGATAAACAACTCCAGCAAAGTGGATGGACATTAAATTAACTAAAAAAAAAAATCAGTAGCCTACCTATACTGCAAGGATAAACAGGCTGAGAAAGAAATTAGAGAAATGACAACTTTCACAACAGTTACAAACAATATAAAGTATCTTGGTGTGACTCTATCCAAACAAATGAAAGATCTATCTGACAAGAACTTCAAGTCTCTGAAGAAAGAAATCCAAGACCTCAGAAGCCAGAAAGATTTCCCATGCTTTTGCATTGACAGGATTGCTATAGTAAAAATGGCTATCTTTCTGAAAGCAATATACCGATTAATGGAACCCCTATCCAAATTCCAACTCCATTTTCATAGAGTTATAAAGATCAATTCTCAAATTCATCAGGAAAAAGAAAAAACTCAGAATAGCTAAAATCCCATGGTTAGACAGAGCCCTGAGACCCGCCACCATCTTGGAGCTGGTGGTCTGAACAGGTCACCATAGAGAACCAACAGAGGAGCCCAGGTCACCATAAAGATCTAACAGATGAGCCCAGATAGGTGGAGGGGAAAAAAAAAGATCTGATTCTTAAGAGCTGGCAACTAGGCAGGCCAGGAGGAGACCACGGGAGGCCAATTACAGGTCCAGCAGCAAGCCTGGGGAAGACTTGGACCCAGCCAAGCAGAGCTGAGGAGGTAATTCGAAGCCCAGTAACTGAAACCTCTGGTCTCCACCTCGGGAGCTCTGACGCCCTCTACAACAGCAGCGCCAAATGCCAGGCTCACAGGAGCTTCAAATACCAACCAGTAACAACAAGACCAACTAACTCCAGAGATAAACAGATTGCAAAAGGCAAACATAGGAACGTTACTAACAGATATCAAGGAAATATGGCAGCATCTGAACCCAATTCGCCAACCACAGCAAGTCCTGGATACCCCAACACATCAGAAAAACAAGAGCTGAATTTAAAAGCAGTGGTCATGATGCTGCTAGAGGAACACAAAAAAGACATAAACAAATCTCCTAAAGAAATGCAGGGGATCATCAGTAGGTTAGAAGCCCTTACAATGCAAACCCCCCCAAAAAACTTAAAGAATTCCAGGAGAATATGGACCAACAGACAGAAGCCAATAAAGAGGAAATGAGAAAATCACTTAAAGAAATGCAGGAGAAATTGAATCAACAGGCAGAAGTCATGAAAGAAGAAACACAAAACTCTCTTAAAGAATTGCAAGAAAACACAAACAAATGAAGGAACTGAGCAAAACCATCCAAGATCTGAACACAGAGGTAGAAACAACTAAGAAATCACAAAAGGAGACAACTTAGGAGATAGGAAACCTTGGGAAGAAATCAGGGGTCATAGATGAAAATATCAACAACAGGATACAAGAGATAGAGGTAAGAATCTCAGACGCTGAAGATACCATAGTAACCGTTGAGTCCACAGACAAAGAAAATGCAAAAGGCAAAAGGCAAAAGGGTTGTAACCCAAAACATCCAGGAAATCCAGGACACAATGAGAAGACCAAGCCTAAGGATTATAGGGATATATGAGAGTGAAGATCTACAATTTAAAGGGCCAGCAAATATCTTCAACAAAATTATGGAAGAAAACTTCCCTAACCTAAGGAGAGAGATGCCCATGAATATACAAGAAGCCTACAGAACTCCAAACAGACTGGACAAGAACAGAAATACTTCCCGTCACATAATAATCAAAACCCCAAACGTACTAAACAAAGAAAGAATATTACAGGCAGTAAGAGAAAAAGGCCAAGTAGGAAGACCTATCAGAATCACACCAGACTTCTCTCAAGAGACCATGAAAGCAAGAAGATCCTGGGCAGATCTCATGCAAACTCTAAGAGAACACAAATGTTAGCCAAGACTACTATACCCAGCAAAACTCTCAATCAACATAGATGGAGAAATCAAAATATTCCATGACAAGACCAAATTTACACAGTATCTTTCCACTAACCCAGCTCTACAAAGGATAATAGGAAGAAAATTCCAATACAAGAAGGGAAACTGCACCCAAGGAAAAGCAAGAAAATAACCCTCTTCCATTAAATTCAAAAGAAGATAACCACTCAAAAACAAAAATAACATAAAAAAATGACAGGAAGAAATAATCACTATTCCTTAATATCTCTTAACATCAATGGACTCAATTCCCCAATAAAAAGGCATAGACAAACAGAGTGGATACAGAAACAGGACCCTACATTTTGCTGCATACAGGAAACACACCTCAGAGTCAAAGACAAACACTACCTCAGAATAAAAGACTGGAAGACAATTTTGCAAGCAAATGGTTGCAGGAAGCAAGCTGGAATAGCCATTCTAATATCAGATAAAATTGACTTTCAACCCAAAGTCATGAAAAGAGACACAGAAGGTCACTTCTTACTAGTCAAAGGAAGAATCCACCAAGAAGAAATCACAATTCTTTCCAAATGCAAGGGCACCCACATTTGTAAAAGAAACTTTACTAAAGCTCAAAGCACACATTGCACCTAACACAATAATTGTGGGGGACCTCAATACTCCACTATCCTCAATGGACCAATCAGGAAAACAGAAACTAAACAGGGACACAGGGAAACTCATTGAAACTTTGGACTAATTAAATTTACCAGATATATATAGAACTTTTCATCCTAAAGCAAAAGACTATACCTTTTCTCAGCACCTCATGGTACCTTTTCCAAAATCAATCATATTATTGGTCACAAGACAGACCTCAACAAATATAAAAATATCAAACTAATCCCATGCCTCCTATCGGGAACACCATGGATTAAGAGTGGTCTTCAAGAGCAACAAAAACAAGAGAAAATCCTCATACATGTGGAGGCTGAACAATATTCTACTCAATGATACTTTAGTCAAGGAAGAAATAAAGAAAGAAATCAAAGACTTTTTAGAATTTAATGAAAATGAAGGCACAACATAGCCAAATCTATGGGACACAATGAAAGCAGTGCTAAGAGGAAAACTCATAGCCCTGAGTGCCTCCAAAAAGAAAGAGGAGAGAGCATATACTAGCAACTTAATGGCACACCTGAAAGCTCTGGAACAAAAAGAAGCTATTTCACCCAGGAGGAGTAGAAGACAGGAAATCATCAAACTCAGGGCTGAATTCAATCAAGTTGAAGCAAAAAGAACCATACAAAGAATCAACAAAACCAGGAGCTGGTTCTTTGAGAAAATCAACAAGATAGATAAACCCCTAGCCAGACTTACAAAGGGCACAGAGACAGTATTCAAATTAACAAAATTAGAAATGAAAAGGGAGATATAACAACAAAAACTGAGGAAACTCAAAAAAATCATCAGATCCTACTACAAAAGCCTATACTCAACACAACTGGAGAATCTGGAGGAAATGGACAATTTCCTAGACAGATACCAAATACCAAAATTAAATCAGGATCAAATAGGTCATCTAAACAGACCCACAACCCCCAAAGAAATAGAAGGGTTCATGGAAAGTCTTCCAACCAAAAAAAGCACAAGGACCAGATGGTTTTAGTGCAGAATTCTATCAGACCTTCAAAGAAGACCTAACACCAATACTCTTCAAACTATTCCACAAAATAGAAACAGAAGGAACACTACCTAACTCATTCTACAAAGCCACAATTACCCTGATACCAAAACCACACAAAGATCCAACTGAAAAAGAGAACTTGAGACCAATCTCCCTTATGAACATCAATGCAAAAATACTCAATAAAATTCTTGCCAACCAAATCCAAGAACACATCAAAACCATCATTCACCATGATCAAGTTGGCTTCATCCCAGGGATGCAGGGATGTTTCAATATACGGAAATCCATCAACGTAATCCACTACATAAACAAACTCAAAGAAAAAAACCACATGGTTATCTCATTGGATGCTGAAAAAGCATTTGACAAAATTCAGCATCCTTTCATGCTAAACGTCTTGGAAAGAACAGGACTTCAAGGCCCTTACCTAAACATAGTAAAAGCAATCTACAGCAGACTGGTAGCCAATATCAAAGTAAATGGAGAGAAACTTGAAGCAATCCCACTAAAATCAGGGACTAGACAAGGCTGCCCCCTCTCACCATATCTCTTCAATATAGTACTTGAGGTACTAGCTAGAGCAATTTGATAACATAAGGAAGTCAAAGGGATACAAATTGGAAAGGAAGAACTCAAACTATCACTATTCACAGATGATATGATAGTATACTTAGGTGACCCAAAAAACTCCACCAGGGAACTCCTACAACCGATAAACAACTTCAGCAAAGTGGCTGGTTATAAAGTCAACTAAAGCAAATCAATAGCCTTCCTATACTCAAAGGATAAGCAAGCTGAGAAAGATTAGGGAAATATCACCCTACACAATAGACACAAACAATATAAAATATCTTGGTATGACTCTAACAAAACAAGTGAAAGATTTATATGACAAAACTTCAGGTCTCTGAAGAAGGAAATGGAAGAAGACCTCAGAAAATGGAAAAATCTTCCATGCTCGTGGCTTGTCAGGATTAATATAGTTAAAATGTCAGTCTTGCCCAAAGCAATATTCTGATTCAATGCAATCCTCATCAAAATCCCAACTCAGTTCTTCATAGAGTTAGAAAAAGCAATTCTCAAATTCATCTGGAATAACAAAAAACCCAGGATAGCTAAAACTATCATCAATAGTAAAAGAAGTTCTGGGGGAATCAGTATCCCAGACCTCAAGCAATACTACAGAGCAATAGTGTTAAAAACTGCATGGTATTGGTACAGTGATAGGGAGGTGGATCAATGGAATAGAATTGAAGATCCAGAAGTAAACCTACACATCTATGGCCAATTGATCGTCAACAAAGAAGCTGAAAACATCCAGTGGAAAAAAGAGCCTTTTCAACAAATGGTGCTGGCTCAACTGGAGGTCAACATGCAGAAGAATGAGAATTGATCCATTCTTATCTCCTTGTACTAAACTCAACTCCAAGTGGATCAAGGACCTCCACATAAAACCAGGCACACTAAAGCTAATAGAAAAGTAACTGGGGAAGAACCTTGAGGACATTCGCTCAGGGGGAAAATTCCTGAACAGAACACCAATTGCTTATGCTCTCACATCAAGAATAGACAAAAGGGACCTCATAAAATTACAAAGTTTCTGTAAGGCAAAAGACACTGTCAGAAGGACAAAACGGCAACCAACAAATTGGGAAAAGATCTTCACCAACCCTACATCTGACAGAGGGCTAATATCCTATGTATAAAAAGAACTCAAGAAGTTAGACACCAGAAAACTAAATAACCCTATCAAAAAATCGGGTACAGAGCTAAACAAAGACTTTTCACCTGAAGAAATTCGGTTGGCTGAGAAACACCTTAAAAAATGTTCAACATCAGCCGGGCGTTTAATCCCAGCACTTGGGAGGCAGAGGCAGGTGGATTTCTGAGTTCAAGGCCAGCCTGGTCTACAGAGTGAGTTCCAGGACAGTCAGGGCTACACAGAGAAACCCTGTCTCAAAAAAACAAAACAAAAAAAAAAAGACATAAAAAATGTTCAACATCATTGGTCATTAGAGAAATGCAAAAAAAAAAAACAACCCTGAGATTTCACCTCACACCAGTCAGAATGGCTAAGATTAAAAACTCAGGAGACATCAGGTGTTGGCGAGGATGTGGAGAAAGAGGAACACTCCTCCACTGCTGGTGGAACTGCAAGTTGGTATAACCACTTTGGAAATCAGTCTGTTGGTTCGTCAGAAAAATGGACATGATACTTCCAGAGGACCCAGCCATACCACTCTTGGGCATATACCCAGAAGATTTCCCAGCATGCAATAAGGATACATGCTCCACTATGTTCATAGCAGCCTTATTTATAATAGCCAGAAGCTGAAAAGAACCCAGATGTCCCTCAACGGAGGAATGGATACAAAATGTCGTATATATACACAATGGAGTACTATTCAGCCATTAGAAACAATGAATTCATTAAATTCTCAGAGAAATGGATGGAGCTGGAGAACATCATACTAAGTGAGGTAACCCAGTCTCAAAAGAATATCCATGGTATATACACTCACTTATAAGTGGATATTAGCCTAGAATCTAGGGACACCAAAGACACAATCCACATACCAAATGATGTCCAACAAGAAGAAAGGAGTGGACACTGGTGCTGGAAAGGATCAAATCATCAGTATAGGGGAGTACCAGAACAGGGATGTGGGAACGGGTGAATGAGAGAGCAGGTGGAGGGAAAAGGGCATGAGGGACCTTTGGAGGGTGGGGAAGCAGGAAAAGGGAAATGAAATGTAAATATAGAATATAACCAATAAAAAAATGAAAAAAAAAAAGAAATAAAGAAGAGCATGAGTCAACAGGCAGAAGCCCTTAAAGAGGAAACACAAAAATTCCTTAAAGAAATAGAGGAGAACATGGGTTAATAGGCAGAAGCCCTTAAAGAAGAAACACAAAAATCCCTTATAGAATTACAGGAAAACAAACAAACAAACAAGTGAAGAAACTAAACAAAACCATCCAGGATCTAAAAGTGAAAATAGAAACAACAAAGAAATCACAAAGAGACAACTCTGGAGATAGAAAACAAATTTCTTGGAAAGGCATCAGGAGTCTTATATGCAAACTACAACAGCAGAATACAAGAGATAGAAGAAAGAATCTCAGGTGCTGAAGATGACATAGAAAGCATTGACTCCACAGTCAAAAAAATGCAAAATGCAAAAGGTTTGTAACCCAAAACATCCAGGAAATCTAGAACACAATGAGAAGGCCAAACCTAAGGATTATAGGAAAAGAAGAGAGCAAAGATTTCCAGCCCAAATTGCCAGTAAATATCTCCAACAAAATTACAGAAGAAAACTTCCCTAACCTAAAGAAAGAGATGCCTATGAACATGAAAGGATCCTACAGAACTCCAAACAGACTGGACCAGATCAGAAAGTCCTCCCAGCACATAATAATCAAAACACCAAATGCACTAATCAAAGAAAGAATATTAAAAGCAATAAGGGAAAAAGGGCAAGAAACTTATAAAGGCAGACCCATCAGAATTACACCAGACTTCTCACTGGAGATGATGAAAGCTAGAAGATCCTGGGTAGATCTCATACAGACCCTAAGAGAACACACATGCCAGCCCAGACTACTATACCCAGCAAAACTCTCAATCACTATAGATGGTGAAACCAAATGTACACAATATCTGTCCACAAATCCAGCCCTACAAAGGATAATATATGGAAAATGCTAATACAAAGAGGGAAACTACACCCCAGAAAAAGCAAGAAAGTAATCTTCCAACAAACCCAAAAGAAGATCACCACACAAACATAAAAATAACATAAAAAAATAACAGGAAGCTGCAATCACTATTTCTTAATATCTCTTAACATCAATGGACTCAACTCCCCAATATAAAGGCATAGACTAACAGAAATATTTTTTCATGTAAATCTTCAATTTTATCAGAAAATGTTTATAATTCCTCTTTCAATTGATTTAGTAATGTTTTTATGTCTACTATTCTATCTACATTTTTTCATGATAATCTTCAATTTTAAAATGTTTTCCTATATATTTTCTCTATTTAATCAGAAATGTTTTCCATGTAAATCTCTGATTTTATCACAAAATGTTTTTAATTCCACTTTCAATTAACTTAGAAAGGTTATTTTATGCCTACCATTTTATCTGTATAATTTTCCATTCAATATTCAACTTTAATGTCTTTTTCTTTATGTTTCTTGAGTTTTATCAGTAATATTTTCCATGTAAATCTTGAATTTTACCTGAAAATGTTTATAATTCCACTTTCAATCAATTTAGGAATACTTTTATGCCTACCATTAACCATCTAAATAAAAATTTCCATGATAATGTTCAATTTTAACATATTTTTATATATTTCTACAATTTTATCAGAAGTATTTTCCATGTAAATCTTCAATTCTAAAAATATTTCTACTTCCTTTTCCAATTAATTTAGTAATGTTTTTATTTTACTTTACTCTTTAATTTTCCGGGTAAATTGTCAATTTTAATGTGTTTTTCTATATATCTCTTCCATTTTATCAGAAATATTTTTTATGTAAATCTTCAATTTTATCATAAAATGTTTTTACTTCCTTTTTCAATAAAAAGAACATGCTTTTAAAAAAATGTATATTCATAGCTTCTGAATGGCGAAAGATATCTTACATGGTGACTCCAGGTCCAGAACTTTAAACGATACAGTAAGAGAGATGTTGTCGGTATTGCAGAAATTTGTTCCTGAAAACTGAAATCTATTCCTTTAATATGTCTACTGAGTAAGAAATAGACATGGATGATTGGACTGGGTAGATGATTCCATTGGTGAAATGCTTGGTGTACTAGCACAAGGATTGAGTTTGGGTCCTCATCATCCATCCAATAAGCCAGGTATAGTAGGAACTCAAGTCTATAACCCAAGAGCTGGGAAGGTGGATCCCTGGAGTTTGTGGTCAGCCATTTTATCCAAAGCAGTTACCTCTAGGCTAAATAAGAGACACTTTCTCATAAAGGAAGGCAAAAGGACATTAGGAAGACATCTGGTGTCGACTTCCAAACATGTATACACAAATTTGCATGTGCTGAACTCCAAACATGTATACTCAGATTTGGATGCATAATCTCAGCACTCAACAGGCAGAAGCAAGCAGATATCTGTGAGTTTGAGGCCAGCCTGGTCAACATAATGAGTTCCAGAACAGCCAGAACTATATATTGAGACTCTGTCTCAGGGACAGAAATACAACCAAAAAAAAAAAAAAAAAGGGGTGGGCGGGGTGGGCAAGTAAAAGTACACACACACACACACACACACACACACACACACACACACGCACGGATGTGAAGGGAGAGGGGGCTTTGAAAGCTTATGTAAATATGGTTTGAACATGTCTCTTCATTAGAAGATGACATTGTACTCTTTACTTTTATGTTCCAGTTTGACAGCCATGATAGCTATGAGGCCAATTAGCCTGTGACCTATTTCTTCACAGCTGATATGCTGATGCTCTGCCCTTTGCCTGTCCCTATCTTCTTAGATAATAGTATCTTTGGACTTTAGGTTGGAGTGATAAGGGCACACACATGCTGACTTTCTACTAAGTATCCACCTTACTTGATATTTAGGACCCAAACTTCTGAGAAATACCACTGACTCGTCATGGAAATCTTTCCAATCAATGCAGAAAAGCATTGTGGATAACTTTTGGATGATCTCCAACAAAAAAACCTGAGAATAGGGCTCAGTGTTTGCTTAGCATATGTAAGCCATTGGAGTTTGATTCCCTAGGACCACAAAACCAAAACTCCAGGGTAATAAAGGCCCTGATTTTGTATTGTACTAATTGCTTTATTATGAGAATAACAAACAACTATGATAAGGGACCTGTCCTTATCATCCTAAGGACACTGGCAGTGTAAGGATGAGAGTTGACCTTGAATGAAAATATTGTCTCATCTAAACAAGAGAAGGATTTTGAGTTTCAAAGGGGACAGTCAGCAATGGGCGCTTGGACAAAGGACAGTAGAAAGAGCTATCTCCACTCAGTCAAACATGTGAAGTTCATTGGATCCTTTTCACACTCTCACAATGAACCAGGAGTCTTGGATGATCAAGGACAAGTCCTCCAGGGCTATGGTAGCTTTCTGAATGGTGTTCTTAGGGGGACAGCTACATTCCTTCAAATTCCACATATCTTTTTGGATTTACTTTAATTTTAATTTGCAAATGTCATCCTACCAGTAGGGAAATAAGATTTATTGGGAACCAATTTCTATACATTATAGAAACAAATTGGTTAGAAATTGGCCATGAAATACTTGTCTTAGGAAAGAGAAATCACATCTGGACTAACCTCCACATAGGAATGGGATACCACATTTACATCATCACGTAGAACTAGGCACTTAAAGTGTAATTTATCCTATTTTAAGGCTACTTGGTTGCTGCTGGCTAAGATAACTTAATGAGCCACACAAATCCAGGACATAAAAAAAGCCCTACCCCATCTAGTCAACAAATATTTATTGAGCACCTGGTTCTAGGCAGGTATCACAGAGTAATAATGAGGGGTATCTCTCATGGTCTCCAGACCTTATATCTTGTAGGAAAAAGAAAGATCAAAATAGGTTTAAATGTTACTTGCATTAATTTTGTGATGCTTTTAGTAGAATCCTCAACACAGTTAGTACAGTGAGGACTAATTGTTGCTAAGAGCTTAGAAAAGATACTAATATACACTTACGGTGAGGGAGGTTTTGTGAAGAACCTTCTGGGTCTGGAGGCTTGGTGGACAGGAGGTAAAGAGATAGGGCTGAGACTGGGATCCTATCAATACCTGACACCCTTGTTATTTTCACACTAAATGCTGTAATCTGCAATGGTAATAAAAGATTTTCTCTTTTGGCTATGTCTAATAGTTTCTAACTGCAAACATCTCTTGACACTTCTTTAGTTTCTGAAGATTCCAGATGGATTCTAGATGATACTGATATTAGTAGGGTATTAGATTACAGTGACATTGGCGACCCATCTGACAGTGTTCACTCAAGAGGTAATCATCATGGTGCTCATGTACATGACATCACATGCTAAGTACCATGGCATCACATGTTATGTATCATGGCATCACATAAACCATGTTTTCCTTTTTATGTTATGACACAGGTATGCATAAATATCCAACGATTTTCATATAGGGATATTCTAAAGCTGAAAATATACTATAGATAACTGTTGCATGGAAATAGACATTTAAAAAAGTTTGTATTTATTTATTTATTTATTTATCTATTTATCTATTTATGTATATCATGCGCAAATCACAATGTACACATGGAGGTAAAAAGGACAACATTTGGGAGTTAGTTTCTCTTTCTGTCACATGGGTTCTGACAATCAAACTAAAGTTCTTTTTTTTTAAACCCTGATCTCCCTCTACATCACTATTATACACTGCTTCAAATCCATTAAAGGGAAAATAACACTCTTCTGGCATTCAGTAACCTCTGTGATTTGACTCCAGTGCATCATTCTTCTTTTGCCTGTCACCAAGGACTCCCTGGTTTGTACTTATGTTGTAGCCTCGCATACAAATGTTATACTTATAAACACAAGCCCCCCCCACAAACACACACACACAAATACACACTTTGACTCTACCTTGTTCTTTCTACCACTTTTCATCTCTATCTGGACCAGCTTCCTCTTTGTGTTCAAGTACTTTCTTTTATTTTTTATTGGATATATTCTTTATTTTCATTTCATTTCCCTTTTCCTGGTTCCCTGCCCCCCAAAGGTCCCATATGCCTTTTTCCTCCCCCTGTTCCCCCATCCACCCCTTCCTACTTCCCTGTTCTGGTATTCCCCTACACTGATGCATTGAGTCTTTCCAGAACCAGGGTCTACTCCTTCCTTCTTCTCAGACATCATTTGGTATGTGGATTGTGTCTTTGGTGTTCCAAGATTCTAGGCTAATATCCACTTTTCAGTAAGTGCATACCATGGGTATTCTTTTGAGGCTGGGTTACCTCACTTAGTATGTTCTCCAGCTCCATCCATTTCTCTGAGAATTTCATGAGTTCATTGTTTCTAATGGCTGAATAGTACTCCATTGTGTATATATACGACATTTTGTATCCATTCCTCTGTTGAGGGACATCTGGGTTCTTTCCAGCTTCTGGCTATTATAAATAAGGCTGCTATGAACATAGTGGAGCATGTATCCTTATTGTATGCTGGGAAATCTTCTGGGTATATGCCCAGGAGTGGTATGGCTGGGTCCTCCGGAAGTATTGTGTCCAGTTTTCTGAGGAACCACCAGACTGATTTCCAGAGTGGTTGTACCAGCTTGCAGTCCCACCAGCAGTGTAGGAGTGTTCCTCTTTCTCCACATCCTTGCCAATACCTGCTGTTTCCTGATTTTTTGAATTTCCTCAGTTTCTGTTGTTATATCTCCCTTTTCATTTCTAATTTTGTTCATTTGAATACTGTCTCTGTGCCCTTTGGTAAGTCTGGCTAAGGGTTTATCTATCTTGTTGATTTTCTCAAAGAACCAGCTCCTGGTTTTGTTGATTCTTTTTATGGTTCTCTTTGCTTCAACTTGATTGATTTCAGCCCTGAGTTTGAAGATTTCCTGTCTTCTACTCCTCCTGGGTGAAATAGCTTCTTTTTGTTCCAGAGCTTTCAGGTGTGCTGTTAAGTCGCTAGTATATGCTCTCTCTTGCTTGTTTTTGGAGGCATTCAGGGCTATGAGTTTTCCTCTTAGCACTGCTTTCATTGTGTCCCATAGATTTGGGTATGCTGTACCTTCATTTTCATTAAGTTCTAAAAAGTCTTTGATTTCTTTCTTTATTTCTTTGTTGACTAAGGTATCATTGAGTAGAATATTGTTCAGCCTCCATGTGTATGCGGATTTTCTGTTGTTTTTGTTACTATTGAAGACCACTCAATCCATGGTGTTCTGATAGGAGGCATGGGATTAGTTTGATCTTCTTATATTTGTTGAGGTCTTTCTTGTGACCAATTATATGGTTGATTTTGGGGAAGGTACCATGAGGTGCTGAGAAAAAGGTATAGTCTTTTGCTTTAGGATGAAAAGTTCTATATATATCTGTTACATTCAATTGGTCCAAAATTTCAATGAGTTTCCCTGTGTCCCTGTTTAGTTTCTGTTTTCCTGATTGGTCCATTGAGGATAGTGGAGTATTGAGGTCCCCCACAATTATTGTGTTAGGTGCAATGTGCAATGTGTGCTTTGAGCTTTAGTAAAGTTTCATTTATGAATGAAGGTGCCCTTGCATTTGGAGCATAGATGTTTAGAATTGTGAGTTCTTCTTGGTGGATTTTTCCTT
The DNA here is from genome assembly GCA_964023405.1 of Apodemus agrarius. Classification (NCBI taxonomy): domain Eukaryota; kingdom Metazoa; phylum Chordata; class Mammalia; order Rodentia; family Muridae; genus Apodemus; species Apodemus agrarius. Next base: position 160,826,046 of record OZ030009.1, on the reverse strand, counting down.
TGACCAGCAAGAAGTGACCTTCTGTGTCTCTTTTGATGACTTTAGGTAGAAATCTGATATTAGTATGGCTATTCCAGCTCACTTCCTGCGACCATTTGCTTGCAAAATTGTTTTCTAGCCTTTTACTCTAAGGTAGTGTTTGTCTTTGACCCTGAGGTGTGTTTCCTGTATGCAGCAAAATGTAGGATCCTGTTTCCGCATCCAGTCTGTTAGTCTATGTCTTTTTATTGGGGAATTGAGTCCATTGATGTTAAGAGATATTAAGGAATCGTGATTATTTCTTCCTGTCATTTTTGATGTTATTTTTGTTTTTGAGTGGTTATCTTCTTTTGAGTGTGATGGAAATCAAAATATTCCATGACAAGACCAAATTTACACAATATCTTTCCACTAACCCAGCTCTATAAAGTATAATAGGAGGAAAATTCCAATACAAGAAGGGAAACTGCACCCAAGAAAAAGCAAGAAAGTAACCCTCTTCCATCAAATTCAAAAGAAGATAACCACTCAAAAACAAAAATAACATAAAAATGATTTTGATTTCTCCATCTATGTTGATTGAGAGTTTTGCTGGGTATAGTAGTCTTGACTGACATGTGTGTTCTCTTAGGATCTGCATGAGATCTGCCCAGGATCTTCTAGCTTTCATGGTCTCTGGTGAGAAATCTGGTGTGATTTTGATAGGTCTTCCTTTATATACTTGGCCTTTTTCTCTTACTGCCTTTAATATTCTTTGTTTAGTATGTTTGGCATTTTGATTATTATGTGACAGGAAGTATTTCTGTTCTGGTCCAGTCTGTTTGGAGTTCTGTAAGCTTCTAGTGTATTCATGGGCATCTCTCTCTTTAGGTTAGGGAAGTTTTCTTCCATAATTTCGTTGAAGATATTTGCTGGCCCTTTAAATTGTAGATCTTCACTCTCATATATCCCTATAATCCTTAGGCTTGTTCTTCTCATTGTGTCCTGGATTTCCTGGATGTTTTGGGTTACAAGCCTTTTGCATTTTGCATTTTCTTTGACTGTGGACTCAATGGTTCCTATGGTATCTTCAGCATCTGAGATTCTTACTTCTATCTCTTGTATTCTGTTGATATTTGCATCCATGACTCCTGATTTCTTCCCAAGGTTTTCTATCTCCAACTTTGTCTCTCTTTGTGATTTCTTAGTTGTTTCTACCTCTGTGTTCAGATCTTGGATGCTTTTGCTGAGTTCCTTCACTTTTTTGTGTTTTCTTGCAATTCTTTAAGAGATTTTTGTGTTTCCTTGAGAGACCCTAACTCAATGCCATCCTCTTTCATGACTTCTGCCTATTGACTTAATTTCTCCTGTATTTCTTGAAATGATTTTTTGTGTCCTCCTTACTGGCTTCTGTCTGTTGGTCCATATTCTCCTGGAATTCTTTAAGTGATTTTTTTTTTTGTTTCCATTGTAAAGTCTTCTAACCTATTCATGTTCCCCTGCATTTCTTTAAGAGATTTCTTTATGTCTTTTTTGGTGTTCCTCTAGCAGCATCATGACCAGTGGTTTTTAAATCCAAATCTTTCTTTTCTGGTGTGTTGGGGTATCCAGGACTTGCTGTGGTTGGAGAATTGGGTTCAGATGCCAACATATTGCCTTGATTTCTGTTAGTAATGTTCCTACGTTTGCCTTTTGCCATGTGTTTCTCTCTGGAGTTAGTTGGTCTTATTGTTACTGGTTGGTGTTTGAAGCTCCTGTGAGCCTGGCCTTTGGCGCTGCTGTTGCAGAGGTTGTCCATGCTCCCGAGATGGAAACTGGAAGGTTTCAGCCACTGGGCTCCAAATTACCTCCTCAGCTCTGCTGGGCAGGACTCAAGTCTCCTCCTGGCTTGCTGCTGGGTGTGTAACTGGCCTCCCACCATCTCCTCCTGGTTTGCCTAGATGCCAGCTCTTAATAATCAGTTCTTTATTTCCACCGATCTGGGCTTGTCTGTTGGTTCTCTATAGTGACCTGGTTAGACTACCAGCTTCAAGATGGTGGTGGGTCTCGGGGCTCTGTCTAACTGCGGGATTCCCTGCAGGACCCGAGCTTCCCTGGCTGAATTGCTGGAGCCTAGACAGTGGCACTCTCAGTCTGCAGGGCTCCGTCAGTGTGAGCTGCTCTTGCCAAGACAGTGGTGGACGCTGGGGCTCTGTCTAACCGTGGGGCTCTCTGTAGATCAGGAGCCTCCCTGGTTGACCTGCGGAATCCAAGATGGTGGAGAATCTCGGTCCATGGGGCTCCATCTATCTATGGGACTTCCTGCAGGTCAGATGCTCCCCCACCCGCGTACCCAGGCAGCTGTAGAGCTGCCCGGCTCCCTGGTGCAGAAGGCACCCAGGCAGGCTATGCCCTGGGAAATCTTTCACTCTGGTGCCCTCTGAATACCTGGTTAGGCTACCAGCACCAAGATGGTGGCGGATCTCGGGGTTCTGTCAAACTGCGGGATTCCCTGCAGGACCGGAGCTTTCCTGGCTGGACTGCTGGAGCCTAGATGGTGGCGCTCACAGTCCACAGGGCTCTGTGTGGTTAGCTGCCTGTGGTGCCCCAAGGCAATATGTCGGCTTCGTCTGTAAGCAGGGCACAGACCCCGAGCGAGTTAGTGCCTGAGCAGGTCGGCATACAGATAGCCCACCAAGCTAATCAGGCTCTGGGTGCAGGCAAGAGCCTGACGGGATAGGCAATGTTAGACTCAGACTCTGTCTACATACCTGGCCTTAGCTGTTGCTGTCTGTGGTGCCCCGAGGGCCTCCGCTGTAAGCCTGCCACAGAATGCCCTCCCCCCCCCACAGCGAGTTGGTGCCCAAGCAGGTTGGCATACCCAAACTAAAGTTCTTAAGCTTGGTGGCAAGCATCTTTACCTGCTAAGCCATTTCACTGGCCTTCGATCTATTTTTGATCAAAACATATACTGACACATAACAACGATCTACAGGAAAATGCTGAGAGTTATTATCTTACTGCATCACACTGTAGCTCATTTTAAAGCAGGACAATCTTTCACAGTGAAACTGATGTTTGGCTTGGGGTTTACTTAGATTAATGGAGGGCCATGTTTGGGCAAACCAGAAAACACTGATCTATGAAGTGTTGTTCATTTGCTTTGAGATAGTCTTTATATGTATATATGTATGTATGTATGTATGTATACATACATACACACACACACACACACACACACACACACAGAGCCCTGGTTAGCATGAAATTCTTGATCTTCTGCCTCAGTTTCTCCTGGAAGAGTCTTGATTCTCCAGTAAACTGCACTGAATTTATTATGAGCGTGAAGAAAATTAAGGTAACCAGGCAAACAGTCTGTTAGTAACAGCTTTACCAGCTGGGTTTGTCCTGTTTGCTTTCTCTTCAGTTTATTTCTCACAGATCCCTTATATATACAGCATTGGTCTTAGAAACAAATGTCCACATTGTAGTGTGTGTATGTGTGTGTGTGTGTGTGTGTGTGTGTGTGTGTGTATGCTTTCAACTGGCTTCTTTTTTCATTTACAGCTTTTGGGAGAAATATGTTACCCAAACAGAGATGTGGGTTTATTCTTGTCTTATATTTGTTTGACACAGAAGTGTTGATTTCTCACCATCCAGATTCTTTTACATAGTATTTTCCAGTTCCTGCTGCTGACCATGTCTCTGGATGTGGTCGGTAAGTCAAACCCAAGTCTGCACTTAAGGACAGTTTAAGGTCAGACCTCACCCCTGTGACCTTGGAATTGAGTCCTAAGCAAAGTTAGTTTGATGAGGACAAGGAAGATAGAATCAGGAAAGAACAAAGATGCACACAGAGCCAAACTCAGTGTCTAGGAATGAATGGCACCCACAGAGGCCTTCACTCAAGTCTATATTAGCAGGAAACACAGTAATAACTCACACCTGCATGGTGGGTAAGTTTATAAGAGCTTACTCGCTTGAGATACCACACGTGGCTCTCACAACAACTTTGAATCCCAAAAAGCAGCTTGCTTGCATTGGTCTGCAGTGCATGGTTCATATATGTCAACACTACAGCTCACTGGGGAGCAGCCAGATTTTGAGATATGGGGCATCACAGACATGGTCTACATGCTGGGAAGCCATAACTGCAGATTCCCTACACAGACATAAAGCTCCCACCAGCTGGTAGTGTGTGCAGACAGCTGTGCTAAAGATGTCAAATATTTTTCTCTTAGAGTTTTAGCAGTAAGCCGTACTCTCCCTATTTCTTTCTTTATTTCTTTAGTAGCAGGCTCCCTTTTACCATTATAGCCAGAATGAAAGTGTGTGTATGTGTATGTGTGTGAGAGATAGAGAGACAGAGAGAGAGACGTAGGTTTATTCTTGACACAGAAAAAGACAGAGACATAAAGGGCAAGACAGGACACCTTTGTGTCTCTGACAGAGACACGCAGAGAGACTATCCCTGACTATGTTCTTTAAGCATGCTGTGCCCTTCTGCTTTTCTTTATAATTACTTGGTTGTTCCTTCAGGGCACCCAGACCCATCTAAATTCCTTTTTCTGGCTTCTTTATTTACTGTCACACTGACTTAAAGAGAAGTCAGGAGACTCATGCTTACTCACTGCCTCGGTGTGCCAGCACACAGTGCGATACGGGCACATATGAGGCGTTGAGCACATACCTGAAAGGACTTTACTCAGTTATGCCTTCGATTAAAATGGTTCTCGTGTTTAATCAGTTGCCAACATGATGTAACATGTTCTATCTCTGCCATATTGCAAATGAACAATTGGGAGCTGCAGGTGCTGTTTCACTCAAGGCTGTGGCCAGGACTTCAGGAGGTCTCTGCCTCATTTACATCTACTACTTCTGCCACCCACTGAGTAAACAGAGTAAACACAAGGGTCACATTTGCAGCATCCACATTCACACTTGCAGACTGAAAAGCATTTGTGAGGTGTATAGCAAGCCAGCACAGTAAGGCCTGATGCCGGTGAGGCAAGGCAGGCTGAAGGCATCTGCAAGCAGTTTGGTTGTTGGTTATATTATTTAAAGAACCAGAATAAAAATGAGTTTTAGTCTGACAGGAACATAAATTGCTCTAGATAATGAGGGGAAATGGGTAAGTTAAGACATCAGTGGGTCAATGGACTGAGCTAAGTCTATTTATCATTCTTTCCCAAATCTATTTTCAGAAAGAATAATCCTTGAGAGCATAGCTTTCTGTGAGGAAACAGATTTATAGTCTAAGATAGCGTTCTCAAAATCCACGCTTAATCTCTGTATGCAGCCAAACTCTACACTGTCACACTTTCCCAGAGAGGAGACAACGAACAGCAGCTTCTTTCTTATGGTTGATTGGGTTCAAAGAGAGTATGTAGAAAAATTTGTGGCCCCAGTGGAAGGCTTTTTGTCCTTGTAATGGAGGATATATGTTTTAGTTTGTTTATTATAAAATAAAATATCAAATACAAATACTTTAAGGAAGGATTAGATCATCATCATCATCATCATCATTATCATTATCATAATGATCATGATAATCTTATCAGCAGCAGCACCATCATCATCGTTATTTACTGACGGTGCAAGTCCATGGTAGAATGTTTGAAGTTCTTGAACAGTAGTCTATCATTATGGCAGGAGCATATAGCATAGGCTATTTGGCAGATAGCAATCATGGAGTGGACATACAGAGAGAGGGAAAGGCCAGTGATGAACTAATTCCTCCTGCCATGCCCTACCTCTCCTTCACTCAAAATAACACCAGCCTATCGTGAATCCACCCACCAAGTCACTGGCCTCAGAACTGAATTGCCTCTGGATATATCTTCACAAATTCCCTCAGAGGTGCATGCCATTGATCCAGACATTTCTTGATCCAGTCGTCCACCATCGTCATTAGCCATCACAGCGACTACCTAGCAAACACCTTTCTCCCCTGAGGTGTTGCTTGTTGTTAAGACATAGTTTTCCACTTTGCTGTTATGGATTGTTCTGTTCCTGGTCATAATAATGATGCTGATAAATGGCATGTGGCTGTGATCTGCTCCTACACATGACAACCGTTATGCTGATACTGGTCATCTTCACAGCTACCACATGCTGTAGGGGTGCTCATACTACTATGGAGGAGACTGAGTTACATGTATGCGGCTGGTACTTAAACTGAGGAAGTTTGGTATTAGTGGCCAGGAACAGAGTTACTTCAACATGCTGTTTGTCACCCAATTCTCTGAAGTCTGTATTTTGATTGAAATCTTTTCCCTGGAGAGCCAATGGCCTACTTAGCCTGGACTCAGAACTTCCTTTCAATGCTTTCTCTAGACCAGTTATCCCACCCTTATGCTTCTGCCCCAGCTCCAAGAAGCAGGATGGTCTTTTCCATCTTGATATCCCCAGCAGTGTTGTAGCTAACAACTGCAGGTAGCAGGTGTTCGGAGAACACTTGTTCAATGAGTCAGTGAGTTTTCAAAACTAATTGCCATTCCGTTCACTTTATTAATTATATAGCAAAGGCCCACAAGTAATTTCCAAATGTTATGTTTTAATTAGTAGTTAATTTGACTTAATCCTCGGGGAAGGAGTTAGTCTGTAGAGGGAGGAAATATACAAAGGAAGGATAGTATTGATTAAAATTTTTGAATTGGAAAACATTTGATGGAAGCGCAATTATATACCAATCTTCATCAACTGAAGTTTTATTTCATTAAATAGTCTCTCTGTGTGTGTTCCTAGGTACTTACTCTTCCCAACTAGAACAGTGACTTCTAATGGCCATGAACAGTTTTCATGTTTTGGCAACACTTAATAGCTTAAAACAGACTAGATTTTGTAGACTGTGTCTGGTCCTAAGTGAGGGAATAGGACCTTGCAGCCACTTGGTAGGTAAAGGGTGGGGTGAAGGCATCGCTTTACTCTTGTTGTCTGTGGGACTCTGGAGAGACGTCCTTTCCCTCTTTTTGGCCTTTACTCACTTTGCTGCACTTCTTCTAACAGAGTTCGGTCACCTCGCCCTCTGTTTCAACTCTTTACCACTGCTGTGTGGACAGTGATTCTCTCACAGGACTTCAACCACCTGATCCCCGTATGACTAAATCTACTCACCCAGTTGCAGCCTGGCTATGTTGAACTGCTGTTTTTCTGGGACATGCCATTCTCTTGTGTCCTTGGTCTTACATGTGCCCACATGTTTGTTGTATGTTTAAGACAGGGTTTCAATTGTAGAAATCAAAATGACCTGGGCAGAGTGACCCACAATGTTGATCCTAACATTTGGGACCTAGAGGTAGGTGGATCTCTGTGAGTTCATGGTCATCCAGGTCTACATCGTGAATTCCAGGCCAGTCAAGCTTACATCATGAGGCCCTGTATTAAGTCAAACAAACAGGAAAACAAACAAACACCCTCTCAGAACCCTGCTTCTCATTTGCATTCCTTTCCTTCCAGCATTGGGGACATCGGGGATACCAATATGATTGGGGAGAAACTCAATTCTTGCATCACTTTTTGCAGGTTTTCAGAATTTGCTCCTCTCTCTTTCAGACTTGTGAGCTCACAGGGTCATAGAAGAATGAGAGGAGTAAGCTGTCTGCACTGGGCAGTACTATAAGCTCAGATGTTTGTGGGAGCTCCCTGTGCCTCTCACTTCTCAGACATGCACTACGAGTCTTCCGGCAGTTTTATAAATGGAATGGTGACGATAGCCGCTGTTGTACCTCCTTGAGAGCAGAATAGCTCCTGAGTCCCTGGACTGGTTGTCATGGAACTGGGATTGTTATTTAGAAAAGTTTGGGGAAACGCTGGTGAGATGCTATAAGCATGAAACAAGACATGAGGATCTGAAGCAGGTCTAGAGATATATAATTGCAGTGACATAAAGAACAATCTAGAACATAATTTCCTGTAACCATGGAATTGGCTAGTGTGAGGTAACCATAGTCCAGTAGTATCTATGCTTTCTTTCCTTATACCAGTATTGATATATCTGTGACACCCTTGGTTGGCATATATCACCCTACCCTGAAAATGAACAGGCTTCTGGCTTCTTTTTTTCCATGTACTGAGATCATGAATACAGAATTATGGTGTCACAAGCAAGCAAGTCCCTCAAAGTTGCGTGGCTTTTCAAAAGTGGTTGATTGTTGGGCATCAGTGAGTTTAGCTCAATGCCCCTAGCTGAGCTGTTTGCACAGGTTTCCTGAGAGCAGAACATCCTGTGGCTTAGCTTGATGCCTGTTTTCTCGCCCTGTGTGGTACAGACTTCCCAGGTGCCTGACCTATGGCTATAATTGTTTTTTTCTGTTGTTTTTCCTGGCCTCTAGTATATATTGCTGGTCTCTCAGTAAAGCTTTGGCATTCTCCTTACTGAATGACCCGAGTCTGTGTCTTCTGTCAATCCCCCAGGCCTATGCCCGATAGATACTTGGTACCAGGGCAGCGCGGGCGCTGTCAGCTGACGATTGTAAGGAGTGTTAGGCACAAATCTTCTTACGGAGACTAGTTTTCAGAGAAAACTCTCTTGGTTCCTCTATAGCATTCATCAAAAAAGCAAAGAAATACTTGATAAGCAAAAATGAAGAAGAAAGTGACTGATGTTTCTACCAACCAGGTTATTATTACTTATCCGGGGCTAGAACGTCTACCTTAAAGTGGAGCCCATAATGAGTGGCAGAGAATCATGGTCTTATTATGGATATCAAGCACAGCCTTTCACAGTTGTACTAACAGCAGCAGCAGTGATGGCGGTGGTGGCAGTGGCAATGGTGGCTGCAGCAGCAACAGCAGCAGCAGGGATATGGCTACGAGTAGGACTGAATTCATAAAATACGGAAGTGGGTTTCAGAGTAGCTATCAGCTGTAAAGGCTTTCAGATCTTCCCATCTTTGTCATCCCAGTAAGATTCACACATAGGATTGATAGAAGGGAAAATGTCTACAGTCACATTCCCAAACATACAAATAACTGAACAAACTTCTTCCAAGTTGATTAAAAAGTAAAATGAGCATCTATTCTTGTACTTGGTACATTGCAGCATATATTTAATTAAAACCAACATGATATAAACAAAATGGAAGAAGAAACACAGAGACACTATCTAAAGAAACAAAGACCATTCTCAGTGTATATGACTTTGTAGACTAGAGACAGCATTCTGTGCTATTCTCAGCCTGACAACTGTATCGTTAGGAACCACTGCTATTAATAATTAATCCAGAACGTCTATGCATCGCAGGGTTCTTTGTCATCTCAAATCTCTTGCAAATGGCATTATTTGCCCTATAGGACAGAAATCACTATGTTGCTTACTGAAAAGTATTCAGTTCTGTGAAAGAACCTAACAGCTGTTTAATACCAAATAACAACACTACACAATTGAGAAGTAAAATTCTGAAACCAATTAAAACTACAGGGTTAAATTAGGTAGGAGGAATATAATTATCTAAATTGAGACCTGGACAGTCTAACAGGACTAATAATAAACTTATCTTTTACAGAGACTTAATAAGGAAATCAGTTACTTAATTTTTCATTTAAATGTTGTTCCCCCTAATAAAGGCTGGAGAGTGGCTGAAATGATTCCACCTTTGTTTCAGCAAATACATGATATGGGAAATTATGCTGACCTTTAGTCTATTCCAATGCTGCCACTGGATCTGTTTAAGAAATGGGCTTTGGGCTTACATAAGCTCCTTTGGATGACTTATATGATGAGTCCAGATGAGGAGCACCCTTGGTGGTCTCAGTGACCCTGATGCCACTTCTTTTTATCCCGGCTCTCAATATACTATGTTATAGCAAAGGGAATGTTCAGTTTCCCTTGCCAAGCCTGAATGCAGAAACCATGTCTTCTATTTTATAAAGCTGGCAATTTAATTGATACAGTTGGAAATCAACAAATGGTCTAAAAATGGAGCAATTGCAAGAAGTGAAGATAACTACAGTATTTACAAAAGGAAAACATTCTAATATCTGAATGTCTTACTTTTTGAAAATCCAAACTACAGTCAAAGTCATATTCACTCTCTCCAAAAGGGTGGCCTTCAACCATTCAGGAGACATCAGTATGTTTGTTCTAGTCTTTAATTCACAAAACAGAAAAATGGGACACTGTGATCGATAGATATCTTTGGCTTTGAGAACAAATATACAGTTACCCAGTGTACTGTGTAACAATACTATTTCATGTGATGGGATCCCTTTGAATCAAAAGACTCCAGAAGAACTTGGTGTTCATTGTATCTCCTCAAAGTCCCAACAGAGACTCAGTTTGCTTTTTTTCCTCCAGGGGAGGTAAATGAGTATGGATCTCAGATTTCGCATTGTGATATTCCCCTTTCATTGGCTAAACTGCTGACGAACCATTTTCTACAGGAAACAGAGCAAATGTAACACGAGGAAGTCCTCACAAAGAGCTGCTGGCAGCAACTAAAGTGGGAATAAAAGTTGCCCTCTTCTAGCAAGGCTTGGAACCTGTGAGTTTTACCTCAAACAGTATTCTTCTCTCTGACAATAACCTCTGGCAGCCACTGTACTATCAGAAAGTGTGAAATAAGCATCACAATACATATAGCCAATTTTGGAAGCAGATGTGAAATTCTACTAACTATAACAAGAAACACACTGCAGCCAACCACTTTCTTGCCTTTGGTGATTTCTGGGGTAAAAGAACATCTACAGAAATGTAGTAGAGACTGGGCTTGCAGGTCCAATACCTAGGAGGCTGAAGGGTGAAGATTGCCAAAACTTTGAGGCCAGTCTGGACTACAGAATGAGATCTTGTCTCACAAAAACAAAGAGGTTATAGCAATTATGTTATTTGGCAAATGTATTTATTCAATATCAACAGATGAATTAGTAATTGAATCTTTAGGCAATATCCATATTTTCTCAACTATAGAAGTTTGAGGAGCAAGGGCTTTCTTTTATTTCCTTTTCCTCTCCATTCTTTGTTTCTTCTGGAACCCACCATATTGCTCAAGTTGATCCCGAATTCATGCAAATCCTTCTGCCATAGCCTACTGTGAGCCACCATGCCTACCTTTATTGGCACTTTTAAAACTAAATATACTGGGACTTTGGATGAAGAATAAGCAAGCTACCCTGAGACTGTTTTATTATATTAAATTCAATCTTAGTCAATAACTAAGGTTTTGGCCAAGAATCATACTGTTCTACAGTTAGGGCTGAACTCTGTCCATATTCATGATTAGCCATTAAGTAAAATGTAGAAATATCATGTTATATTTTCCATAGAATGAATTAGATGGCTTTTTTGAAGGGGAATAATTATATTCCAGTGACACAGTGTTTCTTCAATCTGGCAACCTTCTGTCTATGGAGGCACTTTAAAACAGAAATCAAATGCTGTGATGGTTTGAATGAGCATATGTATTTGAGTATTGGATCCCAGTGGATGGAACAGTTTGGAAGGATTAGGAGATGTGGCCTTATTGGAGGAGGTGTGTTAGTGGGGTTGAGTTTTGAGGTTTCAAAGGCCCAGCAATTTCCAGTTCTCTTCCTGCCTCTTACTTGCAGATTAAGATATGAGCTCTCAGCTGTCCCTGCCACCATGACTTTGTTCCTGATCAAGGACTCTACTCTCTGAAACAATACGCCCAAAACTAAATACTTACTTTTATAAGTTGCCTTAATTATGTCTCAAAGGTTATGCACATTTTTTGGTCTGGTTTCCTATTCTTTTTTATAGGCAACCATGCATATTTTCCAGTTTACAGAAAAGGCACTCAAAGAATTAATTTCATCAGTGTTTGAATGTAAATATTGTTTTGAAGAGTTTTTGGTATCCATATGTGATATTAATGTTTTCATTCTATTTCAAATTTTATTTTTGACATTAGAATTAGAACATTTCTATACTCTGGTTTCTCTTCAGATCGTATAAATCTTTCACTTTTTAGAATTAGAACATTTCTCCCCTTCCTTTCCTCCCTTCAAACTCTCCCATATAGCTCGCTCCACTCTTCTTCAACTTCATGAATTCTGTTTTCAGGATAACAGTGTTTTATTAAAAGTAAATTATTATTAGGAAGGGTCAAGTCCTCTATTCATATTTATCAGTGTTTTAGACCAAGTATGAGGAAGAAATGAGTTTTCACTTTTCAATTGGTTTGTTCAAAGAAATAATGTTAGATTGGAATGTAGGGAAATATTATCTTTCAGTACTGTAAATTGTTGAAAACAAGTGTGATGTTATAAATCCAAGATCAGCCACACAGTTGCAAAGATGGAGAACATGGACCTCAGCCTTGTGGTCTTCATACAGGGCAGAGTTTAATTGTCTGCACTTGTATTTGAGTCCCACAAGCAACACTTTCATTGAGTAACTTTATACACCTGAAGATGAAGCTCTGTGGGCAAAGATACTCCTACAGAAGTCCTTGTCAAGAACTAGAAAAGGAAGGCAGCACTGGGATGGTGGTGCATTCATTTAACCCTAGCATTCAGGAGACAGAGGAAGATAGAGCTCTGTGAGTTCCAGGCCAGCTTAACCTATACAGCAAGCTCCAGGAGATACAGAGGGGCCCTGTTTTAAAAACATTTAAAGAAGAAAAGGAGGGCAAAAGATTCTTCTGTCCTAGGCAGTCTCCTGTTCTAATGGCTTGGTTTCCAGATGGTAAATCTAATCCGTGAGAAATTACTGTCTCATGATAGCTCTGACCTAACCAATGGATTAATTTGCTGATGGACTGATACATTAGTAGACTTTTGGGAAGTAGTAGAAACTATGGGGCCTGGGAGTTAGAGTACATGAGTTGTAAGGAGCATCTATAGGAGAGCATATATTGTCTTGGTACCTTCCTCTTTATGATGAGATGAACAGCTTCTTGCAGCACACACTTTACCACCATGATCTTCCTCCTTCGTTCTGAGGCAAAGCAGTGGCTCTACCTTGCCTCAGACTGAAACTGTGAACCAACATGTCTTTTTTCCTTAAAAGTTGTTTCTCTCAGGTATATGTCATGGAGATGAAAAACTGGCCAAAATAATTATTTTTGCTTATTTCTCTCTTCCCCGAGTTACCACCTTGTCATCTAGGGACTTGACCATTGTGAGCTGACTCTTCCTAAAAGATCAGTCCTCATCAGAGTCTGACCTTCTGCACACATCCAGAGGAACGTGCAACTAGTGCCATCTTTCAGGTGCCCTATACCACTACAGGAAGTTGTAGTGCAATAATCAGTGCCTGGTGAACCAAGGAAGTAGAAAAGCTATGCTAGTGGGAGGGCAGGGGTAAGGAGGATGAGTCAGGAAGAGAAAGAACTTGCTTACCTTCTCCTACTGATAAAACACAGGTTAATTTTTGGCTATCACAGTTCCTGAGTTGAAGGTGGAGGTCTTAATGTTCGTTATTTGAGAGTGTTCAGAGGAGGAAGAGTGGATACAGGAAAAGTTCACTTCCACACTCACTGAAATAGACAATTCTGTGAGGAAGGCATTTTCTCAGAGCCATAGTAGCTTCCACAGGAAAAAAAATAATAATAAAAGTACACCAAGAACTTTTCTTCAAAGAAGCTGAAGATCCAATGGGCACCAGGATTTTCAGGCTTGGGTGGCTAAGAAATTACAAATTGGCTTTTCCTTTTGAAATATTTGAGACAGAGATTTCTGGAAAAAGTCTTTCTCTGTAGACTAGTCTTAGATGTAACTAAAGAATTCCCAAGACTAGCACTAATCTAAGCAGAGCCTGCAAGTTTTCAAGCCTGGGACTATTTTTAAAAAAGCTTATAAAAATGATAAGGCTCAAAGGTGTGTCTCAGGATCAAGGGCAAGTACATCACTGTTGTGTCAAAATAAAATATCCAGATGAAATAACTTTAAAACAAAAAAGCTCATTTAGATTGTGTGTATTAAGTTGGGAACAGATATGATGAAAAGGGAAGCAAAGATAGATTAAGTTGGGAACAGATATGAAGAAAAAGGAGGCAACACTGTTGAGGACAGATAGTTTGGAGAAAACAATCTAAAACATAACACAAGTTAAAGTTTTGATCACTATGGTGTATTTAAATATGAAAGGTAACAGGAGTCCCCATTTAGCTATTTTCCACATTCTCTTTCCTGTCTTCCAAAAACCCATTTGCTATCTATAGGACAAGCCACAGTGGCATTACAAACAACCCGTGGGAGCCGCCATGTAGCCCCAGCAACAGTTAGCACCTTTATAGTCCAGTTGGCACCGTGTTGCTGTGGATGAGGTGGATAACTGGTTTCAGTGTACTAAGCTGTGTCAGTGTGGGTTATCCTAGACAGATGAGAAAATGCTCTCAGCCTGGCAGGTGAGATGTTGAATCTCACAAACACCATCCGGGTTTATTAAAGTACTCTTATTTCTATCACATTTCTGTGGTGATAAAGTTAAAAAACACAAGTGGAAGAATCAATCTATCAAGCTGATAGAAGGTAGCAGATAAGCTCACTGGTCTCGGGTTGAAAGAGCAGGCTCATTCTGAAGTTCTGTCAAGGGGCCTCCGCTGAGCTCAGCGCCTAGAGGGTTGGCTGCCACCTGTGGAAACTGAGCTCCCTTCTGATTCTATTCTTGGCTGTAGGGTAATTGATTGGCAGCCATGCAGTCATTAGTAAGCCACCAGAGCCAGAACTTCTGGTTTCTGAGATGGCAAATGAGAAGGTTTATTTTTTACTTAGTTCCTTTAACAGCTGTTCTTCTAGGACTATATTGATAGTCTTTTAAAACTTTTAATGATACTTATAAAAACATCTATTCCTATAAATACAGAAAAATAAGCAATCTTTTTCAGAGATTTCAAATGTAGTGTCACTCACAGCAGGAAATGGAGAATGGTGGGAAATAAACCTTAATATCATGCTGTATATATATCATATCATGTGCCAAATTATGCCATTATTAGTTACATAGACAAGCCATGAGACACACATAGTATTATTTGCAGTTTATGTTCCTTAGCCCTAATTGACTAGTGGATTGACCAAACCCAAACAAACAAATAAAAAAAGCAAAAGTATCTTTGCTTTGAAATTTGTTAGAAAATAACTCTCTCTATACCAATGTGGTGACAACCCAGAGTTCTCATGTAACTATTTCTGCCAATCTAATATGAGAAATATTTCTTCTTGGCCTCCTTGTTTTATGGAAGAGAATAAAAATATTTTCCTGGTAGTCATTACCAGGGGAATCTTTAAAGTATTCAGACTTAGTAATAGTTTTTGGTCAATAATAAATCTGAATAGATTGCATAGGCAAATTAATCTCCACCTTATTATGTCAATGAATGACCTGTATTTTTGTAAGTTCTCCCAAAACAACACCAAAAAAACTGAAAACTGTAATTACTTTTAAATATGAAATGACTCAGTTTTCTTGAGCTGCCTTAAAAAATCACAAGCGCTATGTCAAATACCCCATTTCTTACATGTTTGGAAAGACCAAATTACTGCCTGTATGGTTAACATTAGCCAGATGTTTGGTGCCATTACAAATGGAGCACACATATTCATATTTGTGTCTTTTTACACATTAGGTCATCTCTTTAATTTGCCCTCCTGTATTTGTAATGAAAACCGAGAAACACAGAAAAAAACATTAGATTTCAGATGTACCGAGCTACCCTGAATCAGGGTGAGTTCAAACTCTGATTCTTACAAGTGTTCCAAACAGGTGGCCACTTATGACAAGCAAACCTAAGCCAATATTGCCTTCGGTAAATATTTCTTGGCGACATAAAAGATCACGGGTCATAAATGTGGCCGTTTACTATAAGACATGCCAGATGGAGTCACAGAAGGGTGATATTATGGCCTCTTTATTCTGGAAGACCGGAGTTTCATGTTTATCGTGCGGTGTCTTCTATGTCATACATCATATCGCTTGGCAAACAACAGCTTTTTGGCTTCATATGTATACTGCAGCCATATGGGACCAAAGGCTTTTCTTTCATGCTCTCTGAGTTTATTGAAGCTAATTTAGTTTTGATGTGTCATTGTAGAGCCTGTGAGAGACTCTTTGCTGCAGGAAGTACACTAGCGCTGTACTTCTGCTCAGTAGGAAGAGGTATAGTGGTCACACAAACATTTTGGGGCTTTCGTTTACATTTAGAGTCATCTTCTGATAATTTCTAGCTTAAGGTTTTGATAATCCCCCTAAATGGAAACTTGCATGTGATTTTTTTGTTTTGGGAACGAAGCTGTGGGGCAAATACATTAGTAGTTTAAAGGTAAATGAATTCGTATCGGTGAGAACGAGCCCTTTGTGCTACACCTAGATTAGGTCATGCATTGTATTTTTCTTTAGACAAATCCAGGTTGATTTAAAAAAAATCTTAGTATTCCATTATGCTACATAACTTTCGATAGAAATCTTCACAGTCCTAGAAAACATTATTTCTTTAATGGGTCACTTGGTGAAGTTGCTGCTGTCATCGGTGACTAATTTAATGATTGAAATTCCTAGCTTCTACTACCTTTTCCCTACACATCTACTCTCTTGGGTCCCTCCTGAAGATTTACAGGGCAAGGGAAGCAGGAACTACATGCTTGGAATCACTTTCTATGTGTAAGCTCCCACTTACACGTTCCCAGATGAGCCGTGATCTGTACGTGTTCTCTCCCGCCTCTCATAAAGCCTAGATCTTCCTTCTCTCCTCACAACCTCGACCGTGCACTGACCCCACACCTCTAACATCCATATTTCTATGTTTCAGTCTGTGTCTCTTTTGAGTACTCATTAACTTGTGGCAAGCATCTTGTCATCAATCACAAGGGACCTGATTCCTCAAAAGTTATGATTTTCCCCCCAATGATTGCATCTCTATTTGACCTCCAGTAACACCTGGACCAGCTAGCTCTTCTTCTTTCAAACATTTCCTGCTCTAGGGTTTTGGCTCCCAATACTTTTAAGACATCTTCATGACTATGACTAGTTTCTACTTAATTAGGATTTCTCAATTTGCTTGTCTCTTCTGTCTTTCACTAAGGTCTTATCTGTTTACCTGTGTACTTGCTTTTCCTGCTTTGTGGGCCAACAGAGAAACCAAGGAATAGATTTTTAGGACTAATATATTCATATGTAAGTTATCACACCCTTACTCTGCTCTTTTTCCTCATAGGTAAAGCAAACAGTATTTCCACTGTTTTTTAACCTTAAGGTTAGAAAGCCACCCCACTTTTGAGTCAGGAAAATCTGGGAAGTGAGGCTTCCTACATTCATATATTTACAACAGCCTAAGCCTGACCACTTACCTCTACAACAAAATCATCATCAGCACCTCTCTTCTATTATGTTGTCATTTTCTTTAATTGGATTTTTGATGATTGTGCTGTCTGTTCTAATCTATTCACTAAGCAGTGTGGTGTTACTGCCCTGCTTAAGCTCATTCATTTAGTTACTTCTTAGTATACTTCTGTAAATGACAACCCCATTTGCCCTTACACCCTGTATTAGTTCCTTGTTTCACTATTGTGATATGATCCCTTATCCACAAAGGTTTAATAAGAAGGGCTTGCATAGGTTTATATATTTGAGTGCTTAGTTATCAGGAAGTGACACTACTTGAGAATGATTAAGAGGTGTGGCCTTGTTGGAGGAGGTATGTCACAGGGGTGAGCGTTGAGGTCTCATATGCTCAGGGTAGTCCAGTGTGGATATTCTCTTCTTGCCGCCTGTGGATCCAGATGTAGAACTCCCAGATACTTTTTCAGTACCATGTCTCTCTGTATGCCACAGTGCTCCCTGCCATGATAATGAACTAACCTTTGTAACTGTAAGCAAACCCCAAACAAACTCTTCTTTTCTTTTTCTTTTTCCAAATAAACTTTTATGCTTTATTTTATAAGAGTTGCCATGACCATGGTGTCTCCTTACAGAAATACAACAGTGGCTAAGACAACCTTTACTGACACTGTTATATTCATAGATCAGTATGACTGAATACTTGTCAGAGAAGTTTTTTCTTGCAGTAGATGATACGTAACACAGAGACACACAACTGGAGAGCATATAGACAGGGACTTTGGGTTAAATGGGTTCTTAAATGGGTTGTCTGTATCACATTTCTTCCTAAAGGCTTGGGGAATCTATGTGGAAGAGGAGGCCAAAGCATCTTACTAGCCAGATGTGATGATTCCAAGAAAATGGTATTTTTCAGATCTAACAGAGCCAAAGCACATATGAACTCACAGACACTATGACAACATTCACAAGACTTGTGTACGTTGAAATCAGATAAAACTCAAACATGGAGAAGGAGCAATAGGCACAAGTCCCACACTTAGCCAAGAAGCTATCTGCAATTGATAGCTGCTGGGAGAGGAAGGCTGAGGCTTTGTTCAGTGGACTGATACTGGGCAGGTCAATCACATGCTAGGACAGGCCCCATGGTTGGGAATAGTTGGACAACACAAAACAGACTCTGGTGTGTGTGTGTGTGTGTGTGTGTGTGTGTGTATTTGTGTGTGTGTGTGTGTGTGTGTGTGTATTTGTTTGCTGGTTTTGTGCTGTTTTTATTTTCCATTTGAAGAGATAGAAGAATACTGAGTTGGGTGGTGGGCATGTCTGGGGGGATTTAAAGGTGGGAAAAATACAACAAAAATATATGAAAAAATTTTTAAAAATTGAAACAACAACAACAACAACAACAACAAAAAACCAGGCAAGAAGCAACTTAAAGAAAGGCTATTTTGGCTAATTGCTTAAGAGTATAGTACCCTTAAACCCTTGGCAGCAGGAAGGTGAGTCATGGAAGTAGATCAAGAAGCAATGGACACCGCGGACTGCTGGCGGCTGGGGTCAGGTGTGTGGACAGAGACCTAGCCTAGCTTAGACTACCCCGTCAAACTCTTGCCTGCGCCCAGAGCCAGAGCAGGTCAGTGGGAGGAGGTCTGTGCACCTACAGCTTGGTGGCTATGGCTGACCGCTGGGGACCGGTTCACTGTGCTTGCAGCGAGGCCACCATCTTGCCTTGGGTCACTGAGGATGGCTGGCGGCTGGGGTCAAGTGCATGGACTGAGACCTAGTCTAGCATAGACTACCCCGTCAGGCTCTTGCCTGTGCACAAAGCCAGAGGAGCTCGGCGAGAGATCTGGGCACCTACAGCTCGGCGCAGCTGTTGCTGACCGCTGGGTTCCGGATCTCTGGGCTTGCAGCAAGGCTGCCATCTTGCCTCTGGTCACTGGAGACGACTGGCGGCTGGGTTCAGGTGCATGGACAGAGACCTAGCCTAGCATCGACTACCCTGTCAGGTTCTTGCCTGCACCCAGAGTCAGATCAGTTTGGCGGGCGGTCTCTGCACCGACCAGCATGTACAACAACCTGCTCACGGGTCTGTGCCTGGAGTACAGCCAGAGGCCAACATCTTGCCTCAGGACACCACAGACAGCTAACCAGACAGAGACCTGTGGTCTGAGAGCGCCACTATCTACGTTCCAGCAGTCCAACCAGGGAACCTCTGGTCCTGCAGGGAATCCTTTGGTTAGACAGAGCCCTGAGAACCGCCACCATCTTGGAGCTGGTGGCCTGAACAGGTCACCATAGAGAACCAACAGAGGATCCCAGGGCACAATAAAGATCTGACAAGACCAGATAGGTGGAGGGAAACAAAAAGATCTGATTCTTAAGAGCTGGCAACTAGACAGGACAGGAGGAGACAGCAGGAGGCCAATTGCAGGTCCAGCAGCAAGCCTGGGGAAGACTTGGGTCTGGCCCAGCAGAGCTGAGGAGGTAATTCAGAGCCCAGTAGCGGGAACCTCCCGGGCTCCACCTCAGGAGCACAGATGCCTTCTACGACAGCAGCGCCAAAGGCCAAGCTCACAAAAACTTCAAACTCCAACCAGTAACAATAAGACCAACTAACTCCAGAGATAAACAGATGGCAAAAGGCAAACATAGGAACATTACTATCAGAAATCAAGGCTATATGGCAGCATCTGAACCCAATTCGCCAACCACAGCAAGTCATGGATACCCCAACACACCAGAAAAACAAGAGTTGGATTTAAAAGCACTGGCCATGATGCTGTTAGAGGAACACAAAAAAGACATAAACAAATCTCTTAAAGAAATGCAGGGGAACCTGAATAGGGTAGAAGCCCTTACAATGCAAACACAAAAATCACTTAAAGAACTCCAGGAGAATATGGATCAACAGACACAAGCCAATAAGGGGGAAATAAAAAAAAATCACTTAAAGAAATGCAGGAGAACTTGAATCAACAGGTAGAAGTCATGAAAGAGGAAACACAAAAACTCTTAAAGAATTGCAAGAAAACACAAACAAACAAGTGAAGGAACTGAGCAAAACCATCCAAGATCTGAACACAGAGGTAGAAACAACTAAGAAATCAAAAAGGGAGACAACTTTGGAGATAGAAAACCTTGGGAAGAAATCAGGGGTCATAGATGCAAATATCAACAACAGAATACAAGGGATAGAGGTAAGAATTTCAGATACTGAAGATACCATAGTAACCATTGACTCCACAGTCAAAGAAAATACAAAATGCAAAAGGATTGTAACCCAAAACATCCAGAAAATCCAGGACACAATGAGAAGACCAAACCTAAGGATTATAGGCATAGGTGAGAGTGAAGATCTACAATTTAAAAAGCCAGCAAATAACTTCAATAAGATTATGGAAGAAAACTTCCCTAACGTAAAGAGAGAGATGCCCATAAATATACAGGAAGCCTATAGAACTCCAAACAGACTGGACCAGAACAGAAATACCTCCCATCATATAATAATCAAAATCCCAAATGTACTAAGTAAAGAAAGAATATTAAAGGCAGTAAGAGAAAAAGGCCAAGTAACATATAAAGGAAGACCTATCAGAATCACACCAGAATTCTCTCCAGAGACCATGAAATCTACAAGATCCTGGGCGGATCTCATGCAGACTCGAAGAGAACACACATGTCAGGCAAGACTACTATACCCAGCAAAACTCTCAATAACATAGATGGAAAAATCAAAATATTCCACGACAAGATCAAATTTACACAATATATTTCCACTAACCCAGCTCTTCAAAGGATAATAGGAGGAAAATTCCAATACAAGGAGGGAGACTGCACCCTAGAAAAAGCAAGGACAAGCATGCTGAGAAAGAAGTTAGGGAAATAACACACTTCACAATAGCCACAAACAACATAAAGTATCTTGGCGTAACTCTAACCAAACAAGCAAAAGATCTGTATGACAGGAACTTCAAGTCCTTGAAGAAAGAAATCGAAGAAGACCTCAGAAGATGGACAAATATTTCTTGCTCCTGGATTGGCAGGATCAATATAGTAAAAATGGCCATCTTGCCAAAAGCAATATACAGATTCAATGCGATCCCCGTCAAAATCCCAACTCAATTCTTCATAGATCTAGAAAGAGCAATTCTCAAATTCATCTGGAGCAACAAAAAACCCAGGATAGCTAAAACTATTCTCAACAATAAAAGGACTTCTGGGGGAATCAATATCCCTGACCTCAAGCAGTACTACAGAGCAATTGTGTTAAAAACTGCATGGTATTGGTACAGCAACAGGCAGGTAGATCAATGGAACAGGATTGAAGACCCAGAAATGAACCCACAGACTTATGGTCACTTGATCTTTGATAAAGGAGCCACAACCATCCAGTGGAAAAAAGATAACCTTTTCAACAAATGGTGCTAGTTCAACAGGAGGTCAACATGCAGAAGAATGCGAATCGACCCACTCTTATCTCCTTGTACTAAGATCAACTCCAAGTGGATCAAGGACCTCCACATAAAACCAGACACACTGAACCTATTAGAAAAGAAACTTGGGAAGACCCTGGAGGACATGGGCACAGGGGGAAAGTTTCTGAACAGAACACCAATAGCTTATGCTCTAAGATCAAGAATTGACAAATGGGTCCTCATAAAATTATAGTTTCTGTAAGGCAAAGGACACTGTCAGAAGGACAAAATGGCAACCAACAAAGTGGGAAATGATCTTCACCAACCCCACATCCGACAGACGGCTAATATCCAATATATACAAAGAACTCAAGAAGTTAGACCTAAAAGAACCAAATAACCCTATCAAAAAATGGGGTACAGAGCTAAACAAAGAATTTTCACCAGAAGAAATTCGGATGGCCAAGAAACACGTTAAGAGATGTTCAACATCATTAGTCATCAGGGAAATGCAAATCAAAACAACCCTGAGATTCCACCTCACACCAGTCAGAATGGCTAAGATTAAAAACTCAAGAGACAACAGGTGCTGGCGAGGATGTGGAGAAAGAGGAACACTCCTCCACTGTTGGTGGGATTGCAAAATGGTAAAACCGCTCTGGAAATCAGTGTGGCGGTTCCTCAGAAAATTTGGCATGTCACTTCCAGAGGACCCTGGCATACCACTCCTGGCATACCACCCAGAGGATTCCCCTGCATACAATAAAGACACATGCTCGACTATGTTTATAGCAGCCTTGTTTATAATAGCCAGAAATTGGAAGGAGCCCAGATATCCCTCAAAAGAGGAATGGATACAGAAAATGTGGCATATGTATACAATGGAGTACTACTCAGCAATTAAAAATAATGAACTCATGCAATTTGTAGGTAAATGGTTAGATCTGGAAACTATCATCCTAAGTGAGCTAACCCAATCACAAAATACACATGAAATGCAATCACTGATAAGTGGATATTAATGAGCCCAGAAGCCCTAAATACTCAAGGCACAATTAGCAAGTCAAATGACTCCCAATAAGAAGAAAGGAGAGGACCCTGGGCCTGTAAAGATTGGATCCAGTATTGTAGACCCAGAACAGAGAAATCGTGGTGGGGGGAATGATTGGGGAATAGCTGGGAGGGGGAGAGGAATTATGGGACATATGGTGGGGGGGGGACTAGGAAAGGGGAAAGCCTTTGGAATGTAAACATAGAATAAAAAAATAAAAAAAAGAAAAAAAGAAAAAGCAAGATAGTAACCTTCTTCCATCACACTCAAAAGAAGATAACCACTCAAAGACGAAAAATAACATCAAAAATGACAGGAAGAAATAATCACGATTCCTTAATATCTCTTAACATCAATGTACTCAGTTCCCCAATAAAAAGGCATAGACTAACAGACTGGATATGGAAGCAGGACCCTAGATTTTGCTGCATACAGGAAACACACCTCAGGGTCAAAGACAAACACTACCTTAGAGTCAAAGGCTAGAAGACAATTTTGCAAGCAAATGGTTGCAGGAAGCGAGCTGGAATAGCCATTCTAATATCAGATAAAATTGACTTTAAATCTAAAGTCATCAAAAGAGACACAGAAAGTCACTTCTTGCTGGTCAAAGGAAAAATACTCCAAGAAGAACTCACAATTCTAAACATCTATGTTCCAAATGCAAGGGCACCCTCATTCATAAAAGAAATTTACTAAATCTCAAAGTACACATTGTACCTAACACAATAATTGTGGGGGACCTCAGCAATCCACTATCCTCAATGGACCAATCAGGAAAACAGAAACTAAACAGGGACACAGGGAAACTCATTGAAACTTTGGACCAATTGGATCTAACAGATATATATAGAACCTTTCATCCTAAAGCAAAAGACTATACCTTTTTCTCAGCACCTCCTCATGGTACCTTCTCCAAAATCGACCACATAATTGGTCACAAGACAGACCTCAACAAATAATCCCATGCTTCCTATCTGATCACCATGGAGTAAGAGTGTTCTTCAAAAGCAACAAAAACAACAGAAAATCCTCATATACATGGAGACTGAACAATATTCTACTCAATGATACCTTAGTCAAGGACGAAATAAAGAAAGAAATCAAAGACTTTTTAGAATTTAATGAAAATGAAGGCACATCATACGCAAATCTATGGGACTCAATGAAAGCAGTGCTAAGAGGAAAACTCATAGCACTGAGTGCCTCCAAAAAGAAACAGGAGAGAGCATATACTAGCAACTTAATGGCACACCTGAAAGCTCTGGAACAAAAAGAAGCTATTCCACCCAGGAGGAGTAGAAGACAGGAAATCCCCAAACTCAGGGCTGAAATCAATCAAGTTGAAGCAAAGAGAACCATACAAAGAAGCAACAAAACCAGGAGCTGGTTCTTTGAGAAAATCAACAAGATAGATAAACCCCTAACCAGACTTACCAACGGGCACAGAGACAGTATTCAAATGAACAAAATTAGAAATGAAAAGGGAGATATAACAACAGAAACTGAGGAAATTCAAAAAATCATCAGATCTTACTACAAAAGTCTATACTCAACACAACTGGAGAATCTGGAGGAAATGGACAATTTCCTAGACAGATACCAAATACCAAAATTAAATCAGGATCAAATAGATCGCCTATGCAGTCCCATAATCCCCAAAGAAATACAAGAGATCATAGAAAGTCTTCCAACCAAAAAGAGCACAGGACCAGATGGCTTTAGTACAGAATTCTATCAGACCTTCAAAGAAGACCTAAATCCAATACTCTTCAAACTATTCCACAAAATAGAAACAGAAGGAACACTACCCAACTCATTCTACAAAGCCATAATTACCCTGATACCAAAACCACACAAAGACCCAACTTAGAAAGAGAACTTCAGACCAATCTCCCTTATGAACATCGATGCAACAACACTCAATAAAATTCTTGCCAACCGAATCCAAGAACACATCAAAACCATCATTTACCATGATCAAATTGCCTTCATAACAGGGATGCAGGGATGGTTCAATATACAGAAATCCATCAAAGTAATCCACTACATAACCAAACTCAAAGATAAAAAAACACATGGTCATCTCAATGGATGCTGAAAAAGCATTTGATAAAATTCAGCATCCTTTCATGCTGAAAGTCTCGGAAAGAACAGGAATTCAAGGCCCATACCTAAACATAGTAAAAGCAATTTACAGCAGACTGGTAGCCAACATCAAAGTAAATGGAGAGAAACTTGAAGCAATCCCACTAAAATCAGGGACTAGACACGGCTGCCCCCTCTCACCATATCTCTTCAATATAGTACTTGAGGTACTAGTTAGAGCAATTCGACAACATACGGAAGTCAAAGGGATACAAATTGGAAAAAAGAAGTCAAACTATCACTATTTGCAGATGATATGGTAGTATACTTAAGTGACCCAAAACACTCCACCAGAGAACTCCTACAGCTGATAAACAACTTCAGCAAAGTAGCTGGTTATAAAATCAACTCAAGCAAATCAGTAGCCTTCCTATACAAAGAATAAACAGGGCGAGAAAGAAATTAGGGAAATGACACCCTTCACAATAGCCACAAACAATATAAAGTATCTTGGTGTGACTCTAACCAAACAAGTGAAAGATTTATATGACAAAAACTTCAGGTCTCTGAAGAAGGAAATTGAAGAAGACCTCAGAAAATGGAAAAATCTTCCATGCTCGTGGGTTAGCAGGATTAATATAGTTAAAATGGCAATCTTGCCAAAAGCAATATACAGATTCAACGCAATCCCCATCAAAATCTCAACTCAGTTCTTCATAGAGTTAGAAAGAGCAATTCTCAAATTCATCTGGAATAACAAAAAGCCCAGGATAGCTAAAACTATCATCAACAGTAAACAAACTTCTGGGGGAATCAATATCCAGGACCTCAAGCAATACTACAGAGTAGTAGTGTTAAAAACTGCATGGTACTGGTACAGTGACAGGCAGGCGGATCAATGGAATAGGATCGAGGATCCAGAATTGAACCCACACATCTATGGCCAATTGATCTTCGACAAAGGAGCTGAAAACATCCAGTGGAAAAAAAGATAGCCTTTTCAAAAAATGGTGCTGACTCAACTGGAGGTCAACATGCAGAAGAATGAGAATTGATCCACTCTTATCTCCTTGCACTAAGCTCAACTCCAAGTGGATCAAGGACCTGCAATAAAACCAGACACACAAAACTAATAGAAAAGAAACTGGGAAAGACCCTTCAGGACATTGGCTCAGGGGGAAAATTCCTGAACAGGACACCAATTGCTTATGCTCTAAGATCAAGAATAGACAAATGGGACCTCATAAAATTACAAAGTTTCTGTGAGGCAAAAGACACTGTCAAAAGGACAAATCGACAACCAAGAAATCAGGAAAAGATCTTCACCAACCCCACATCCAACAGAGGGATAATATCCAATGTATACAAATAACTCAAGAAGTTAGACCCCAGAAAACCAAATAACCTTATCCAAAAATGGGGTACAGAGCTAAACAAAGACTTTTCACCTGAAGAAATTCGGAATGCTGAGAAACACCTTAAAAAATGTTCAACATCATTAGTCATTAGAGAAATGCAAATCAAAACAACCCTGAGATTTCACCTCACACCAGTCATAATGGCTAAGAGTAAAAACTTAGGAGACATTGGGTGTTGGCGAGGATGTGGAGAAAGAGGAACACTCCTACACTGCTGGTGGGACTGCTAGCTGCTACAACCACTGTGGAAATCAATCTGGCAGTTCCTCAGAAAACTGGACATGATACTTCCGGAGGACCCAGCCATACCACTCCTGGGCATATACCCAGAAGATTCCCCAGCATGCAATAAGGATACATGCTCCACGATGTTCATTGCAGCCTTATTTATAATAGCCAGAAGCTGGAAAGAACCCAGATGTCCCTCAACAGAGTAATGGATACAAAAATGTGGTATATATACACAATGGAGTACTATTCAGCCATTAGAAACAATGAATTCATGAAATTCTTAGAGAAATGGATGGAGCTGGAGAACATCATACTAAGTGAGGTAACCCAGTCTCAAAAGAATACCCATAGTATGCAGTCACTGATAAGTGGATATTAGCCTAGACTCTTGGGACACCAAAGACACAATCCACATATCAAATGATATCTGAGAATAGGAAGGAGTGGACACTGGTGCTAGAAAGGATCAAAACATCAGTGTAGGGGAATACTAGAACAGGGAATTGGGAAGCGTTGGTTGGGGGAACAGGGGGAGGGAAAAGGGCATGTGAGACTTTTGGGGGATGGGGAACCAGAAAAGGGGAAATGAAAAGTAAATATAGAATATATCCAATAAATAATATAAAAAAGAACAAAATAAATAAATAAAAAAGGATCCCAGTGCTTACCCGCATTGACACTCTTCCCCCAGTGAGACCCCCAAACACAGTCACCAATTACGTTCCAATACATGTTCTTATGAGGACACATTGTTGTACCAGGGAAGTGTCCGCAAACCCCAAAAGACCCATCAGGAGCCGATCTGACGCAATCACACTAGGGTCTCTCAGTATGAGTGAGCCCATGGGGACCGGCTGTGCTCCACACAGCGATGGCCTTGATATTCCAAGTCCTACTCTGCCACTTCAGCCCTCCCTGCAGTGTGCCCTTCCAAACTGAGCACCTTCGGGGTTTATGATTCATCTATTGTCTTTTGTTTAAAATGCTAACAAATCTGTGTCTGGAGAGATGGCTCTGTAGTAAGAGCGTTTGCTGTTCCTCCAGAGATCTAAGTTTAGATCCCAGAAACTATGTTAGAATCACAACCACATGCACCTTTAACTCTAGAGGATTCAACTGCTTCTTCTGGTCTCCATGGGTACTTATGTGGGGTGTCCACATGTACTCTATCAAAGCATGGCTCACTTTTGTATCTTCTCAAAGAGGTACATCCAGATAAAATGGAGCAAGATCTGTGAATCAGCTGGGTGCTGGACTCTGTTTCCCTGCCCATGGGTGACGATGGTTGCCTTCCCATGTGATCTACTTCCCTGAAGGAGTGAGAGAAGTAAGTATACAGTGTAGTAGCAGGGGCTCCTCCCATGAAGCTCTGTGCACAAGGCCCCCCTGCTTCTTTCAGAAGGCAGATCTCCCCTGTTAGGAATCAGCCTGGATCTCACCTTGCCTCCTCGCAGTCTTTCAGGATATTCAGTCAAATTTGAGGGAGGAGGTCTCTGGCTCCCATTCACATCTTGGGAGGAGGTCTTTGGCTTCTCTTTCTTCCCGTACTCAGCCCATTTATTCATGGAAATGCTCACATAACTGAACACGTTAAAAATAAACACTAACATTATGATTCTTGTTGATGGATACTCATGGAAAAAGAATATATATGAACATCCTCAGCCTGATGCTCTTGAATTTTAGTAGAGTTTTAATATCAGCTGGACACAGAATAAGCATAGGAAAATCTCATATACAAATTTCAAGTGCAAACAAACTTTATTACTTGCAAATGAAATGGAAGTCTAAAAGAATGGCAATGTTCTCCCTGCCCCAAATCTCTGAAAAGATAGGACATTGTTTAATCCTTAAAAGTTTGGGTATTATTAACACAGTAGATGCAATGGGAGAAACCCATTGCTTTGGCTTTGATCTTGACTGCTTGGTGGTTACTTCCACAACGAAATTCTTCCTAGAGTGCCAAAGTCCTACAGAACAGATCTTTCACTTGTGTTTATCCTCTCTATCTCCCACTTCATTTTGGCGTCTCTTCTTACATTCCACCAAAGACTCTACGGCACTGTAGCCAGAGATCTCCTAATGATCACATTCAACAGATATCAAACAAAATTCTTATCTTAACTTAGTAGGGATATTCCTGTTCCCCTGTTCAGTCTTCCTGCCATCCAGGAAGCTCCTATCTCTGGTGTTCTTTGGCTTGTCTCTCCCCGCAGTATCTATTCTGAGGTCATCTGGTTACGAGCTTTGGCAGTTATCTCTCCCAAACTGCTGCTGTCCTGGAGGCTTTCATTTGTCACCTTGCCTTGAGCTTTCGCTTATGGGTAAGCACTTTTATGTCACCATTTCCAGAGTGGTTTCTTTCCCTGGTAATGGAGAACTGCAAACTTTCTGTTCATGACCATTGCTTACTTGTATACCCTACAAGCAGCTCAATGCAATGGATCCCAAGGGGGATGACCTTAATCATTCACTCATAATCCCCTCCACCCCATTTTTCTTGTATCATAGAGCAATATCTCATCCAATTCATCTGAGTTAGGGTTCCAAGACTCAGTCTTGAAGTTTTGCTTAGTTTCAACTCATCTAATTAACTATAACTACTGGTATATCAATCTTTAATTATATCTTCTTAACATTCTCTTCTATAATCCGACTCCCATTTTCCTAGTTAAGATATATGTTATCTCATGCTTTATGTAGCTTTGAAACAGGATTTCATCATGTAGCCCTGTATGGCTTAGATCTATGTAGATCAAGATGACTTCAAACTCATAGAGATCTGCCAGCTTGTGCCTCCAGAATGCTGGGATTCTATCCAATTATGAGCTATCAAGCTTGTCTCTTACATTGTCTTTAAATTTATTTGTCTAGATTTATTTTATTTTATGTGTATGAGTGTTTTGTCTTTATGCATGTATTTGCATAACATGTGTGTGTCTGCTGCCCACAAAGGATAGAAGAGGGTGGGATATCCCCTGGAACTGGAGCTATTGATGGTTGTAAGCCACCACGTGGTTTCTTAGAACGAAACTCTGGTCTTCTGTAAGAATAACAACTACTCTTAATTGCTGAGCCATCTCTTACATCATCTCTTGATTGGATTTTTATAATGGCAAACCAATTATCTTCTTTCTAATGTTCTGATTTCCTGAAATCCTGCTTCATTTAACTTATAAACATTTGGGAAGAGGTAACTTCTGAGTGGGTAACCAGAAGACCCCTGGAGAGCCACAGCAACAATCAGAAGAGACAAAGCACCTACGAGAAACCAAGCAAAAACACAAAGTATATCTCATATCTTGTTACTTTCCTGCACAAAAAATTGTAAGATCCCCTGCAATTTTCATTAGCCCCCCCCCAAGATATCCTGGTTGGGTGTCCTTTTTAGGTTTATTGTTAACTGGACAAAACTTTGTTCATCTGGGAAGAAATAACTCAACTGAAGTGTTGCCTCAGTCAGCATGGCCCATGGCATCGTCTTTGAGAATCTTGATTGATGATTGCCACCAGAGGCCCATCCCCTTGTGGGTGGCACTGCCTCTAGGCATATGGGTCTGAGCAAGCTACCTGAGTAAGCCAGAGTGTAAGTCAGGTAAGCAGTGTTCCTCCATGGTTTCTATTTCAATTTCAGCCGTGACTTCCTTCAGTGATGGTTTGCATTCCGGAAGTATAAGCCAAATAAACCCTTTCTTTCCCCCAAGCTGCATTTGGCCAGAGTGTTTTATCAACAGCAAAAGACATATAAGCTAGAACATTGGGTTTCTGAGTGTCAGTTCTGTCCACTCCTGAGTACACCAAGTCTCTCCTTGCCTTTAGGTCTTTTTGTGTGTCTGCTTTCTCTTTCTCCACCAGGATAACCTCTATTTACCCTTGAAAAGCTCAACAGTAATTTTTCTTATTAAGTATGCTGTGGCTCACAGAGATTTAGTTATTTCTGTGTGCTCACCAAGCAAAAATGCGGACTGGACCACAATTATGAAAATCCACTTTCAGAATCGTTCTGAGATGAGGTCATCTTAGCTATAAGCAGCACCAGTTGCACTTCCAGCTTTGTTTCTGTGGTAAAATACCTTGACCAAAAAAGCAATGTAGGATAGAAAGAGGATTATTTCAGCTTATGATTCCAGATTATAGTACCTCATTTGGGGGGGGGTCAACATAGGAGTTTCAAACAGCTAGTCACATGATCTCCATTGTGAAGGGCAGACAGAAAAGAATGCACACACGCTCGCTTGCTCATACTAAGCTTTCGTTCCACTCTGACACATTTCACAACTAACACCATCCTACCTGGGGAATGGTTCCTCTCAAACAGAGATTGTCTTCCTACATCAATTAAGACAATCCTCTACAGACATGCCTCCAGGCCAATTCAGTGTAGATGATCTTTCACTGATGCTCTTTCTCAGGTTAGAGGTAACCATTTTAACACTTAACCATTATAATCATAACAATTATGATAGTACTTAACTTTGTATTTTTGGAGATACTGAATGAAGCCATTACTATTTAACATTTGGCATAGTAACTAGGACATCTTTGTAAACACCCAATAAACACCATGGAATTAAGTTTTATGTCAATGTCTGTAAACTCTTTTTCCTTTCATTTTCATCACCTTGTTTATTTATTTAAGGTAAATAACTCTTGTCCTAAAGCCCTATGAGTTATTGCTAGGTTAGAAGCCTCAAGACTCATAATGAAGTTACTTTTGTTGGTTAAGTTGTACTGTATTAGAGTGTCTTGTGATGGCAGTTTGAGAGTATTATTATACATGGTTCACAATTTATGCTATGATAATACAAAATATTTAAGTTGATATTATTTGTTAAGGGATTTTATAAAGAGAAGTAATTTTATTTTAAAAAAGGAGATTTATTTTGGTTCTCAGTTTGGCTGGTTTCAGGACATAGTGAGCCCACTGTTACTGGAGTTACGGTAAACAGCAATATTATGTCCTGTTGAGGAAGGAGCGGCAGAGGAAATTGTTCACCTCATAGCAACCAATAATAAAGATGAGAAAAATGGTGAGGTCCTACCATCCCATTCAATGGAATTCCTCTAGGGAACCAAAATCCTCTCATCAATCTCCCAACAGCATCAGAGGCTGAGGACTGAGTGTTTACCATACAGGAGGTCACTCCTACAAATACTATAATGGCTGCATGGTCAGACACTTTTCCTAATGTGCTTTACTTCATTTGATCCTCCTTCCAAGCTGACGGAATGGGCACACTCATCATCGTTTCACAAAGAAACAGAGCAGAGCAGATGCCCAAAGTCACAGAGAGCAAGAATGCTCATAAGTGGAACTCAGCAAGGCTCAGGAAAATGGAATTATTAGACATGTTTGAAATTAGAAACTGGTAGGTAATAAACCTTAATTAAACAAGAAAAATCAGTAAAATATAATACATGTTAATGGTGCCATTTTGATGTAAAATGCATGCATGCAAGTTCATCTGACCTTACTTTGCTGAAGGACATGGACAAGGAAAAGCAAAGACTATTTCTTTGGTTGAATGCTTGGAGCCATATGTTATCTTTCTTCCATAAGCGACTTCAGAAACATACTGTCTACAATCCTCAGTTATGAGTCCTATAGTCTCAAATGGATCCATTAAGGCCTTAGCTAAACCATTAAGGTTTTTATCTCCATCTCCTCAGTCTTTTAAAGTTGTCATGAATGGATATAATTCAAAAGAAAAAAATGGTTATGTACTCTTAAACTGAGTATCTCTAAAGCACTCACTTTAGCTTTCATAAAAGTAACAGTCTTTTCTTATTGTACTATGTTTTGTGGGTTTATAGACTACTGAATGGATGAAGACCCATCATAATAACTGTGGCCAGTTGTAACCCAACTGGTACAGATAGGTTGGAAAGCAAATGCAACAGAAAGTCAGAGTACAACACTGCATTTGAGAGGAAGAGAAGCCCTGAGCTGTCTTTGTGCTCTGGAAATGAACACAGAGAGAAGAACCATGGTAAAACCAACACCTTGATGAAGTAGAGTGTAGAATTGGAGCAACTGTACTGTGTGGATAAGCCTTCCAGTACCTCCTACAAAGTACAATCAAAATTGCTTAAATGCCACAGTCTAGATTTCAGTCTTAGTCTTTTGGTGGAATGATTTCTTGTCCTTGGCAATGTACTTACTAGTCCCTGGTCTATTCCAGCTGTCAATGGGAAGCTACTCTCATTCTAAGTAGGATCAGAGGAAAAAATAATGAGCTGATGAGTAATGAGCTGGTGAGTACTCATCAATGGGATGGGATAACTTCCTTTTAAGAAGCTGATTGATACCTCTGTGCATGGGTCCCACCAGGAAAGAGGTGGTCTTCCAGGAGTGCTCTCCCTCCCTCCCTCAGAGGTGAGAACTCCACTTTCTCTCCAATAACTGTCCAGGGCAGGACAGGCCAGAAGTGCACAGGGCACAGGAACAGTGGAGCAGCTGGGACAGGATGCTTTCAGTCTCCATATGCACCTGGGAGCTGGGGCTATCCTATAACCCTCTGAACACCAGATTCTGCCAGAAGATAGTTTGTCTCCCAAGAAAGCTGACACAGGCTCACAGGCCCACAGGAGGGACAAGCTCCAGCCAGAGACAGCAAGACCAACTAACACCAAAGATAACCAGATGGTGAACGGCAAGCACAAGAAGCCTACCAACAGAAAATAAGGCTACTTGGCAATATCAGAACCCAGTTCTCCTACCACAGAAAGTCCTGGGGACATCAGCACATTGGAAAAGCAAGATTTGGATTTAAAGACCACATCTCATGATGCTGATAGAGGACTTTAAGAAGGACATAAATAACTCCCTTAAAGAAATACAGAACACAGGTAAGCAGATAGAAGACCTCAAAGAGGAAACACAAAAATCCCTTAAAGAATTACAGGAAAACACAACCACAATAAAGAAATCAATCACAAAGGGAAACAACCCTGGGGATAGAAAACCTAGGAAAGAGATCAGGAGTCATAGATGTAATAATCACCAACAGAATACAAGAGATAGAAGAGAGAATCTCAGGTACAGAAGATACCATAGAAAACATTGACACAACAGTCAAAGGAAATGCAAAATGCAAAAAGTTCCTATCTCAAAACATTCAGGAAATCTAGGACACAAGGAAAAGACCAAACTAAGGATAATAGGTATAGAAGAGAGCAAAGATCCACAATGTAAAGGGCCAGTAAATATCCTTAACAAAATTATAGAATTAAAACTTCTCATAGCCCAAAGAAATACCCATGGTCATAAAAGAAGCCTATAGAACTCCAAAGAGATTGGACAAGAAAAGAAATTCCTTCTGTCACATAATAATTAAAATGTACAAAACAAAGAAAGAATATTAAAAGCAGTAAGGGAAATAGATCAAGTAACATATAAAGGCAGGCCTATCAGAATTACACCAGACCTCTCACCAGAGACTATAAAAGCCAGAAGATCTTGGGCAGATGTCCCACAGATCCTAAGAGAAGACAAATGTCAGCCCAGGCTACTATACCCAGCAAAATTCTCAATTACCATAGATAAAGAAACATAGATATTCCATGACAAAACTAAATATACACAGTATCTTTCCACAAATCCAGCCCTGCAAAGGATAATAAATGGAAAACTCCAACACAAGAAGGAAAACCATACCCTAAAAAACCAAGAAAATAATCTTTTAACAAACCAAAAGGGAGATAACCACATAAACATAATTCCACCTCTAACAACAAAAACAACAGGAAACAATCACTTTTCCTTAATACCTTTTGATATCAGTGGACTCAATTCCCCCCAATAAAACATAGACTAACAGATTAGATACATAAACAGGACTCAGCATTTTGCTGCATTCAAGAAGCCCACCTCAGTAACAAAGACAAAAATAACCTCAAAGTAAAAGGCTGGAAAACAATTTTCCAAGCAAATGATAATAAGATACAAGCTGGAGTAGCCATTCTAATATTGAATAAAATCAACTTTGAACCAAAAGTCATCAAAAAAAAGAGGAGGGAAGGACACTTCATACTCATCAAAAAAAAATTTACAAAGAAGAACTCTCAATTCTGAACATCTATGCTCCAAATGCAAGGGCACCCACATCCATAAAAGAAACTTTACTAAAGCTCAAAGCACACATTGCACCTCATACAATAATTGTGGGAGACTTCAACACACCACTCTCATCAATAGATTGATCATGGAAAGAGAAACTAAACAGAGACACAGTGAAACTAACACAAGTTATGAACCAAATGGATTTAACAGGTTTTTATAGAACATTTTATCCTAAAACCAAATAATATAATTTTTTTCTCAGTAACTCAAGATACCTTCTCCAAAATTTACCATATAATCAGTCACA
Organism: Apodemus agrarius; assembly: GCA_964023405.1. Taxonomy (NCBI): domain Eukaryota; kingdom Metazoa; phylum Chordata; class Mammalia; order Rodentia; family Muridae; genus Apodemus; species Apodemus agrarius. The sequence goes on along the minus strand of OZ030009.1, from coordinate 160,791,298 downwards.
AAACAGGCCTCAATAGATATAAGAAGATTGAAATAATCCCAATCATATTGACACATATATACACAGAGGAACACACACACACACACACACACACACACACACACACACACACGTGTCATTACCTTACTGTAAAGTCAGTTTGTTGGTGAGGATGTGGAGAAAGAGGAACACTCCTCCACTGCTGGTGGGATTGCAAGCTGGCACAACCACTCTGGAAATGAGTTAGCGGTTCCTCAGAAAACTGGGCATGATACTACTGGAGGACCCCATTATATACCACTCCTGGGCATATACCCAGAGGATTCCCCAGCATATAATAAGGACATATGTTCCACAATGTTCAGAGCAGTCTTATTTATAATAGCCAGAAGCTGGAAAGAACCCAGATGTCCCTCAGTGAAGGAATGGATACAGAAAATGTAGTACATTTACACAATGGAGTACTATTCAGGTATTAAAAGCAATGAATTCATGAAATTTGTAGGCAAATTAGTAGAACTAGAAAATATCATCCTGAGTGAGGTAACCCAATCATAAAAGAACACACATGGTATGCACTCACTGATAAGTGGATGTTAGCCTAGAAGCTTGGAACACCCAAGATAAAATTACAGACCACATGAAGTTCAAGAAAAGGAAGACTGAAGTGTGGATATTTCAGACCTTCTTAGAAGAGGGAGCAAAATACCCATGGGAGGAGATACACAGACAAAGTATAGAGCAGAGACTGAAAGAAAGGCCACCTGTAGACTGCCCCACCTGGGGATCCATCCCATATACAGTTACCAAACCCAGACACTATTGTGGGTACCAACAAGTGCTTGATGACAGGAGCTTTTTATAGTTGTCTCCTGAGAGGCTCTGCCAGTGCCTGACAAATACAGAAGTGGATGTTCTCAGCCAACCTTTGGAATGAGCACAGGGTCCCCAATGGAGGAGTTAGAGAAAGGACAAAGGAGCTGAAGGGGTTTGCAGCCCCATAGGAGGAACAGCAACATGAACCAACCAGTACCCCCCTGCCGCTGACCCCCCTCCCCGAGCTCCCAGGGACTAAACCACCAACCAAAGAATACACACGGAAGAACCCATGGCTCCAGCTACATATGTAGCAGTGGATGGCCTTGTTGGGCATCAAAGAATGGAGAGGCCTTTGGTCCTATGTAGGCTTGTTGCCCCGGTCTAGGGAGATGCTAGGACAGGGAAGCAGGAGTGGGTGGGTTAGTGAGCATTGTATGGGAGTACAGGGGGTTTTTGGAGGCGAAACGTGGAAAGGGGATAACATTTGAAATGTAAATAAAGAAAATATCTAATATTCAAAAAAAAAAAAGAAGAAGGTGATTGGTGTGGAGCAATGGCAGCATGGACCAATGGCACATGAGCTCCAGGTATAGATTTGCTGTCGAGTGGACCTATGAATTCCCACAGAGCATGCAATTCCCATCTAACCTCTGCCTTCGCGGAGGCACGGTAGATATAGTGAGGTGAGTGGGAAGTGAGATGGCTATCCTTTAAGACTCTCATTATCAATGTTTATTATTCCCTCTCATTTTAGTACAGTGTTTTCAAAGCTTTTTATTTTAGCCCAGACATAACCAGTTTAGGATATTCAGAATTAAGGAAATCTAAGCTTTCACAAGATACCCTCAAGTCCTCGTGGCCCTGAGGAGCCTGGACCGATTATCTGATCATGCAAAACAATCTGTTCAAGGAATCAAACAGAAAGAGGGCTGAGATAGCAACACTGGAGTGCTCACTCACAGCCTGGGAGCTCCTCTGTCACCGAGTGTGTTAAGCTCTGTGAAAAGAGAGGGCTAAGAGGGACAGTTTGCAGTTCCAGAAGAGTCCACGCTCCACAAGGAACAGTTGCCTAACACCGACACAGTGAGTGAGATACAGTTCACGGTGTGAGTCTTAGGAAGATTCTGGAACTCGAGACCTCTTCCCTACAGCATTTCAGTCTCATTGGATAACTTTTATAATAGCTTAATATCTTCACTACAATATATTTTGATGGTATTCTTTCCTCTCTCTCCCGATTCCCCCAGAGCTTCCCTACCTTCCTACACAGCCCAGTTCATGTTCCTTCCTTCTCTCTCTCAAAAAAACAAACCAAAAAAAAAAAAAAAAAAAAAACCCAACAAAATAAAATCAAACCCAAATAAGAAAAAATATCAAAACAAAACAAAACACACACACAAAATCAAAAGAAGCCAGAAATAAACATAGGAGAAATGATAGTATCTTCAACAAATGGTGCTGGACAACTTAATTTAAATGACTCATACCTATCACCTGACACAAACCCAACTCCAAATGGATCAAGGACCTCAGCACACAATTAGGCACCCAGAATCTGGGAGGATAGAAAGTAAGGAATAGGCTTGATTTTATTGGCAGAGAGAAGGATTTTTCTGGACAAGACACTGATAGCATAGGCATTAAATTAATGGGACCTCATGAAGCTAAATCCTTCGGAATAGTAAAGGATGCCAGCATCCAAGCAAAGTGACAGCCTATAGAATGGTGAAAAGCGTCACCACTTACATATGATTGGATCACGTTTGAGAGGCTGCTTACCACTTATTCCTCATGTTAAAGCTGTAGCTATAAGAGATTTGTACTAAGGGTTACAGGGTTTCCTGAACAGAATGTCATATTCCATGTCTTGTCGAGTATGTGCATCTAAAACCATGTAGCTATGTTTAATTCTATGTTTAATTCTACTGTATTATTTTTGTGCTTAAAAGTTAACATAAAAATCTATCACAATTTATGATTTTACATGTAAACAGTGAATATACCATGTGGAGATTTATGCTAAATTTTGCTTTTTTTTTCATTTTCAGTTTTCTTCCCACTTCACATTTAATTATGAACAACTTTATTTTTGCAGCAAACTAGTGACCTTTCTGTGTCTCCAAGTCACATTTCAATATGGAAATCTTCCAGAATTTAAAAATGGAATTGCCCTTTTCAGTATGCTGGCTATGGGGAAAGGTCTCCGGAGATCTTAGCCCTGTGACGCGCCTCGCTCTGCATCTCCAGCCCGGCAAGTGCACACTGGGCACACAGCAACGAGTGGGTGAGCCCCTCCCTACTGCGTGCCAAGGGCCCTGACACCAAAGAAAGCCAGATTCCTGGAAACCAAGTTACCAGGTCAGCAGAAAATATACCAGAAGTTTGGGAAACACATTAACATAAAAACAGTTCTTATCCATTGCAACGTCTCTAATCACATAAAACAGAACGTCAGAATCAGAACGGTACTGGATTCAGTGGGACCAACTTCCAGTGGGGCCAAAACAGAACAAAATGTTTCTGTTAACCATCCAGAGTATTTTTCATACTGATTTGTTATATTTTATATGAATTACTAACTAGATGAACTCTATTTTCTTCCCAGAGAATGAAGAAAAAAAATCAGCAAGGCAGAGTTCTTTTCTTGGTGGCTTTCATCATTCCTAAAGATGGACTTGAGAATTCTAGGAAAAGAAAAAAATAAATGACTAACAGAAATCTAGAGAGTTCTAATTATTCCGGAGCTCATTCCCAGCGTGTGGGCTGTTGGTAATCCCTCTCTGCCTCCCTTTCTCCCACACAATTTTGTTGGGAAGAGAAATGTGCGGAAGCTGTGCCCATATCAACACAGTGCCTTAGTAGTTAGGAGTTGTCATCAAATGTTCCATGTAATTAATTTCTAAAATAAGGCTCGTGGGTTTCTTATGGATTTGGGTTAGCCTTCTCAACCACTCAGAGCATTTTTAAAGGCTTAGCGACGAGCCCCACTCCATGGACCATGTGTCTAGCGAGAAATCAGAGACTCTTGCACATAATAGCTAGTATATGGGGGTCATGCGGTCAGAAATGACAGTGGGGTACATCCAGGGAAGGGAAGGTTTATTTCTGTACTTGTGTGCCTGGGAGCAAACATGTCTTGCAAAACATTTAGATCCTAACTTTGCATTGGTCTCAACTCCTCTGGGCATGGAGAATGTAATGAAGTGATGGTTTCCTGCTCCTTCCTTGAGTTTATGTTTAGTAAAGAAGAGCAAGCAAGCAGGTTACTTTGTGTGGTGACAAACTGTAAAAATCAACAAGGGGGGTTGATGGGACAGTGTCAGGAGATGTGTGGAGGAAGACAGCTTTAGAAGCCACTCTGAGACTCACTTGGGGGAAGAGGATTCCATGCAGTAGGTCAGAGGACCACAGAGGGTAGACATCTGAATAACTCTGGATCCCTAAGGGTCCCAGGAGGGCAGCAGGTCATGTAGAAAAGAGTGAAAATAAGTGAGATTTCAAAAAAGTGGGTCAATCACTGTGTGAGCCACCAGAGGTCAGTCCTGGAGCCCAGGAAAAGCACAGGTGATTATTCTGAGGACATGACTTGGTTTATATTCTAAAACAGCAGTTTTTGGATGGGGTAAATAATGGAGTAAAGGAAGAAAAGCAGAAGCTAGGACCCTGTCAGGGGCCTGAGAATAAAGTTGTTTTTAATATGCCATTGAACAGTGGGTCCAAAGGGTTCTTAAGTTACTTATCTTACTTAAGACTTGCCCAGGTGTTGAGAGGGCTCAGCAGATCAAGTGCTTGTTATGCAAACCTGGTGACAGGAGTTCTATTCAAGGAATCCACACAAAGAAGGAGGGAGAGAAATGTGCTTTGACCTCCATACACCTGCTGTGGAATGCACACACCTTCCCCACTACATCATACATATCGATAATGATGACAATGACATTGATGAAAAGTAAAAAAAAAGTCTTTGCAAAAAACACGCTCGTGAAATGTGAAGAACTATCAGGGTAGACTGTAGGAGACTACATCACATCTCTCTGACTCAAGGATCAGGTTGCTACTATAATTAGCTTTAAATCCAAGGCCACTCTTATGAATAGGAAAAGTAATCACTCTTCAGACAATGGCTTGAAAGAATTTTAAAAAGACCCCAGAGGGATAAATATCCTCTTCAAAAACTCAGCCAAGGTCATTAGAAGTTTCTCAAAATAGAATTGAACTTCCTTCTCAGCTAGCAGAACTGAAAAGAAAATTACTTGTGTGGTGTGAGTCTTAGGAGTTACCCAGGAAAACAGGAGCAGGGAGAGCTAATTAGGAAGGAAGATCTGGAAGGATCGCACAAAAGTAGCAGTCAGACTGACAAACGCCAGGCTTAGGGTCTTCTGGGGGTGCGAAGAACTGACATAGCACAGCGAGGCCCTCCCTGCCCATTGCCCATCGCTAGGCACCTCTATTAGAGCCACATGTATTTTAATAACAAGAATGTGTTCTGAAGACTGTGTGTGGGAACATCACAGAATATATTTATATAAACCTAGAGAGCCTGGAGCCAGCACTGAGTACAGCGCACTGATGACCACAGAGAGGCTCAGTGATCTGAGATCTGCCATGCTCCTGCTGGCACAACATAGAAACTTTTGTTTATAAGCAGAAGACTGCATGCCAATAAAAAGTTAAAACAGCACACACAAGAACCCGTGCCATAGTTGTCTACTTTTCTTCTCAAATACTGCATACAGGGTGTATACTGTGTGTACTGTGGGTTTCTGTTCCTGGTATTACAGGTGTATAGAAGTGTCAGCACAAAGGCACTGAACCATGATGACAGCATGGCAGCCACACTGCCGGGTGACAAAAATGTTCAGCTCCCCGAGAGTCTTATGGGAGCAAGTTGAATAAGCAGGGCGTCACATCTTTAAGAAAATGGTTTCTCTGCAATCCATAGTGACATGCCACTGAGAGTAGACACCTGGGCGGAGCCACCAAAAGGTCCTGGGCATTTCACATACTATGCCACATGAAAAGGGTGCAATTTCCCCAATGTGATTTAAACAGGATAGTAGTCATTACAGATGTTCAACCTCAAGAAAAAATGAGTCATTATAATAATCTGAGACTTAGGAATTTAGCAATTGATTCAGACATGCAGTTAGACTTCAGACCTGTACCAACTTTGTGAAGCTCTTTAGTCTTAAATACTTTAAATTTTACAGATTTCCTTCTACTTGAAAATTTTAACACTTTTCAACAGCCAAATGATATTTGCAATCATTTCCCTAAAGAAATAGAAAAGGAATAATGCAGAGTGACGTGGGAAGGGACATATTAGCTATGTAGTTTGAGATGAAATCATTTCAGCACCAGGATCTTCATATACGTTCGTCCTCACTTGTCAAACTGGTCCAGATTGTCATTTCCTCTGCAACAATCCGAAGTCATAAAGCCACGCTGCACTGTTTAGGCTTAGTGGGTCTGTGTTGGGGTCAGTGATTCCACTCCCAGCTTCCAGCATACAGTGATGCTCAGATATAGAGGCTTCGCATTACAAAACAGCAGCTTTGTGGTGGGGCTTGTGATATAGTGGTGGAAGAAGACATGGTATACACCTCAATGACGTACACCAAAGAGATAGTCTCCCAAAGACATGGAATGTCTGAGACGTGACGTCACTAGTTTAATTTAGTGTGTGTGTGTCCATTTGTCCTGGTGCACATGTGGAAATAAGAGGACAATTTGTGGCAGTCTTGCTTTTCTTTCTATCATGTGGGTTCTGAGAATAGAACTCGGGTCCTAAGACCTGGTGGCAAGCTCCTCTACTTGCTGAGCCGGGTCCCTGCCCCTAGAAGCCATGTTTATACATCTCTCATATGTTCAGTTTTGTGCTGATCTGAGGAACATTTCATCTTCCTCTCCAGAGATGTCATCCAGACATTTCAGGTTTTCATGTTCTCTCCCTGCATCATCTCACTTAGCATTAGATTTTAAAATTGTTAAGTTTCTTCTAAAGAGACCTCTGTAGCCAGATAAGATTTTCACAGACCCATAAAATCTGACAGTTCAGGACTGTGTTCATGTGTCTTGTTTCTGTGACAAAATCCGGGACAAACAGCAGCTAAGAGGAGGAAGATTCATTCTGGTGCAGAAAGCATGACAGAGGAGCATGTGCCTGGGACTGTCGCCCCCTCGTGCCTTGGTGAACAAGAAGCAGAGGAAGATGAAGCTGGGAACACTTTCCCTGTTTTCCTCATCCAGGACCCCAGTGTTGCTCACACACAGCGCGGGTCTCTCCTCGTCAGTCAATTAGAGCCGAGTCTGAGAACCTAGAGAACCTTGTCAGATTTTAAAACATTTCCATGACTTCACTGACAAGCTCAGATATTAGGTAGGTTTTTTCTTCTCTCTCTCTCTCTCTCTCTCTCTCTCTCTCTCTCTCTCTCTCTCTCTCTCTGTCTCTGAATCTCTCTCTCTCTTTTCCTGAGATAGGGTGGCTCTCCTGGAACTCACTCTGTAGACTGGACTCAGAAATCCACCTGCCTCTGCCTCCCAAGTGCTGGGATTAAAGGTGTGTGCCACCATTGCCCAGTTCTCTTTCGTTCTCTTCTCTTCTCTTCTCTTCTCTTCTCTTCTCTTCTCTTCTCTTCTCTTCTCTTCTCTTCTCTTCTCTTCTCTTCTCTCCTCTCCTCTCCTCTCCTCTCCTCTCCTCTCCTCTCCTCTCCTCTCCTCTCCTCTCCTCTCCTCTCCTCTCCTCTCCTCTTCTCTCTCTTCTCCCCTCCCTTCCTTACTCTCCTCCCTTTCCCTCCCCTCCCCTTCTTACTCTCCTCCCTTCCTCTCCCCTCCCTTTTCCTCTCCCCTCCCCTCCTCTCCTTCCCCTCCCCTCTTTTCTTTCTTCTTTTTCTAATGAAGAAGATATGGGCAGGAAGATACTAGCTTCAATGTAGGCTCAAGAAAGGAAGCTGATGTGTTTGGTCATTTATTCCAAAGGCCAGGAGCATGCTATGAACAATGTTCTGTGTGCAGATATTTGTAGTGTGGTGGTATCCTTCATTCTTGAGGTCAGCATTCAGGGGAGGTTGCAAAGGGCTCTCTCAAATCCTTTCTGCTGAGGCTTGGGTGGAGAAGCCAAGTGTTCCCTGTGGTTCTGTGTGTTGGAAGCTTGTCCACTGCAGTGGTGATTCTGTGAGAAACCTCTCAGATCTGAGACTTAGTACAAGGTAAAGACATCATTTAGGATGCTGCTATGGGAAGGGATACTGCAGTTCTTAGGGGACCCTTGTCAGTTTCCAAGAGGCTTGGCTTTTACAAAGAGTAAGACTGCTCTCTCCTGCCCTTTGCCTCTCTGTCTTACAGTGTGATTGCCATTGTGAAGCAGCCAAGAGGGTTCTTACCAGAGTCATGGGGATGTCAGTGTTTCACTCCAGAACCTCCAGAACTATGGGCTACATAAACCTCCCCTTTTCAAATACCATCCAGCATTGGGGTATTTTGTTATAGTGACATAAAGCAGCTTAATCCAGAGGCAAATGCTTTTAATGAAAGCAAAAGTTGTCCTAAAAGTGTTATTTATAGAACAGAGAGCTGTTGAAAATGCTGTTACCTCTGCAAAGATGGAGTGTACAGGTCTGGTTTTCTCTGCCCAAGGCTCCTATGCCAAGGCCTCAGTTGGCATTTACTCAAAGAGCAACAAGCTAAGGATTGAGAGAGCCACAAGCCAGAAGGGACCCAGCTACCAGCCAACAGTCTGTTCACTTGCTCACTGGGCCAGACGGGATCACCACTGAGTCAACTACTTATAATTGGCTGCTAAGGTGCTCCCTGGCTTTTTACCATCACCCGCGCTGCAGGTAGCCTTGGCAGCTATGTCTGAAGGCAAACACAGCAGCCAAACACAACACTTAATAGCTTTCAGAGAGGAAATTAAGCCACAGAGTTGAGTTGGAATTAGAGATGTTTCTCTGTCATCACTTCACTAAATCGGAAAGATTTCTAGAGAAAGGAGAGTTTACATCCAGTTATCATTTTCTCTCTTCAAGTGGGGCAATGTAAGAGCTGATCTGGAAAGACTGGTTGAAAGCAAGGGGCCCATGAAGGTCCCTTCATTTTCATAGATTTTCATTTTCTACAGCAGTAAAAGCAATGATACCTCAGTGCGAGCACCCGTTCTCTGTTCCCATAATTAGAAACCTAAGCTGTATAATGATTGGCTAGAAAGGGAAGAGCATTAATTATAAATATCACGCAGCAGTACCATCACATGGCCTACCCACGGGGGCTCTTGATTCGCAGATGCTGTTTAGATGGTCTGTTTCCAGGCTAACAGTGGGAAAAGGCTTTATTCACAGGCTTGACAAAGCAGAGCTTCTAGAAAGGGAAATGTATCAATGAGTATTCATTGTTTCTTCAGAAGCAACAAACACTATCTTCCAGAACATGTCAATGAATTCTTCAAAGAGTACAGCAGTCAATTGCTTTGAACTATTCTCTCTCTCCTTTTTCTTTTCTCTCCATATGTTTGTGTCACACACATACACACACACACACACACACACACACACACACACCCACATCCATCCATCCATCCATACACACACATACATACATACACACACACACATACACACACACATCAACTTTTTCTTAAGACCGAAACCATAAGTAGCAGATTAAACAGTCCTCTTATTCTCTGGTGACCACTAAGCCTAGTGAGCATTTCACAGAAATCTTCTAAAAAAGATTTGTAAGAAGGTGGTCATATTGCACATTAACTTCCTATTGTTTTTAAGGTCTAGGATTCTGGAAATTCTTCAAAAACAAAATAACCAATAAACACCTCTGTACTGGCTGGTTTTGTGTGTCAACTTGACACGGGCTGGAGTTATCACAGAGAAAGGAGCTTCAGTTGGGGAAGTGCCTCCATGAGATCCAACTGTGGGGCATTTTCTCAATTAGTGATCCAGGGGGGGAGGGCCCCTTGTGGGTGGTGCCATCCCTGGGCTGATATTCTTAGGTTCTATAAGAAAACAGGCTGAGCAAGCCAGAGGAAGCAAGCCAGTAAGTAACATCCCTCCATGGCCTCTGCATCAGCTCCTGCTTCCTGGTCTGCTTGAGTTACAGTCCTGACTTCCTTTAAGTGATGAACAGCAGCGTGGAAGTGTAAATTGAATAAACCCTTTCCTCCCCAACTTGCTTCTTGGTCATGATGTTTGTGCAGGAATAGAAACCCTGACAACCTCCAAATTCCATGATGGTGACAAGTAGCCAAGAGACTACTATTTCTTATGGTGATTTTACAAGCCAAGAACCAGACACACAGAATATAGGTGGCTTTTCTTTTTTTTTAATTTTTATTTTCTATATTCTATGTTTACATTCCAAAGGCTTTCCCCTTTCCCAGTTACCTCCCACCATATGTCCCATAATTCCTCCCCCCTGCTATTCCCCACTCATCCCCCCCCCCCACCACGATTTCTCTGTTCTGGTCTACAATACTGGATCCAATCTTTACAGACCCAGGGTCCTCTCCTTTCTTCTTCTTGGGAGTCATTTGACTTGCTAATTGTGCCTTGAGTATTTAGGGCTTCTGGGCTCATTAATATCCACTTATCAGTGATTGCATTTCATGTGTATTCTTTTGTGATTGGGTTAGCTCACTTAGGATGATATTTTCCAGATCTAACCATTTACCTACAAATTGCATGAGTTCCTTATTTTCAATTGCTGAGTAGTACTCCATTGTATAAATATACCACATTTCCTGTATCCATTCCTCCTTTGAGGGATATTTGGGTTCCTTCCAATTTCTGGCTATTATAAACAAGGCTGCTATAAACATAGTGGAGCATGTGTCTTTATTGTATGCAGAGGAATCCTCTAGGTATATGCCCAGGAGTGGTATGCCAGGGTCCTCTGGAGGTGACATGCCCAATTTTCTGAGGAACCGCCACACTGATTTCCAGAGCGGTTTTACCATTTTGCAATCCCACCAACAGTGGAGGAGTGTTCCTCTTTCTCCACATCCTCGCCAGCACCTGTTGTCTCTTGAGTTTTTAATCTTAGACATTCTGACTGGTGTGAGGTGGAATCTTAGGGTTGTTTTGATTTGCATTTCCCTGATGACTAATGATGTTGAACATCTCTTAAGGTGTTTCTCGGCCATCTGCATTTCTTCTGGTGAAAATTCTTTGTTTAGCTCTGCACCCCATTTTTTGATAGGGTTATTTGGTTCTTTGGGGTCTAACTTCTTGAGTTCTTTGTATATATTGGATATTAGCCCTCTGTTGGATGTGGGGTTGGTGAAGATCATTTCCCACTTTGTTGGTTGCCGTTTTGTCCTTCTGACAGTGTCCTTTGCCTTACAGAAACTTTGTAATTTTATGAGGTCCCATTTGTCAATTCTTGATCTTAGAGCATAAGCTATTGGTGTTCTGTTCAGGAACTTTCCCCCATGCCCATGTCCTCCAGGGTCTTCCCGAGTTTCTTTTCTAATAGTTTCAGTGTGTCTGGTTAATGGCCATCTTGCCAAAAGCAATCTACAGATTCAATGCAATCCCCATCAAAATCCCAACTCAATTCTTCATAGATCTAGAAAGAGCAATTCTCAAATTCATCTGGAGCAACAAAAAACCCAGGATAGCTAAAACTATTCTCAACAATAAAAGGACTTCTGGGGGAATCAATATCCCTGACCTCAAGCAGTACTACAGAGCAATTGTGTTAAAAACTGCATGATATTGGTACAGCAACAGGCAGGTAGATCAATGGAATAGGATTGAAGACCCAGAAATGAACCCACAGACTTATGGTCACTTGATTTTTGATAAAGGAGCCACAACCATCCAGTGGAAAAAAGATAGCCTTTTCAACAAATGGTGCTGGTTCAACTGGAGGTCAACATGCAGAAGAATGCGAATCGACCCACTCTTATCTCCTTGTACTAAGATCAACTCCAAGTGGATCATGGGTGGTTTTTCTAAGAAAGCGCAATGACTCTGCCCCAGGGGGCTGACAGCTTGGCTCTCCACAGTTCAATCCCAAGTCCAAAGACTTTCCAGAAAGCTTTTCGCCCCTGTGCCTGCCAACTAGTGTGTCCTAGCCTCTCATCTCCCAGGTGCACAGGAAGCTCTTTGATGAACCATCTTAGGAGCACGCTGCCAATGTGAAGGGCCAAAGGAACAGGAGGTGCAATGCCATCCACCAGTCTTCAAGCTTTGTGTTACTGTGGCAATTTTGTCTGCAGGCTCTTGGTTCTGGGGCCTAAGAGCATGCTGTGCACGGAGGAAGGCAGAGGGCAGTATGAAACGCTATCCTGAAAAGACTCACTACATGAACATTCCTTGGTGTAATGACTATTCCTTTTGTGCTATACGATGCTCCCTGCCTATCTGCTGGCGTCTATTCCATTTACAACGTTTGTCGACTGATAAACAATGAGTCATGGCTGTCATAACTTCAAAGTATCTCAGAGGTCACCCAGTTTTCTCTTATTTTCCTGTTGAAGACCCAGACAGAATTAAGTTCCAGGTTACTTGTTTTGCCAAGCTCTCCTCTCTCCCTAACAGATTCTACTCAGTAGATGTCATCATCAAAAACTAATTGACAGAACTCGATTTGGGTCTGCTGAATTGTGCCTTACAATTACCACCCCAGTTCCCATGGCTGGGCCCAGCCTCCACCCCCCAAGTGCCCACCCTACAGATGTTTGTAAAGGATACTTGTTAGTGGAGGGCATAGAAAGACAAGATGCGATGAACAAGGAGAGCCACATTAAAAAGGCTAAAAATACTCAGAGGAGTTGCTAACACCCTCCCGAGGGCCCAAAGCCCACACAAAGAAAACACATGTAAATAAGGGCAGGAGGTTGAATAATGATCTGTTCAAAGCAGTCAGACTGCTTTCAAGGAAGGGCACTGGCTGAGATTTCTGTCGATCCAAATATTCCCAGTCTAGCCTTTCCTACCTGTACATTAATTTGAAAAGCTCCTCCACATAGCCATTTGTTCTAACCTTCCTACATACTAACCAGATGCTGAGAGGTGGGGGAGGGTGGAACCCTTTGCTTTTGCTTCAGGGTTGAGGGGGTGTTGCCATAGCCTTGTTTACTGTGAGTCACAAAGCCAAGTCGTGCCTCTGTGTTTTTAAATCTATATATTTACTTTAAGGGAGTACAAAGAGCAGCTTTTAAAAATATGTGCACTCATCTTGTTACTGAAGGGAAGGAGGCCAGGGTTCCTCTTAGGTCAAACTGTCTACTCTAAGGAATCCATGTAGATACTCAAAATGGACAGCCTGGGGCTATGCTCTGCCACAGATGGTCTTGCTCCAGAGACCCTGCACAGACAATTAAAAGACCAGTGTCATGGGTTCATCATTAGGAGTGTGAATTGCTCTTACAAAAGGATGTGAGTTCGATTCTCAGTACTGGTGTGAGGCAGCTCACAACTGTTTTCAATTTCAACTTCAACTCCAGGTTGGGTGCACACACTCTTAAGAATCATACAAATCCTCCTTTTCCTCCTCCTCTTCCTCCTCCTCTTCTTCCTTATGCCCTCCATCTCTTTAAGTAGCAGTCCAGAACCTTTTGACACTATCTGTGCCTTCTCCTTAGGGAGGCCCATCCCCACCTCTAAATGCTGACTGGGGGCCAGTCTATGGAAGATAGTGTTTTAAGATTCTGTTTCAAGGAAGGGAATGAAGGTCTGGAAAGGTGACTTTCGGGGGACAGGTGGCTCTCCTGGCCCTTGTTTGCTTCAAAGGCAGAAGACAGGGAAGCACACAAAGAGGCCTTGAGCTGTCACTCAGAAGTGTCTATGGGGCTGATGTCTGCTCCCTGGCTCCTGTCCTGTCTTGACTTTGGCAGCTTACATGTTTCTTCTTTGGGCCAACAATTTATTTGGCTAATCAATTTCTCTTTCCAAAGAAGACCTTGGTAGAGTTGGTGAGGTTGCTCTCCGCCTCTAGATCCGGGTAGAGAGTTGGTGACTGTAGCCGCTGTGTGAATTCATGGAGTTCTCCAAACTAGTGACACCCGGATGAATGAATACTGGATCCTTGCAATATTTTCCTGTAGTACAATATTCCTCTAAACACATCACCAAGCATAACCCAGGGAAATAGAAATTTATATGAGGACATTTATATACTGAGATCAGAAAATTTATATATTTATATACATACAAAATTGTATACATAAAATTTTAAGTTAATTTATGTATACATAAAAGAGGGACAGAGGTGGTGTAAATGTGAAATAAGAGTGAAAGTACAGAAATAGCTATTTTGGCTCCTATATAAGAAAAATGGGATGCTATAATCATGATGCACATAGATTTTGCCTGAACTTGAGTGTTGGCTGACTGATGAGGACATCAGGCAGGTGACCTTTGGTGTCTCAGGTTCCTTATTTACAATCAATGGAAACAATGAATAGCCTCATAGAATCACAATAAATTTAATGAGAAATATAAATAAAGGGGATTTTAGCTTGCAAAGAGCTTTTGATTTTTATCATTGCTGTGACTGCTACTAAAACTTGATCAAATGTCACTTCTCTTAATAATTCCATAGCTTTACAAGATCTTGGAATGAATCAGTGACTAGTTTATAATTCCATAAAATGCTTTAGCATAATAATATGCCTTGACAATAAAGTTCTATAATATCTTAAAATTCCTACATACAAGTAATAATAAAGATAAGTCCTGGGAAAATAAAAGCAAAAATTCATCCATTCAAAACCCCTGGTAAGTTGAAATGTTTTACCTAACATCCCAGACCATACCTTAACAATAGGACTCCCATTCAGCTAAGAATGTCTTAAACAGACTAGATTTGTCCCTAATTTCTGTTAGTACCCTAAAACTATCTCAAGTGAATCCAGTCCTACCCTATCCCATGGACATATTCTAGACTTAACCCCATATTCTAGACTTAACATAGGCTTGAAAGAAAACAAATACTTCTATGGCTAAAATGAGACATGTTCTCCTGAAGAGCTCTGTGTAACCTACAGAGATCCATCTTTCAATGTTGAAATGATGATTACATTAGATTATACTTTCTGCCATTCTAAAAATAACCTGTTTTCCTCACACAGGGAAGATATGAAATCTTACTGAGCTGTTCTCTTCTATTCAGACATGCCCATGGAAAGCAGGATGGGTAAGTTTTCATGAAGGTCTCTTCTGCAAGCCTGAGCAATTGCCTCTCTTCTATCAATAATTTACATAACAGATGCTATTGGATGCCACCCAGCACACCACAGTCAGAAAGGATGTGAGTGCTGTCAAGATTTTATGTGGTACTCTTCCAGAGCAGTATGTAGGTGCAAAAGTGTATGTATGTGTGTGTGTATGTGTGTGTGTGTGTCTGTGTGTCTGTGTGTCTGTGTCTGTCTGTCTGTTTATATGTGTGTCTGTGTATCTATGTGTGATTATTTTAGGAAGGATCTTACTCTAGTCCAGGATGTCCTGAAATTTATTCTGTGGTCCAGGCTGGCCTTGAACCAATGTCAGTTTTCCTGCATCAACTTCTCAGTGCTCAGAGTATAAGTGTGTGCCACTACATCAACTCACTTTAATCTCAAGATGACATTTCCATCTCCTAATAGTCAACTGAAAGAAACGACAAGGCATCATGTGAGATTCCAATAGACAGAGGGATCCAAGCGGTTACTGATGTCACCTGATTCTTGCCATTTCATGCATTGCTGCTCAACTAGCAAGAATAAATATTTCAGAGTGCCCTGTCTGGCATCCCAGAGACAGACCCTGACTAGAAACCAACATCACAGATTCATTTAGCCAAAGGTGGTGGTGGCATTCACTATGGATCCTTTAAACCTTGGCACATGACATGGCACTTCTATGGCATAGGGTATGTTTCACCTGTATAGTTACCGCAGATGGATATAGGCAAAGGCCTTTGTAGCTATCATCCTGTAGGGACTGTGCAGGCATCTACCTAGTTTTATGGTAGACATGGATATTTTCTAATAGAATTCTTACAGAAGGAACCAAAATGACATAAAACAAAGGATTTGATGTTTAAGAACAAGAAGGAAGCTCTGGGAAGCCCAGCCAGGGAGAAGACAAACGTGACAGATACCATCAAGCACTCTGGTCACCCTGGCTCTGCACCTTGGCAGCCACTTATCTTGAGCAGCTGTGACTGCTTATTAGTTTCAATCAATGAAAATGTTGCCTCTCTCCCAGGGCTATTTAACAACGGCTGGAGACATTTTTAATTTTTATGACTTGAGGTTAATGCCTAAAGGCTAGACATGTTTCTAAATACTCCAGAAGGCATGGAACAGCCCCTTAATACAAAATATGTATTGTTCAAAATGTTGTTGGTTTTAAGGCTGACACCTGTATATGAGCTAAATCTGAATTCATTCTGGCTCTGGTTAGAGCCTGTAAGTATCTAATTGACTAGGGAGCGCTGATATAATAGTATGGCCTTTTCTGTCTTTCGATCTCAATATTGGACTCTTCTTTCACTCTTGAACCCATGTCTTTGGGTATGTTTTTAGATTTCCTGATGGTTGTTTTGCCTGCTTCATCAGGAGATGTAGGCTTAGCTTTCTCCTTGAATCCCTTAGGGACTGAAGTTCTGAATCCTGCCATCTGGTCTTCCAGACTAGGGCATCCTGGGTCATCATGGAACTTTATGATTTTATGTTGTAAGGTAGGTTTATACTCACAAACTGACCCTGGGACTTCCTAAAGAGTATGAGCTTTAAGACTAACCTCTGTATCATATTCTATTGAATGTCGGGCTCCTCAACCATTTGCTTTTGAACATGGTTAGTCTCCCTCACTTCTGAATCTCCCCCTAATCCTCTGCTCACATGTGCCCAGTCTCAGGGTTCCACTGGCCTGAGCTATCTCTTACTGAGACTTGACCACAGCACATCCAGTTAGTTCTCCATCACAAGCTCACCCTTCAATAATATACAAGAACACTAGGCTTTCTTCTACATTGTAATACTACTTAGATACTAGATTATATTTAGAGCGTCATAAAAAATAAACTTCTTTAGAAAACAATTCTTTTGATAAGATACAGTTTTGAATGTTGATGTGTCAAAAGCAGAAGCGCAAAGGAAAAAAAGATGAAGAGCGGCAGTCACTTTCTCTGCAGGCAGGGACATTAAATATTTAAGCAAGCGCCACAGCAAAGCTGGATGATGTTCAAGTGAGCAGTACTGTGAAAGAGGCTTGGGTAACTGCCGATGTTACCTACTGCAAAGGTTAATTGCATATCATCGTCTTGTTTATCATCATAATTTTTGGTTAATGTATCTCTTCCTTAATTATACAGCCTGTGTCCATTGCTTGGGGAATAATTACAGCCTCCCACAATTTTTCTGGAGGAACCACGACTTTAGCTAAAGCTAGATCAGTCCTATCTCTCTGCCAGCAACTGGAAGCTTTTCCCTTCGTAGCACACAAATCTTCATAAACAGATATAGGGAGATCCTCATCATAAAAAGTCTGTGAAAGGTATAATTTGGGCCAATACAAGAGCAATACAATGTTCTCCGAACTTAGAGCACATTGCTTGCAGTCACTGATAAGTGGTTATTAGCCCAGAAGCTCTGAATACCCAAGACACAATTCACATATTAAATCATTCCCAAGAAGAAGGAAGGAGAGGGCCCTGGTCCCGGAAAGGCCTGATGCAGCAATGTAGGGGATTACCAGGACAGAGAAGTGGGAGGGGGTTGATTGGGGAATGGGTGGAGGAAAGGGGGCTTATGGGACTTATGGGGAGGGGAGAACCGGGAAAGGGAAAATCATTTGGAATGTAAACAAAGAATATAGAAAAAAATATGTGTAAAAAAAAAAAAGGTGCCTGCACAGAGCCATGTGGCTGTGGCCTGGGCTCAGCTCTCAGGCTTATACACACAGAGAAAGCATGTGGCTATTTTCAGCGTGCTGCATCTGCTGTCATCTGAATATGAAATGTCCCCACAGGCTCAGGTGTTAAACTCTTGGTCCCCAGCTGGCGGCACTATTTTGGGAGAATCTGAACACATTAGGAACGAAGGCCTAGCCAGAGTAAGTAGGTCACTGGAGGCACAGGTGAAGTTCTAAGCCCAGTCCCCAGTCCCTTCCCTTCTCAACACTGTCAGCTCTGAAGTGAAGAACCTTCCGCTCTACGAACCCCAGCGCCATGATGTTCTGCCTAAGGAGGCCTGAGGTCTTTGGCACGATGAGCAAAGAAAAGCCCTCTCCCTTCTCTGCTTTGGTCCTAGCTATGCCGGTTAATCTAATGCAGCAGCCCTATTGGTTTCCATAGAGAATGAGAAATAACCACAGCCCTAGTTCTCAGAGTAGTCATTAAAGGAGCACTTAGTTTATATTATTCAGCTAAGCCTTAACAGGAATTTCTCCTACTAATCCTCACAGTGGCTTCAGAAGGTAGGTTCCACCATCTCCATTTTACCCAGCACAGAACTAACAGCTCAAAAGGAAACTTGTCAGTAGCTGGCGAGAGTGGCAAGCATTTAGAGAGCACAGCTGTATTCCCATTGTGTTAAACCTCCTGCCATTTCCTTAGCAGTAACAGGCAGGACTTCCTCAATGTGTAGGGACATTGTTTCTCTCCTCTGTTACAAACAACAGCACTCAAGTCCCCCCCACACACACCCACTCCCGGCCCCCAAACGATTCCCCAAAGAGTCCATTTTCACTGAGCACGAGAAGTCCATCTTAATAAATAGAACCCTACATACTATTGGTGTCCTTTGGGGCATAGATTCTAGAGAATACTGGGAGGTTTACAGGTAGACATGTAGATATGTGTCCTAACCCTGCTGGGAAATGTTCTTACTGTTTTCTGGGTTGTCCCATGACACCTGATGGAGGGCTGATTTTCAGCTGCATCCAAAGGAGTGAGCCATAGCTGGGTTGGGGAGCCTGGTGCTCTCAGGGTCTCAAGGGCTCTCCTTTGTCTCTAAGGGGTACTTGGCACAGCTAATATGTCTCAGGTTGAGAGTTGCCTGGCATTAAGTAAGGGTATCCCTTTACCTAATGGGTTAAAAGAGAAAAATTACTCTTTTCTCCAGCTTTCATTTTACTCAGACCAGAGCACCACTTGTAAGGAAGGACGCTCAGGCTGTGCTTGAGGTCTACAGAGTGGAAATTTCCCTACTTAAGGAGCAGTGTAAGCACCCAAGTTATGTCTTCATGAGGAAAATTTGTAGTCAGTGGTGCCAACCCTGGAAGCACACTGTGTCAAAACTAAAATTCAAAGCGAGGCTTGAGACCCTGCAGACATTCAGGGAACCAGCTATGTCTAATGTCCTCCAGTGTGCAGCTATGTCTAACATCCTCCAGTGTGCAGCTGTGTCTAACATCCTCCAGTGTGCAGCTGTGTCTAATATCATCCAGTGTGCAGCTCTGTCTAATGTCCTCTAGTGTGCAGTTGTGTCTAATGTCCTAAAGTGTGCAGCTGTGTCTAATGTCCTCCAGTGTGCAGTTATTTCTAACGTCCTCAAATGTGCAGCTGTGTCTAACGTCCTCCAGTGTGCAGCTCTGTCTAATGTGCTCCAGTGTGCAACTGTGTCTAATGTCCTCCAGTGTGCAGCTGTGTCTAACGTCCTCCAGTGTGCAGCTGTGTCTAATGTCCTCCAGTGTGCAGCTGTGTCTAATGTCCTCCAGTGTGCAGCTCTGTCTAATGTCCTCCAGTGTGCAGCTGTGTCTAATATCCTCCAGTGTGCAGCTCTGTCTAATGTCCTCCAGTGAGCAGCTCTGTCTAATGTCCTCCAGTGTGCAGCTCTGTCTAATATCCTCCAGTGTGCAGCTCTGTCTAATGTCCTCCAGTGTGCAGCTCTGTCTAACGTCCTCCAGTGTGCAACTGTGTCTAATGTCCTCCAGTGTGCAGCTGTGTCTAACATCCTCCAGTGTGCAGCTCTGTCTAACGTCCTCCAGTGTGCAGCTCTGTCTAATGTCCTCCAGTGGGCAGCTGTGTCTAACGTCCTCCAGTGGGCAGCTCTGTCTAATGTCCTCCAGTGTGCAACTGTGTCTAATGTCCTCCAGTGTGCAGCTGTGTCTAACATCCTCCAGTGTGCAGCTATGTCTAACATCCTCCAGTGTGCAGCTGTGTCTAACATCCTCCAGTGTGCAGCTGTGTCTAATGTCCTCCAGTGTGCAGCTGTGTCTAACGTCCTCCAGTGGGCAGCTCTGTCTAATGTCCTCCAGTGTGCAGCTCTGTCTAACATCCTCCAGTGTACAGCTCTGTCTAATGTCCTCAAGTGTGCAGCTGTGTCTAACGTCCTCCAGTGGGCAGCTCTGTCTAATGTCCTCCAGTGTGCAACTGTGTCTAATGTCCTCCAGTGTGCAGCTGTGTCTAATGTCCTCCAGTGGGCAGCTCTGTCTAATGTCCTCCAGTGGGCAGCTGTGTCTAATGTCCTCCAGTGTGCAGCTGTGTCTAACGTCCTCCAGTGTGCAGCTCTAATGTCCTCCAGGGTGCAGCTCTGTCTAATATCCTCCAGTGTGCAGCTCTGTCTAACGTCCTCCAGTGTGCAGCTGTGTCTAACGTCCTCCAGTGTGCAGCTCTAATGTCCTCCAGTGTGCAGCTGTGTCTAACATCCTCCAGTGTGCAGCTGTGTCTAACGTCCTCCAGTGGGCAGCTCTGTCTAATGTCCTCCAGCGTGCAGCTGTGTCTAATGTCCTTGACAACAGAGTGTGGCCTAATCCAGAGGCAGGTATGCTGGATCCTTCCAAGCTGATATGCTCTCAGCTTCCCCCAACTGCTCTCTTCCCCACCTTTGCAAGGGCTCTAGTCTTAGTGAACTCCTTTCCGTGCCTTGCCTTTCCCTCGAGTTTCCTTCTCTCCAGGACTAAGCTCAGCTTCCCCCCTCAAAGACAAGCCCTCCCAGGTCTATGCTTCCATTTTGGTTCATACTTATCTCCAGCAGCACATATGCCAGGATTTACTGTTTGCTCCTCTGTCTTCCTAGATAGGTAGAGTAGATATTAACTATAGTCACTTTGTTTTTCTTTCCTAGAATCCAGCATGTAGGAAGTGTTTAGCCAGGGTCCAAGTGAGGCAAAGTCAGGCTCCTCAATTCCTGTAGGACATGAAGAGTTTCCAGTACGCAGAGCCACCTACCTACCAATTCCCAGCAAATCTTTTAATATGAGAAAATTTTGCTAGTTTGTCTTTTTATGGCTCTTCATTTTTTTGAAAGAATGAAGATACTGTGACAATTCAATTGTGGAGAAAGAATAATCTTTCTAACAAACAGAGCTGGAACTGTTTGTTAGCATGTCAGATCCACATGCTAAAAATGAATTGGGTCCCCTTTTTGTATCATGCACAAAAAGCAACTCTAACAGATCAAAGGGTAAATGAAAGAGCTAAATTATAAATTTTTAAGAAGACAAGCATAAACCTTTGTGGCTTTCTTAAGCAACAGCTTCTTAGATGTGATGCCAAAACTCACAAGCAACTAAAGACAGAACGGATTAGCTATGCTAGCTCAGAAGTAAAGGGTTTTGTGCTACAAATAATGCAGGGCCAAAAATATTTGCTATTCCTATTTCCAGAAAGGAATTTACAACCAGAATTTTAAAAGAGCTCTTATAATCCAATCATAAAAATTAAATAGCCCACCCAAAAGTACAAAGCACCAAACTGACATTTATAAAGAGAAGACAGGTAAGCGGCTGACAAACATGTCCGGCAGATGCTCGCGATCATTAGCCATTAGGGAAACGCCAATAAAAATTAAGTGGGACAGCTCTTCATGTGCATGAGGATGGTGATGATAAACAACAAGTATTAATAAAGATGTGGAAAAACTGAAATCGTAATTTCTGGTAGGGATATACGATGGCGTTACCACTTCAGAACACACCTGGCAATCCATCGAGGTGTTAAACATAGATTTATCCTGTCATCTAACACAATTCTACTTTTAGTGAAATAGAAGCACATGTTCAGTTAAAACGTATTCATGGACATTCATGGAAGTATTATTTATAATAGCCTCAAAGCAGAAACCCAAATGCCCACAGGTAAAACTGAATAAAATAAGTGTAGGACCGGTACATGTCACACTGTAGATGAACCTTGGAGCCATTAAGCTAAGTGAAAGAAACCAAAGCCTACATATTACACAATGCATTTATATGAAGCACAGGCTGAGAGTAGGCACTGGGTGCTAAGAGTGCATGGGGGCACAGAAGGGAGTGGATGCCAGGTATCCCCTTTGCTCTGTGGATTTTTTTCTGAAATGATGGAAATGTAGGCTTAATTGTATCCTTAGGTGCACAAATCAATGACTATAACAAACCACTAAACTATATATTAAATAGGCAAATTTTATACTATACAAATTATATATCAATACAGCAATTAAACATATGAGGGCAGCCCCTAGTCACTAGATAAGGGTGGTCCACTTGCAAATTATCTTAATAAAGATGGTTTAAGAAAAGAAATTTTGGACTAGCTAATTAGAAAGAAGGGCCCCATAAGCTCTTTCCTGGTCCATGATTGGCTATGAACAGGTCTTATGCATGCCCAGTGCAGGATACTTCAGCTGCTATAAGATTGTGTTCGTATTTTGCTCTTCCCTGAAGATAACATTTCCCATCTTCTCTGACATTCTTCTTATACTACTTATGTGGAATCATAAACCTCACAGGGGTAGTATAAATGCCTGGTTTAAAACACGAAAGTCATTGCCTTCAGTTGTATACTCAAGAGTGAACCCTTTAGGCCCCAACAAGTTCTAAACGTGTTTTCACACAGATGGTTAGAATCAATGGACCACAGAAAAAGCAAGAAGATGCAAATGTGAGAAGAAGGGACTTGAAGGGACAGGAATTGTTAGGAGACAAGACAGGTTGGAGGTATCATGTGACAAAACATTTTCTGGGAAGATGCAACACACATATCTATTCAACTCAGCATGGGACCCATAACAGACCAAAGTATGTATATCACCAAAGTCCAACTTGGTGAACCAAAGTTTTGTTAGACTTACTTACAGAAGCAGAAAATCACTCAAAGACAGCTGTATCATGAAAACCCACCTCAGCATAGGTAGTATCTCACAAAGCTAGGAACCTGGGGCATACTGCACACACAGCCTGCAGGCAGCTCATCAGGCTGGAGAATGCCTTTTCCAGGTGCCTGAGTTCATCTCCACCTCTGCCAAGCACCTGGTCTGGTATCAGTCTTAGTTGCAACTTTGCTTCTTTCAGAGTCTTCTTTGCATTCCTGCATTCTGAGGGGGTTCTCCCCTTTTTTTGCTTTCTTTGGCAGAGAAGGAGCTTGGGAATGGGTCAGTCCCAGGAACTCTAGTACCTGAAGGCATTTTGAGCTCTTAATCTTCCTGGTTAAGGAACTTCCTGAAGCTATTTTGGGTTATTTACCCACCTGCTTAAGGAGCTTCCTGCAAGATGGGATGAGGAATCTGTCCATAATAGGAGGTGAGAGTAAATAGAATGTATGATATACATGTATGAAATGGCCAAGGAACAAGTTGAAGCATTAATAACAAAATAATAAAAGAAAAGAAATTGCAAAGAGTTTATCCACAGGCTACTCTTTGGGGGTGTTGTCTGCACTTGGGAATATTGGGAGCCTTGAAACATCTATACCGAGAATGTGCTCAAGTCAATTAAAATGATAACCTGCAGTCAGAACCTAGGAATCAGTTTTTATTCAAGATTTTCAAGCGATTCCACTGCGGTTCGGGAGGCAATGTTGGAGAGGTCTTGGAAGGTACATGGGTATCACCTAGAAAATATGCTCCCATCACGGTCCGGATGCTTGTTCATAGCATCTAGATGAGTTCAGTATACGCACTGCTTAGACTGTACCTCAAGAAGCAGAGTTATGGTCAGTCTGGCTTTCACAAAATGTTTCAGGGCAGTCAGAGTTACACACCGAGGCTCTGCCTTAAAAATAATTTAATGATCATGGGGATGGCTATGGCTCAGCAGTTAATAGTACATAGTGCTTTTGTAAAGGACCCACATTCAGTTTCCAACACCCGCATTAACTCACAACTGCCTGTAACTCTAGCTCCAAGGGAATTGCCATCTTCGGGATGCTAGGGATGTGCGCATGCGCACCCGTGCATGATCTCCCTTCACCTTAAAAATAAAGAAGCATCGGCTCTGTGAATGAAGGAGGAGAGCATCTAGCACAGCTAACTGCGGCAATCGATGATGGTAGTTTCTGGGTTAAAAGGTCCTGGTGTATGGATTCTAGATCAAAAGTATCAACATCATATAGAGCATCTAAGCTTTGGAGTCTGAGAGGGGAGCTTGACCCAGACAATGTGAGTGTTTGGTGGTGATTTGTGTTTTCACAAAGCCATTCAGTGTGACTCAGATGCATGTTGAAGTTTGAGAATTCTAAGAACGTGAGGCATTAATCGCATGTGCATTTAAAATAGACTCATGCCTACAGATAAGGGTGCTAGATTGTTTTGAACATGTCTATTTTCCATTAAACTTGTTCTGACCTTCCTCAATGTCTAGCAATAGCAAAATGGTAACTATGAGAGAGGAGAGAAGATAAGATTGAAGGAGTTTCCTAGGGACACAACTTTGGATGTGATTAGACTCACATGGGTTTTTGTTTGCTCTTGTGCATGGGGGAAAGACAGGCATTCCTTTGAATTACATTAAGCAGTCTGAAATCAGTAGAGGACACATCAGTCAACTTGGTTTAATGAAGGACACTGGTGATAAAGCAGGTGGTATATTATCAACAAGACACACAACAAAGTAAGAAAATTCCATTGAAAACTTCATAAGTGCTGGTACTTTCTATACCAGTTATCTCCTTGGTGGACAAAACAGCACACAAATAACCCAGCGTAAAGGCCCATCCTGATGGCAGAGCTCAGCTGTCGGGACACAATGACTAAATGTTAAGGATATGACATCCTAGTGTGGTGTGGACAAGTGTGACCCAGAAATAAAGGTTTTTACTCACTTAACACTAACCCCCCCTCTGTAGGCGAGTTACAGAGGCCCTTTCTGTAGGTTCTCGGACACCCTGCAACCGGCAACTACCAACTAGAAGGTCTGTGATGAATTGCATTAATGGGAAATATTCTCCCAAGTACGTCATTTGTCATACGCGATTCAGACTCTGTGCTGAGAGGTACCTGTCATTCTTTGTCAGGGAATGTATCCCAGTGATTTTGCAGATATATTTCACCCAGTTCAAATACTAACTCTGGAATTATTCTGCCAAGCAGGAAACCACAAAACAAGTGATCTGTAAGCATACATTTTTCTCTTGATACGTTTGAGAATTATTTTCCTAAAACATGATGCCAAAATTTATTGATTATTACTGCTCAATGTTTTACAGCTAAGAGAGAAGATAGGCAACAGGATACAGGGCTACATATGACGACCAAGACAGGAAATCTCACCCCAGTCCAACGACACGAAGCCTATCTCAGTAGCCCAATAAGATAAGACGTGGTACTAGATAGAATTTCCACTCAGAGCTGAGCTGAGTGGATGGAACTGTCTTTCCCCTTGCTGTTCCTCCACACCTCCACCCTGCTTGCTTAGCTAGGAATCCTGGACAGGTTTCTCCCTCTCTGAGCCCTTCCTACGCAGAGCACCCCATTCTTTCCACTTTCAGCCTCATCTTTGGTAACTGAGTTCTTCTGCACTCCTTGTCTCCAGTGACCAGGGAATCCTTCTCCATAAAAGGCTTCTTTACCCTCAGTTGTCAAACTCTTGAGTGAAGCAGGTTCATTTTCAAGTCAACTCAGTTTCAAGTCAGCATCAATGGGATGCTGGCTCTCCATTGCACAATTAAAAAGCTCATGTTGTTCTGTTCTTCCTCCATTGTTGTGCTTGGTCAGTTCTGAGGGCCCTGCACTTTCAAAGAGGGCTTTGGCACAGAGGCCATGCATCTGTCTTTTCCTCTCCATCTGTGAAGACATGGGGCAGGATCTCTGTGGTCATAGTCACGGGCCCTGGTCAGTGTGGCTGGGGGATGGCAACCACTTGAGTTCTTCAACTGTACACAGCCTCTCCTATGTCCACGGCCACACTGATCTGCCTGGATTGCTCCTTTTCTCGTAGCTGCCTACCGTAAGGGTTATGCGTGTCTCACCTCCCATGGGACGTCTGCTGCTCGTGTTTCCCAGCAGTGCTGGGCACAGGCCTTCACAACAGTATTTACCATTGAAGCTAACAATACATTCTTTGTACTTAATAATTCAACATCACTTATTGAGCACTTGAGTTGTACCAGGCAATGTAGATAAAACCTTTGGGTAAATGATTCTGCTTTCAATCACTGAGTATTATCAGCTAACCTGGCACATGCTCCATTTCCCTTGCTGCTAAACTGTTTTGAGAAACAGCGGTCTAGGAGGTTGCTTGCTTGTTTGTTTTGTTTTCTTTTTTATTAGATATTTTCTTTATTTACATTTCAAATGTTATCCTCTTTCCTCATTTCCCCTCTGAAAACTCCTATCCCATCCCCCTCCTACTGCTCACCAACCCACCCACTCCTGCTTCCCTGACCTGGCATTCCCCTATACTGAGGCATCAAGCCTTCACAGGATCAAGGGCCTCTCCTCCCATTGATGTCCAACAGGCTATCCTCTGCTACCCATGTGACTGGAGCCATGGGTCCCTCCATGTGTACTTTTTTGGTTGGTGGTTTAGTCCCTGGGAGCTCTGGGGATACTGGTTGGTTCATATTGTTATTCTTCCTATGGGGCTGCAAACCCCTTTGGCTCCTTGGGTCCTTTCTCTATCTCCTCCATTTGAGTCCCTGTGCTCAGTCTGATGGTTTTGTTTTGTTTTTCAAGACAGGGTTTCTCTATTTAGCCCAGACTGGCCTTGAACTTAATGATCCACCTGCCTCTGCCTCCCGAGAGCTGGGATTAAAAGTGTACACTACTACCTCCCAGTCTAAAGAAGTACAGTTTTAAAGTAATCACGACCAAATGGTGCCTCTCTCACTGGGCTTCATGTATAATTGACTACACAACTTTCTATTTCACTAATTACTCTCAGGCCTGTTAGGCTTTGAGTTGGGTCTAGAGAACTTTGTACCTGTATAATGTCCATTGAGGGCATGGAGTTTTGAAAAGCACATTTGTCAACTCATTGCTAAGTATAAACACAAAATCAGTGTTTCTGATATGTTAATGCATGTCAAAATTACCTTGGGAAAGGGATGTGCAAAACCTGAGACCCGGGGGTATAAGAAATGGCCCAGATGTATGTTTCCTATGCAGATAGGAGAAGCTATGTTTAGATTCTCAGCACACATGTAAATGCAAGACAGGCAATGATGGCTTATCTATACTTGAAGGTCCCAGGAGGCAGAGAAAAGAACCCCTAGAGCAAGCTGGATGGATAGATTAGCCTAATCTAAGAGCTTTGGGTTCAAGTATGCCATTTGCTTCAATGTAAAAGGTGAAGTCTGATCAAGGAAGATATATAGTATAAACCTTCACCCACAAAAGCACATTCATGCATGTAGATCCTCATACACAAGTGCACTCTCACAGATATCATAAGATTCAGGTTCTTCTGGAAGTTCTGATTTCTTGGGACTGGGAAAAGTCTCATGTTAGCATGTGTCTTAGTTACTTTTCTATTGCCATTACAAAACACTGTGACCAAGACTTTTAAAACAAAGCATTTAATTGGGGGCTCAACATTGTAGATGGTTAGATTCCATGAACATCATGGTGGGGAGCACAGCAGCAAGTATGCATGGCACAGCAGTAGTGGTGGTGAGCCTACACACTCTGCTCCAGAAGCACGAGGGAGAAAGAAAGCTAACTGGGTCTGGCATGGGTTTTTGAAACATCAAAATCCACCCCAGTGACACACTTCCTCCAATAAGGCTACATCTGCCAATCTTTCCCAAACAGTTGCACCAACTGGGACCACGATTTCAGCATATGAGCCTGTGGGGGCCATTTTCATTCAAATCACTGCAGCATGGGATCCAGTGTGAGTTGGGCTGTATTCTGAGATGTCCCATTGGTGTCTGCAGATTCTACTTCAGTGTTTGCACCACATCACCAGGGAGGAAGCCCATACAGAAAAAAAGACATTTCAAAACTGCTTTCTGCCTGGGCTGAAAAATGATTCAGCAATTAAGAGCATGGCCTGCTCTTCCAGAGGATCCAGGATCCCACACGGCAGGAGCGCTGACACCCTCACACAGACATACAAACAGGCAAAATACCAACACATATAAAAATAATTAATATAATATAAAAATTGCTATCTGTGGACTCTCAGCTGAGTTAAGATTTAAAATAATTATAACCATAAACAGCTCTGATCTAAGAACAGTTTTAAAAGTATTTCTAATTCATTGTGAACCATATCTTTAAAAAAAAAAAGGACTCCCTGCATGTTTACCTATAAGCTTACTTTTGCCCAAAATAAAAAGCTTTACTTATTGATGTATGTTTATGCAAATCTACAAACACTCATATTTATTAAAATGATATGTTTTGTTTTCTTGCCTCTGGATACTTAACTGGCCTCCAGTGGTCTCCTCCTGGTTTGCCTGGTTAGTCTACCAGCTCCAAGATGGTGGCCGGTCTCAGGGCTCTGTCTAACCGCAGGATTCCCTGCAGGCCCGGGGCTCCTTGGCTGGGCTGCTGAAGCCTAGGCAGAGGCTCTCCCAGTAGGCAGGGCTCTGTCTGGTTGAGCTGTTCTCCCCAGGACAGTGTCGGACCGCGGAGCTCTGTCTCTACGCAGGTTCTCTGTGGATCGGGAGCTCCCCTCAGTTGGGCTGCAGGGTCCAAGATGGTGCAGATCCCAGTCCTTGGGTCTCCATCTATCTATGGGACCTCCTGCAGGTCAGACATTCTCCAGCCTGCCTAGGCAGCCGTAATGCTGCCCAGCTCCCTGGTGCAGAAGGCACCCAGGCAGGCTATACCCTGGGAAATCCTTCCCTCTGGTGCCCACTGTACCTTGCTCGGTTACCCGCTCCAAGATGGTGGCCGGTCTCAGGGCTCTGTCTAACTGCAGGATTCTTTTCTATTTTAGATATCAAAAAACAAAATCAGCCTTTCAACACGCAAATGAAGAAACAAGGGCAGAATTATGTAGCCTAGCCTTCTGAGAGCAGGTTAGCATAAAGAGCCGTAAGAGCTCATGCTTGCTGGACATTTCCTTCACACTAGACATCCTAGGCGCCATTGTCTCATTCACTCTTCTATTAAAGTACATATAAATGTAAATTTATATCCTTATATGCAGAGAAACTCAAGGGAATACCCCCTTTCAGGTAGAGCCCAGTGTACTGCAAAAGGCACAAATACACAGGAAAATCGGGTGCCCAGTGGGTCAGTGAGCTCTGAAGAGAAGTGCCAAGAGGAATGCCATTGAAAAGGAATGTTAAGACAACGTGTTCAGCAGTTGGTGGACCAACATATCTTCCATGCTGTGTATGCCTCGACCATGGGAAATCTGTGGTCTCAGATTCATAGGCCTTTGCCCCTGATCCAGATCACAGTCAGAGATCATGGTCCCACCTGCTGGGAAGCTGGCAGGTGTGGAATGGAGTTTGGATATCCCTCCGGTGCCATGGCTGCATGCTTGCATAGGGCATAGTGAGCAAGGATGGTGCACAGGAACATTCACAGGGCGGTAGTATAACATATTTTATTTATTTATTTATTTATTTGCAGAGTTATGCCAATTTATGACAGAGTCAATAAAAGTTGAGCTCGGGTGATCTTATGGCTAAAATCCACAGAGTGATGATTGAAGCAAGATATGTATAGTTCACAAAGGGGATGCCCCTCTGCATTCGATCTCTGCAGGGACTCGAACAGGCTGTCAGCACTGAAGACACGATTGCCTTCTTTTGAAACAGCCATTTTATTCTAAAATCAATGCCACAACTTTTATAGCTTATTGATTTTGTTGGGCGGCATTCATCTGTTGCAAAGAAAAACCCTTGCTTAAATCAGGTAGCTCCAAGTGAGACCGACTAAAGCAAACACAATTGTGTTCTTGTCAAAGGTATCTCATATTCCAATTGACATATTGTATGCTGGTGCTGACAGCTGAGGGCTAGACTTTGATTAATCCATTTTTCTCTCATTATAGACACAACCTCTTTTCCCTGAAGGTTCCAGCAATCATTCTGGCAAGTGTTGGACCTTGATAGAACAATACATATGCTTCAGTGGCCCTGCTGTACACAAGAGAGAAAAGACTGGTTTTGTTTTCTGATTCTCCTTAGGCATTGTTGAAAGGAGTTCATATATGAGTGCTTGTGTTCCAAGCTCAAGGCTGTACTTTATTTTTCTCTTCCATTTAAGGCAAGGTAGAAAGAAGGAGCAGATGTGTGGTCAACCCAAGCCTGACAGACACCTGCTGATGAGTCATTTCAAAATCCTTGGCAAGGTAGCACCCAGTGCAGGACTGAAAAAGCGAAGGTGAGAGGGGACGCAGCAGGGGTGGAAACTCTTCTGAGTCTGCCTCTGTTTTGCATTGAGAATCCGAAGTTGCAGAGTAACTCTGCCTCCTGAGCTCCTCTAGCTGAACCTTCACGCACAATAGGAAGCTTATTCTCTGGGTGGCTGGCAAAAGTCACCGTTCTCTGAGCCTGAGGTTTTGCAATAGCTGAGAAAATTACCCTGTGGTTGCTGCTGGTACTCAGTTATCAGATGTAATTGGGAAAAATCAGGAGGGGAAAGGGAGGTGGTGGTATTCAGGAAGAACTGACTTTATTTCTTTATCTTTTGTGAGAGATTTTTTTAAATATTAGATACATTTATTTATATTTCAAATGATTTCCTCTTTCCTGGTCCTCCCTCCAAAAGTCCCATAAGCCATCTCCCCTCCCCCTGATCCCCAATCAACCCCCTTCTGCTTCCCTGTCCTGGTATTCCCCTACACTGCAGCATCAAGCCTTTCCAGGACCAGGGACCTCTCCTCCCTTTGATGTTCAACAAGGCCATCCTCTGCTGCCTATGCATCTGGAGCCATGGGCAACTCCATGTGCACTCTTTGGTTGATGGTTTAGTTCCTGGGAGCTCTGGGGATACTGGGTGACTCATATTGCTATTCCTCCTATAGCGCTGCAAACCCCTTCAACTCCTTGGGTCCTTTCGCTGGCTTCCCCATTGGGGACCTTGTGCTCAGTTCCATGGCTGGCTGAGAGTGTCCTCCTTTGTATTTGTCATGCACTAGCAGAGCAGGTGACAGCTATGTCCGGCTCCAGTCAGCAAGCACTTGTGGGCATCGATCATAGTGTCTGGGTTTTGTAACTGTATATGGGATGGATCACTAGGTGGGGTAGTCTCTGGATGGTCTTTCCCTCAATCTCTGCTCCACACTTTGTCTCTGTATCTCCTTCTCTGGGTATTTTGTTTCCCCTTCTAAGAAGGACCAGAGTATCCATACATTGGATTCTTCCTTCTTCTTGCGCATCATTTGATATGTGAATTGTGTCTTGGATATTCCAAGCTTTTGGGCTAATATCTACTTCTCTATGAGTGCATACCATGTGTGTTCTTTTGTGATTGGGTTAACCTCACTTAGGATGATATTTTCCAGTTCCACCCAGTTGCCTAAAAATTTCATGAATTCATTGTTTTTAATAGCTGAGTAGTATTCCATTGTGAAATATACCACATTTTCTATATCCATTCCTCCATTGAGGGACATCTGTGTTTTCTCCAGCTTCTGGCTATTATAAATAAGGCTGCTATGAACATAGTGAAGCATGTGTCTTTATTGTATGCTGTGGAATCCTCTGGGTATATACCCAGGAGTGGTATAACAGGGTCCTTTGGAAGAGTCATGCCCTGTTTTCTGAGGAACCGCCACACTGATTTCCAGAGTGGTTGTACCATCTTGCAATCCCACCAGCAGTGGAGGAGTGCTCCTCTTTCTCCACATCCTTGCCAACGAACTGACTTTACAGTAAGGTGATGACACAAGTGTGTGTGTGTGTGTGTGTGTGTGTGTGTGTGTGTTCCTCTGTGTATATATGTGTGTCTTCATATACAGGCCAGGTGTCTTCAAAACCAGCCTCCTCCTTTTATTCTTTTTGCCTCCTTTCCCTCCTTCCCTCCTTTTTTCTTCCCTCCCTTTCTCTTTCTCTTCCTTCTTTCCCACCCCCTTTCTCTCCCTGTCTCCTCTCCTCTGTATTTCGTTATTTCTTACAAGCTCCATCACTGAATTGGAAGCTTTCTGATTGGCTAGACTAGATGTCCATCCAGATCTAAGGATGCTCTAATTTTTGCTGCCACCATGCTGGGCTCCCATGCATCACCTCCATGTGTTTTCTTTTATGTGGGTGCTGAAGTTTCAAACTTGAGGCCTCATGCTGCACAGTGGAAAGTGTGCCACCCAGGCCACTTCTTCAGCCTGGTGGTTGGTTCTATTAATTCCCCAAACCCGTCACAGGGTCTGTTGGTGTGGAGAACTTTAGAGATGACTGTTTTCATCAAGTCTAGGACTTACTTAGGCACATCATCCTGTAGGCGCCAGTTGAAGTAAAGTATTAGCAACATTAAATGGATCTGTGTAGACAAGTATGAGATTGTACTCAGTAGAAAATATTTACAGGCATTGTACTGGCTGGTCCTGTTATTAACCTGATTTATCTGAACACACCAGTGCTAATATATATGAGAATTCAATGGAGTGCTTGAGGAAGCACGACATTGGTTTCTGGATCCTTCCACAAGAATTTCTGACACAGTAGGTCTATAAAGGAGCCTGGGCTCTCAGGCGATATTGTTGCTCTGGATCCGGGGACCAAATCCAATCATCTCATTGTGAGATAATAGGAGAGGGGACGCTGTGCTCAGCACGTTTCTAATGGAGAAACATGGTGGGTTTGAGCAAAAGTTTATGTCTCCTGGGTTGTTTTAATGTTTGCACTTAAATGGGAAAGAAACAGATTTACTGAGAAACTATTTGGTACTAGATACTTTATATATTATCTCATTTAGTGTTCATGACAGGCTTACAGATATTATTATGGCTAGATCTGAGACAGAAGAATGTAAGTTCTGAGAGCGTTTCATTTGTTTTGGTACAGCAAGGTCATACTTTGAGGCTGAAGAGTCTCCTGAGTTGGTCTTGCTCCAAATTTTAGATTTTCCGCATCTGAGCTTCTCTTTGGGCCAATTTACCTTAAAGGATATCTTTTCAAAAGACCCAGACTGGAAAGAATCATGGATTCACTGTGTGGACTGGCAGTTTATTTGTTTTAGGAAGAGTAACAGGCACATGAGATTGCGTTGTTTCTGTCAGTGACCGGCCTGAATTCTAATGGTTACCGTGCCATCGATACTGCTGATAACTAACTGCCACACCTACTTCATCAGCCAACTCAGATGCCTCTCATGGCCTCTGAACGTGAAGCTCATCCTGATGGGCACATCGTTCCGTGGACAGCTGCTGGCTTCTCTGCTGCTCCTCATGAAGACGTCATCCAGGACTGGAGCAAACCCTATGCCCTTCCTCACTCTCCGTCTGCATCTGTTCCTTACAAGCCTTAGGCATTATCTTGCCCAAAGATCAGGAATGGTCAGTTTTGAAAATAGCAATCTTTGGTTGGTGGTTTAAGTCTCTGTGAGCCCCCTGGTTGATTCTGTGAGCTAATTTCTTGTGGTGCCCTTAACCCCTCTGCCTCCCCCACCTCTTCTGAAAGACTCCCTGAGCTCCACCTATGTTTGTCTGTGGGTCTCTGCTTTTGTTTCTACCAGCTGCTGGATGAGCCTATCAGAAGACAGTTATGTCAGGCTCCTGTCTGCAAGCAGAGCAGAGAGTCATTATGGGGTTCGGTCCTTCCTATGACCCAGGCCCCTACACATTTGTAGCCAATGTACAGTTTGATCTTCAAATGAGTCCCTTAACAATTATAGCCATGGCTGTCTCTGATTCTGTTCCCTGCCATCGGGCCCCCTGCCCCTAGCTGGACTGCCACAGTGGGAAAGGATGCACTCAATCCTGCTGTAACTTGTTGTGCCTTCTCTGAGGAGAAGGAGAATGAGCAATGGGGGAGAGGTTTGTGAATTTGGGAGGAGAGGAGGGAGGGGGCTGCGATTGGGATGTAAAGTGAACAAATAAATTAATTAATAAAAAAAAACAAAACAAAAAATCACCCTCCCCCACCTGAATGGATGGCAGTATTCAAGACCAGCTGTGACGGAGAGTGGTGAGTTCATCCCACATGGGGCAGAAGCGTAAAGTCTGTTTAAAGCCTCACTTGCTGTGCTTGCATGCTTTCATTTAACCACCATAGGAGGAAGAGGGCACCAGAATGGAAGCAGAGAATGAAATTTAACTTCAGATGGCTGTCTGTCAGTATTTATTGAGAGCCCATAGGACAAATAATCCTTTGGACAGTTTTTATCAGATTATATAAATTTTGTGTACATAGGTTCTCATTGAGGTACTTTTCTGTCTTCATTAATAGTAAATAAAGGGATTGGACTTTTTTCTCCTCAAGGTGAGTTTAATTTTTCCATATTTTATAATGCAATGTATTACAACTTTCCCCTTAAAGTGGAAATGATTCTTATCTTTCCCTCTACCACCATTTCCTTCACTGACTAGAATAAACAAGGCTTTTAAAAACATATTTTAATAACTGAAAAGGAAAGAATACACACCCAAAGTATGTATTCAAGTCAGACAGGCACCCTTTCTCTCTGCTTACTAAAGATGTGGTATTCAGCTTGTTTGGATGTAGTTTTAGATAGTCGTTGTATCCCTTTGTATGTGTATTTTTTAACCAGCATAATATATTCATGTCATATTCTGGGATAGGTTAAAAAGAACAAAATAAAGTGGTAGTCTGACCCTCATCTCTGCCCCTAGTTCATTTCCTTGGCATCAATATAAAACTTCTACCAGTTCAAACTAAGTTCATTACACAAGGAGGTTGAGGGAGAAAGAGAGAACTCCAAAAGTTTTTCTTGTAAAATATTGGCATGATTTTACCTTCCTTCTCCAGCTGCCCTCTAATTATTCAGCCAAGCCAGGGCAGATAATAAGGAAACCCAGATAAACAGCACCTGGCACATTTAAAGTAAATGTCAAATCAGGTTAGCCAATGGAATGGATTTCTGCCTTTTCTCCACTATTTTTTCCTGGTCTTTTTTTCTTCTTCTTTTCTCCACTATTAGTACATTTGTGGGAAATAATGAATGTTCTTTCTTCAAAAATATGACAGTGTGGGCCCTGCATTTTCAAGGGCCCCAATTCAATCACTACTTAATCTAATGTGCTCATTGCAAAGATAAGTCTGGAGACTGGGCTGCTTCTTCATCTGTCTGGTAGTTCCAGTCACGAGGGGGTAGACCTGTTTCCTTTCAAGAACTAAATGGAGAGGTTTGTGGTATGAGCAGTAAGTAAGGTGATCTTGAGTGCAGAACCAGGTTTCATTCTTGAGAACCAGGAAAGTAAATTTGAAACTGGCTTGGGCTGACTGTGTGATGGCAGCCCACTGAGAAGCCATGCCTTGTGTGTGTTTCTCTTTCAATCTATCTCTGGCATCCACTTTGGCTTGCCCTTTTCCTAGCCTCCTCTCTGACAGCCTGGCTCCTGGCTCCCGGGCAGGCCGCATCTCTCAGTTCTGTGTGGAATTGCACCTTGGCTGCCAAGCACAGCTGGAGACAATCACTCTTGGCGAGGGCTGGGACCACTGAAGATGCCGGCTCTCTGATTTCAGCTGACCTCTGCTTATCCACTCTTGTTCAGCTTCCTGCTTTCTCCTCTTTGTTCTCATCTGTGGCCATTCCAGAACTTTTCCGTGCTCCTCTATCCTCTTTCAAAGTCCTGTCATTTTTTAATGACATATGCTACAAATCCCACTTGGTTCAGAATAGAGTGTGGACAGCTCTGCCACAGGGAATCTGTCCCCTTCTGCCCTATTCTTCTCTTTAAGCTCTTCTAACTTAACTGGTGATGGGCTACGACCCACACCTCTAAGTATCTCCGTATCTTTGATTCCTCTATCCTACCAAGGATTCCCCTACCCACAGAGTGACTTCGCCTTGATATGGCAGTTTTGTCCCACTTATAACCTTTGAACTTGAAGACTCTCTTTGATTTTTTCTACTTTGAAACTTGGCACTGCCTAGGATTCGGTGCCCACCCACTGCTAGGTTTCCTCCGTTCTTGGAAGTTCCATTTCTTCACTACTGTTACATCTGTTTCTGTGTTATGACCACTGAACCAACCTGGACCTTCTCTAGTCTGAAGTTTATGTAGAAATGGTGTCATACCATGATCTTCTTTAGAAGAATTGTTCTTCTTTTCTAGGTACAAGTATATGATCATACACACACACACACACACACACACACACACACACACAGTTACTACCACCACTAAAAACAAAACAAGAATGTTCTCCTTTCCCCTAGTTCTCAAAGCTCCACTCCTCTCCTTCCCACTCAGAGCCGCTGACATATTAGTTGCCTAGGTCTCTCCATTGGAGATTTAACTCATTGGCATGATTATAGTTCCTCCCCTGTAACTTATGAACACACTGATGAAAACGCTTGTAAACGTTACACGAATTCCGCATTATCCTTCAGCTAGCTCCAAGCATCACTGTTTTCATCCACAGCCAGTTTTGCAGAAGAATAATTTAGCCCTACTATCCTTTTTTCCCTCTTCAACCTTACTGTAGTCAGAATACTCCCATATGTGTCTGTTTAAATGGTCTGACCTGAGTCAGATCCGCAAATTCAACAAACTCTGCACTGGACCTAGCAATGGCCATGGCCTCCCTGCTTCTTCCTGAACTGCCTGCTCCTTTACCTTCCTCAGTCTGCTCTCTTGGCCCCCTCATCTCTGTCCTGATACGGAGCACAGTGACTCAGGTTCTCTCCATGGTCTACACATAAAATAACCTCGTCAATCGCCAAGCCTTCAGGGACCATCTTGTGCCAATGCTTTCCAACTGTTTCCTCTGCTTTCCTCTCTCCTGAGTCTCTCATACTCCCACCTGGATAGTTCCAAAAGCCTGAGACATTTAACACATCCTGCTTTTCTTATATGAATTTAATAGACCCAAAGATACTGACTTCTTCCTTTCTACACAGTGCTATAAGAGCTACTGATTTGACAGCGTGCCATACCAAAGTGGTGCAGGAAGGTAGCTAACCACCCAGGAGTACAGAGAGGCCAGACAGCACAGGTAGAACCACCCCTGCTGCTCAGAGGATCACATCTGGTACCCTCAGGCAGGAGCCTTCTGGTTTCTGTCTCTGGCTAGGGACTATCCTCTGCCACAGTGCACCATATCCAAGTGGTGTAGGGAGGTAGCTAGCCATCCAGGAGTGCAGAGAGGCCAGACAGCACAGGTAGGACCACCCTTACAGCTCAGAGGAAAAAGCCTGAAACCCTGAGGACACAAGAGCCCAGTAGCAGCCTGGGAAAAAAGTCTTCTGATTTCACTCTGCACCCAGGTCTGGGGCACTAGACCTACATACCCAAATACAAGCAAAAGAAATCTGGTCTCGCAGGAGTACCTACATACCTATGTACAAAGAGAGAATGGATCTCCCAGGAACAGATACATAAGCTTGCAGGACAGATAAGCCATAGTCAAAGATAGCAACACCAGCTAAGACCAGAGATAACCAGTTGGCAAAAGGCAAGTGCAAGAACATTACCAACAGAAACCAAGGCAACATGGCACCATCTGAACAAAGTTTTTTGACAACAGCAAGTCCTGTATATCCCAACACACCGGGAAAAGCAAGATCTGGATTTAAAACCACATCTCATCATGCCAATAGAGGACTTCAAGAAGGACATAAATAACTTTCTAAAAGAAATACAGAAGAACATGAGCCAACAGGTAGAAGCCTTAAAAAGGAAACACAAAAAGCCCTTAGAGAAATACAGGAAAACACAAAAAACAAGTGAAGGAACTGAACAAAACCATCCAGGATCTAAAAATGAAAGTAGAAACAACAAAGAAATCACAAAGAGAGACAACTCTGAAGACAGAAAAAAATTTTTCTTGGAAAGAAATCTTAGATGAAAACATCAACAACAGTATACAAGAGATAGAGAAAAGAATCTCAGGTGCTGAAGATACCATAGAAAGCAACAAGTCAAAGAAAATGCAAAATACAAAAGGGTTGTAAGCCTAAACATCCAGGAAATCCAGGACACAATGAGAAGACCAAACCTAGGGAATATAGGTATAGAAGAGAGCAAAGATTTCCAAATTAAAGGGCCAGTAAATATCTCCAACAAAATTATAGAAGAAAACTTACCTAACCTAAAGAGAGAGAGAGAGAGAGAGAGAGAGAGAGAGAGAGAGAGAGAGAGAGAGAGAGATATGGCCATGAACATACAAGAAGCCTACAGAACTCTAAACAGGCTGGACCAGAACAAAAATTCCTCCAGGCACATAATCAAAACATAAAATGCACTAAACAAAGAAAGACTATTAAAAGCAGTAATGGAAAGCCGGGCATGGTGGCGCACGCCTTTAATCCCAGCACTTTGGAGGCAGAGGCAGGCGGATTTCTGAGTTTGAGGCCAGCCTGGTCTACAGAGTGAGTTCCAGGACAGCCAGGACTACACAGAGAAACCCTGTCTCGAAAAACCAAAAAAAAAAAAAAAAAAAAAAAAGCAGTAATGGAAAAAGGGCAAGTAATATATAAACACAGACCTATCAGAATTACACCAAACTTCTCACCAGCGACCATGAGAGCAAGAAGATCCTGGGCAGATGTCATACAGACCCTAAGAGAATACAAATGCCAGCCCAGACTACTATACCAAGCAAAACTCTCAATAGATGGAGAAACCAAGATATTCCATGATAAAACCAAATTTACACAATATCTTTCCACAAATCCAGCCCTACAAAGGATAATAGATGGAAAATGCCAATATAAGAAGGGCAACTACACACTAGAAAAATCAAGATAGTAATAATCTTTCAACAACCCCCAAAAAAGATAACGACACAAACATGAAAGTAACATCAAAAATAACAGGAAGCAACAATCACTATTCCTTAGTGTCTCTTAACATCAATGGACTCAACTCCCCAATAAAAAGACATGGACTAACACACTGGATAAGTAAACAGGACTCAGCATCTTGCTGCACACAGGAAACACACCTCAGTGTCAAAGACAAACACTATCCCAGAGTAAAAGGTTGGAAAACAATTTTCCAAGCAAGTGGTCCCAGGAAACAAGCTGGAGTAGCCATTCTAGTATTGAATAAAATTGATTTTCAACCAAAAGTCATCAAAAAAGACATGGAAGGACACTTCATACTCATCAAAGTAAAAATCTACCAAGAAGAACTCTCAATTTTGACTATCTATGCTCAAAATTCAAGGGCACCCACATTTGTAAAAGAAACTTTACTAAAGCTTAAAGCACACATTGAACCTCAGACAATAATTGTGGGTGACTTCAACACCCCA
Organism: Apodemus agrarius; assembly: GCA_964023405.1. Taxonomy (NCBI): domain Eukaryota; kingdom Metazoa; phylum Chordata; class Mammalia; order Rodentia; family Muridae; genus Apodemus; species Apodemus agrarius. Next base: position 160,752,079 of record OZ030009.1, on the reverse strand, counting down.
CTCTCATCAATAGACGGATCAGGGAAACACGAACTGAACAGAGAAACACTGAAATTAACAGAAGTTATGGACCAAATGGATTTAACAGATATCTGTAGAACATTTCATCCTAAATCAAAAGGATATACCTTCTCCGCACCTCCTGGTACCTTCTCCAAAACTGACCATATAATTGGACACAAAACAGACCTCAACATATATAAGATTCAACTACTCCCATGCCTCCAATCAGATTACTATGGAATAAGGGTGGTCTTTAATAGCAACAAAAACAACAGAAAGCCTACATACACATGGAAACTGAACAATGCTCTACTCAATGATACCTTGGTCAAGGAAGAAGTAAGGAAAGAAATCAAAGACTTTATAGAATTTAATGAATATGAAGGCACAAAATACTCAAACTTATGGGACACAATGAAACTAGTGCTAAGAGGAAAATTCATAGCTTTGAGTGCTTCCAAAAAGAAGCTGGAGAGAGCATACACTAGCAGCTTATCAGCACACCTGAAAGCTCTAGAACAGAAAGACGCTAATACACCCAAGAGGAGTAGACTGCAGGAAATCATCAAACTCAGGGCTGAAATCTACCAAGTAGAAACTAAAAGAAGTACACAAAGAATCAAGAATGACTGGAGCTGGCTCTTTGAGAAAACAGCAAGATAGATAAACTCTTATCCAGCCTAACCAGAGGGCACAGAGGCAGTATCCAAATTAACAAAATCAGAAATGAAAAGGGAACTATATCAACAGAAACTGAGGAAATTCAAAAAAATCGTCAGATTCTACTACAAAAGCCTATATTCAACACAACTGGAAAATCTGGATGAAATGGAAAATTTTCTAGACAGGTACCAAATACCAAACTTAAATCAGACTCAGATAGACCAACTAAACAGTTCCATCACCCCTAAAAAATAGAAGTCATTGAAGGTCTCACAACCAAACAAAAAAAAAAAGCACAGGACCAGATGGCTTTAGTGCAGGATTCTATCAGACCTTCAAAGAAAACCTAACACCAATACTCTTCAAAATATTCCACAAAATATAAACAGAAGGAACACTATCCAACTCGTTCTATGAAGCCACAATTAGTCTGATAGCAAAACCACACAAAGATCCAACAAAGAAAGAGAACTTCAGACCAATTTATCTTATGGATATCATTGTAAAAATATTTAATTAAATTCTTGCCAATTGAATCCAAGAACACGTCAACTCAATCATTCAACATGATCAAGTAGGATTCATCCCAGGGATGCAGGGATGGTTCAATCTATGGAAATCCATCAATGTAATCCACTACATAAACAAACTCAAAGAAAAAGACCATGTGGTCATTTCATTAGATGCTGAAAATCATTTGACAAAATTCGCCATCTTTTCATTTTAAAAGTCTTGTAAAGATCAGGAATTTAAGGCCCATACCTAAGCATAGTAAAGGGAATATATAGCAATCCAGTAGCCAATATCAAACTAAATGGAGAGAAACTTGAAGCAATCCCACTAAAATCAGGGACTAGACAAGGCTGCCTTCTCTCTCCAAATCTATTCAATATAGTACTTGAAGTTCTAGCTATAGCAATTAGACAACAAAAGGAGGTCAAAGAATAAAAAGTAGAAATGAAGAAGTCAAGCTATCACTATTTGCAAATGATATGATAGTATACTTAAGCAACCCAAAAAGCTCCACCAGAGTACATCTACAAACTTCAGCAAAGTGGCTGGATATAAAATTAACTCAAACAAATCAGTAGCCTTCCTATACTCAAAGGATAAACAGGCTGAGAAAGAAATTGGGGAAGCAACGTCATTCATAATAGTCAAACAATATAAAGTATCTTGGTACCACTCTAACCAAACAAGTGAAAGATCTGTATGACAAGAACTTCAAGTCACTGAAGAAAGAAATCAAAGCAGATGGAAAGATCTCCCATGCTCATGGATTTGCAGGATTAATATAGTAAAAACAGCCATCTTGTCAAAAGCAATATACAGATTCAATGCTATCCCCATCAACATTCCAACTCAATTCTTCATGGAGTTAGAAAGAGCAATTCTCAAATTCATCTGGAATAACAAAAAAACCCAGGATAGCTGAAACTATTCTCAAGAGTAAAAGAACTTCTGGGGGAATCAATATCCTGGACCTCTATCAGTACTATAGAACAATAGTGTTAAAAACTGTATGGTATTGGTACAGTGATAGGTAGAGCAATGGAATAGAATTGAAGACCCAGAAATGAACACACACACCTATGGTCACTTGATCCTTGACAAAGGAGGTAAAACCATCCAGTGGAAAAAAAGATAGCCTTTTCAACAAATGGTGCTGGTTCAACTGGAGGTCAGCATGCAGAAGAATGCAAATCGATACATTCTTATCTCCTTGTACTAAGCTAAAGTCCAAGCAGATCAAGGACCTCCACATAAAAACAGACACACTGAAACTAATAGAAAAGAAACTGGGGAAGAGCCTTGAGCACATGGGCACAGGGGGAAATTTCCTTAACAGAACACCAATAGCTTATGCTCTAAGATCAAGAATTGACAAATGGGACCTCATAAAATTACAAAGTTTCTGTAAGGCAAAGGACACTGCCAATAGTACAAAATGGCAACAAATAAATTGGGAAAAGATCTTTACTAACCTACACCCAAAGAGGGGTAATATCCAATATATACAAAGAACTCAAGAAGTTGGACTTCAGAGCACCAAATAATCCTATTAAAAATGGCATACAGAGCTAAACAAAGAATTCTCAAATGAGCAATATCCAATGGTTGAGAAGTGCCTAAAGAAATGTTCAACATCCTTAGTCATCAGGGAAAGGCAAATCAAAACAACCCTGAGATTCCACCTCACACCAGTCAGAATAGCTAAGATCAAAAACTGAGGAGACAGCAGATGCTGGCAAGGATGTGGAGAAAGAGGAACACTCCTCCACTGCTTGTGGGATTCCAAACTGGTAAAGCCACTCTGGAAATCAGTTTGTTGGTTCCTCAGAAAATTGGACATTGTACTACCTGAGGACCCATATATACCTATCCTTGTCATATATCCAGAAAATGCTCCAAAATATAATAATGACACATGCTCCACTATGTTCACAGCAGCCTTATTTATGATAGTCAGAAACTGGAAAGAATCCAGATGTCCCTCACAGAGGAATGGATTCAGAAAATGTGGTATACTTTCACAATGGAATAGTACTCAGCTATTAAAAACAGTGAATTTATGAAATTCTTAGGCATATAGGTGGAGCTGAAAAATATCATCCTGATTGAGATAACCCAATCACAAAAGAACATGCATGGTATGTATTCACTGATAAGTGGATATCATCCCAAAAGCTTGGCATAACAAAGACACAATTCACAGATCAAATGAAACTTAAGAAGAAGGAAGAACAAAGTATGGATACTTTGGTCCTTCTTAGAAGGGGGAACAAAATTCCCACAGAAGGAGATACAGAGACAAAATGAGGCGCAGAGTCTGAGGGAAAGACCATCCAGAGACTGCCTCACCTAGAGATTCATTCCATATACAATTACAAACCCAGACACTGTTGTGAATGGCCACAGGTGCTTGCTGACTGGAGCCTGATATAGCTGTCACCTGGGAGGCTCTGCTAGTGCATGACAAATACAAAGGGAGACACTCTCAGCCCGCCATTGAACTGAGCACAGGATCCCTAATGGAGGAGACAGAGAAAGGACCCAAGGAACTGAAGGGGTTTGCAGCACCATAGAAGGAACAACAATGAGTTACCCAGTACCCCCAGAGCTCCCAGGGACTAAACTATCAACCAAAGAGCACACATGGAGTTACCCATGGCTTCAGATGCATAGGCAGTAAAGGATGGCCTTGTTGAACATCAAAGGGAGGAGAAGCCCTTGGTTCTAGGAAGGCTTGATGCTGTAGTGTAGGGAAATACCAGGACAGGGAAGCTGGAGAGGGTTGATTAGGGAACAGGGGGTAGGAGATAGGTTAGGGGATTTGGGGGGTAGGGGGGACCAAGAAAGGGGACAACATTTTAAATGTAAATAAAGAATATATTAAAAATTAAAAAAGAAAGAAGAATCAAGTTAATATGAACAATATATTAACTATTAAGGATACCTATTCAAAATAAATTGTAGTCAGGTCTTAAGAAAAAAATCTACTGATTCCACCTTTTTTGATCACTCAAGGATGCTGTACCTCTCTAGACCCTCTGGTTGAACTCTCCAGAAGAGCCTCAGGATATGTCTGATCCTATAACACCCCTCATTCCATTGACCTTGGCTTGTCATTAGACCAATTTCCAAGACCTGAGGTCCCTTCTCCTTATATTTGTTGGAGCCAGTCAGAGATATACCAAAGCCTTAGAATTCTAGATTGCTAAGGTGATTCAAATATGTTGTCAAGATATGCTATCAATATCGGTGACATAAAACTCTACTTCTATCTATGATATATGATGTAAGATACATGGATCTGTTATCAGATATTCACAGTGGAGGATACCAGAGGAAGGGGGATAGGAATGGGCACTACACGGGAGGGGAGGCAGTAGCCACTGGCTGCAGAAACTCACTGCTTCACACTTGGCATCTCTTGATCAAAGTCTACCTGTATCTCTAAGTCACCGCTCTACAGTGACCTGCGCCCTTTTCTACTCCACCAGTCTCATGTTGCTCACTTCTCTTGTGTACATGGTAGGAAGATGGAAAACATTCTGACACTCCTGGCAAGAAGAAGACTTTTTTTTTTCCTGGATTGAGCTAGAAGTCAGCTTTTTCCAGCTAGGCAGGACTTCTGTACACAACTTTCCTAGTTGGTCTTGTTCATCCACAGGTCTGAAATGTGCTCTACATGGATTTACCCACTACTCTGCTCCTCTTTTAAGATGTTGCACAGCTATGTTTAGTTAGAGTCAATGTAATCCCATATGAGATTTTTGTATTTATTTATTTTAGCTTATTTCACTCCTTACCCCTGGCTTCCATCTTAACTTTTGGCCCCTGTTTCCCACCGTACTCCCTCCCTCCCTCAGAATTCTTTAGTGAGCCTCTTTCTTGTTTCCTGGTACTTACCCACATTTCCTTCCACATGGGTATACACAACCTGCCTGTTACACTACACACATGAAATGCTATGGCACTAGCAGGCACAGAAGTCTCATTTGGACTCTCCAAAATGGGACCCTTCTCTAGAGTAAAGAAATTTAAGATCTCCTATATAAACAAACAAAAATTTTACTTGTAAGAATAAAGGGTACAAAACCAACAAGCCCTCTACCTAATATAGACCAGATACAAGAAGTTCAACCATTTGCTCTAAAAAAGATTTGTTAGAGTTCTAATCCTCAATGCCCCAGAATAGGACCTGTTTTAGAAACTGAGTCTTTATAAAGATAATCACGTTAGGTTATTAGCATGGGTCTGATCTAATCTGGCTGGTCTAAAGAAAGCTTCAGTTTAGATGGGTATGCAAGAAGGAGAATATGTGAAAATTCACAAGGGCAGGGGTTTGTGAGAATGTGGAATCAGAGTGCAGAAGCTATGAGCCAAGGAATACTCAAGGCCCAGAGTTAGAGAAAGGTGGTGGTGATGGTGGTGGCGGGGTCTTCCTCAGGATGCAGATTGAGCACTGCCCCATGAGACCTTCACTTTGATCTTCTGGCCCCTGAAAACATAACAATTTCCTGTAGTTGTTGGGTTCATAAAACAAGAAAGAGGTTTAGAGAATGTGCTATACAGTGCTGTGGGGGAAGGGGGTGCCTAGGTGGACCCATGCCCAGTCATCCCTTCCCCCGAGGGACCAGACGCACACAGACATGGTATAGAATAGAGTTTATTCAGGACAGAGGATGGGAGTTAATGGGGTAGTGGAGGCAGACAAAGGCAGAGAGAGAGATTAGAGAAGTGGAGGCTGGTCATGACCACATGGAGAGGGGGGAGGGGAGGAGAGCCCAAGAGGGGCAGAGATGAGAGAGTGCCAAGAGGCAAGAGTGATGAGAGAGAGAGGAGAGGCAAGCAGCCCCTTTTATAGAGCCAGGCCTACCTGGCTGTTGCCAGGCAACTGTCGGGAGGGGCATACCTGGCTGTTGCCAGGTAATTGTGGGGTGGAGCTTAGACAGAATCCTAACAGTAGTCATAGCTACAGTTTGTGGTACTTTGTTACACAAACTGTGTAACAGTTCCCCCTCAAGGAAACAACTACACCAAGGAGCATTAACTGCTCTCAGGAAACAAGTTCTCTGACTTCCATCCTACCTCTAGAATCTTCTGGAACCAAATATGTTGCTTACTTTTTTGGACAACTATTTACTTTTCTCCTCTACTAGACAAGTTCTCTTCAGTCCATCTGGCGTCTCATTCTACTTCTGGGACAGAATCCTGTGGGATACAGACTACTGGAGTTATTTATTGCTCTCAAAAGATAGGGCCATCATATTATAAATCAGCACCAGGAGAACATGGTCCACAAAACCAACTAAGCAGGGCTCATAGGACATCTGCATACATGTTGTGGTTGTTTAGCTTGGGATTTTTGCTGGACTCCTAAAAATAGGAGTTGAGGTATCTCTGAGTCTTTTGCTTGCTCTTGGGATCCTTTTCTCCCTGTGGGCTGCCTCATCCAGCCTTAATATGATAGCTTGTTATTGCATCTTATTATTCCATAGTCAGTTGATGTACTAGGGATATCCTGCTGTTTTCTGAAAGGAAAGAGAGGAGCTGTGGATTGTGGGAAGAGAGGATATGCCTGGAGGAGTAAAGGGAGGAAGGCTGTAGATGGATTGTATTGTATAAAAGATTAATTAATAGAAAATAAATTATTCCAGTCATTGTTTAATGCCTGCTATGCAGAAGGCTTCATAGACATTATTACTTTCAACCAACACATTCTGTCTGTGCCATAGGTGATAGGAACTACACTGTAGGATAGAAAAATAGAGGTCAAAGATATCAGAAATGTGTCCAGGATAGACCATTGAGTGGCTTGTCTGAGTCTAGCTTGAGTCAACCTGATCCCTAGTAGTTTGACAGCCTCACTGTAATCAGATGTGTCCTAAGAACAAGAGCACCCTCAGGCTGTTGACAATGAGGACTTGCTGCAGGTGTTAGTAGCAAGGATTTGGGCATCTTTACATCAATTCAGCAGTAACTACAGCCATTCATTTATTATTTTTATTTATTTTTTATTCCTTAAAGAGTGTTTACTAGAGACAACTAATATTCTCCAAAAGAAATGGGTTGTTTAGGGGAAAAAATTTTGCTTCCTGGAATTCTCTCAACAGCAGGGGTAAAGGAAATGCAAGAAATGGTGTCAGCCAACCCCTGCAGGTAGTGCTGGCTTCCAGCTCTCTGTGGGGGAGGCGTGAGGGATGCCACTCTGTTCTTCAAGTACCACAGCACTTAGAGCTCCTCTGGACATCAAAGCACAGCCACTTGACAGCAGAGCTTTCCCCACGTTGCTCTAGAGGAGGGAGCTTAGTAGCTGAAGGATGGGGCATAGGCTCTTACTGGTCATACACCTCTACCCTCTTCAGAGCTTCTCTAGATGTTAGGGGTTCGGGAAGGAGCTTTTGGAGCAGGCAATACCAGCCATCTTGGGGACTTTCCCAATACCTTATGGTTTGCTCAGCTTTGCTATTCCCAAGAAAGGTGTCTTTCCCTTTAACCCCAGCCTCTATTCAGCACAGAAAATGGTTTGGAAACACTCTTTGCCAGCAGTCTCTCCTGCCCTTGCATTGTCTACCAGAATCAAGCCACTGCAAACACAGCTGCCCATGCTTCTGCACTGGGCGTGTGGGCTCCTCAGTGAGGGAGGGTGAGTGACTGGCCCCTCCAGATCTCTCTGATGTCCTGCGCTCAGCTCAGTAGGCTCTTTCTTCTGGGTTGGATGAGCCCAACCCTTAAACTCTGTTTCAAGTCCTTGTGGCCAAAAAGCTTAGAAGCTCATGGGAAATGCTTGCTTCTGGTCTTGTTAAGGTCATGCTTGAGGTTTCAGGATTCCTACTGATATATGTGCTGTCCAGGTGCATTGCAACATCATAGTTTCTCTGAAGAAGCCCTAACCACAAAGAAGGCCATAAGGAGTCAAACCAGTGGAGAAAAAGATGTGTCATTAGGAGAGACTGGTGTTGGCTGGACTCCCCAGTCTTCATTTGAAGCTTCAATTCATTAAGCAGCTGGTGTTTAAAGTCTGTTTAGGGCTGGTGGATCTGGTGAGGCAACAGGCAGAGGGGAATCTATCACTGGGGCTGGATTTGTTCCCATCTTGTTGCCACACTAAGTGGCAAAATTTCCTGAGGGTCTTAGAGACCTCAGATCAGAAATAGGGTGGCAGGAGACAGGACATCCAGGAAGGAGGGAAGAGGGCCACGTCTTCAAGGTTTCTCTGGCTTCCTGATCTTCACAGGGTAGGCTACTCATCATCCTCACATGAAACATTATAATACGCTTTCCCAAAATCCTTTGTCTGTCAGACCCAATGAATAAAATATTCTGATGGTATACATTCTGAACTCAATGTTCCCCATGAGTGACACCGAGCAGAAATAAGGTGTATATATGCCAGTCAAGATAGCAGGGTTGACATATTAACCCTATAAAGTCCACGATCAGGGTCCTGTACTTTAACTCACTGTCCTTTCCTGTGGCAGGTTTGCATTCATGTCCTCTCATTATACTTAGCAGGACCTTAAGGCTCCCTTGGGACTAAGACAAGTTCTCAGATCTTTCTAGATTCTGTGCCTGTTGGGACTGCCTCACCTGAGGCTTGTCCATGCTTTCTTCATGATTAGAGCTGGACTGTGGCTCTGGAGCGCTTGCCAGTCCCATGCATTCTATCAGGAGCTCAGTGACTTCCCCCTCCTCGCCCCCAGCTGCTCTCCTGTTACCATGCTGGAGCTCAGTGACTCCCCCCTCCTCACCCCCAGCTGCTCTCCTGTTACCATGCTGGAGCTCAGTGACTTACTCCTCCTCACCCCCAGCTGCTCTCCTGTTACCATGCTAGAGCTCAGTGACTTCCCCCTCCTCGCCCCCAGCTGCTCTCCTGTTACCATGCTGGAGCTCAGTGACTCCCCCCTCCTCACCCCCAGCTGCTCTCCTGTTACCATGCTAGAGCTCAGTGACTCCCCCCTCCTCACCCCCAGCTGCTCCCCTGTTACCATGCTAGAGCTCAGTGACTCCCCCCTCCTCGCCCCCAGCTGCTCTCCTGTTACCATGCTGGAGCTCAGTGACTCCCCCCTCCTTCCCCCAGCTGCTCTCCTGTTACCATGTTAGAGCTCAGTGACTCCCCCCTCCTCGCCCCCAGCTGCTCTCCTGTTACCATGCTAGAGCTCAGTGACTCCCCCCTCCTCGCCCCCAGCTGCTCTCCTGTTACCATGCAGCTTTTATTTTAAGGTTTACCATTCAGTTGACACAATTCAGAAAAAGCCCATGTTTTCATGATGTTGACTGTACATATTGATTGCCAGGCACACCCAGGCTTCTGAGACATTCAGAGAACAGGGAGAGCCTCCACGAGCAATGACAGAGCATGGAGACCCTTCAGTGTGTGATGGTTATGCTAACCAAGCTGGGCTCTTCTCAGGTTACTCCACATGTGCTTTGCCCTGAGAGACCCCATTTTTGTTTATACTTTTTATTTTTTAATCAGCTTATAATGACTTACATATATGTGCAGCCCGTATACTTCCAGTTCAAAGGTGGCCCATGATTGGCTTTTAGAGAATTACACGTCTGGTGCTCAATGAGGTCTGGTTTGTGATAGAGTTTTCCAAGGCTATCCCATTCTTTGGACAGGATCTGGATTCCAGGATCCTCCAACCCACCTAAGAGGAGGCCTATAATGTGGTTTTCATAGGTTCAGACAAGCAGGAATACTTGGCGAATGTCTTAGTATTTCTTCTGCTGTAGGACTAGAGATAGTGGGTCTTGGTGAAAGTCTCTAAGGCAGAGTTATGGTAGGCTGGAGACTAACCCTCACTTGTATGCAAGGTAGGATTAATTTCACCTAAACCTTTGCTGCAGATCTTCCATGCATCTTGACAATAGCTTAAGATCTGGAGTTGAAGTTTGATTCTTGCTCTACATATTCATTAAGAATGGGAAACAATGGACTGCCCAACTCATTCTTCGAAGCCACAATTACACTGATACCTAAACCACAAAAAGATCCAACAAAGAAAGAGAACTACAGGCCAATTTCCCTTATGAATATCGATGCAAAAATACTAAATAAAATTCTTGCCAACTGAATCCAAGAGCACATCAAAATGATCATTCACCATGATCAAGTAGGCTTCATCCCAGGGATGCAGGGATGGTTCAATATACGGAAATCCATCAATGTAATCCACTATATAAACAAACTAAAAGAAAAAAACCACATGGTCATCTCATTAGATGCTGAAAAAACATTCGACAAAATTCAGCATCCTTTCATGCTAAAAGTCTTGGAAAGAGCAGGAATTCAAGGCCCATACCTAAACATAGTAAAAGCAATCTACAGCAAACCAGTAGCCAACATCAAAATAAATGGAGAGAAACTTGAAGCATTCCCACTAAAATCAGGGACTAGACAAGGCTGCCCTCTCTCTCCATATCTTTTCAATATAGTACTTGAAGTTCTAGCGAGAGCAATTAGACAACATAAGGAAGTGAAAGGGATACAAATTGGAAAGGAAGAAGTCAAAGTATCATTATTTGCAGACAATATGATAGTTTACTTAAGCGACCCAAAAAACTCCACCAGAGAACTTCTACAGCTGATAAACAACTTCAGCAAAGTGGCTGGTTATAAAATTAACTCAAGCAAATAAGTAGCCTTCTTGTACTCAAAGGACAAGCAGGCTGAGGAAGAAGTTAGGGAAATAACACCCTTCACAATAGCCACAAACAACATAAAGTACCTTGGCATAACTCTAACCAAACAAGCGAAAGATCTGTATGACAGGAACTTCAAGTCCTTGAAGAAAGAAATCGAAGAAGACCTCAGAAGATGGAAAAATATTTCTTGCTCCTGGATTGGCAGGATCAATATAGTAAAAATGGCCATCTTGCCAAAAGCAATCTACAGATTCAATGTGATCCTCATCAAAATCCCAACTCAATTCTTCATAGATCTAGAAATAGTAATTCTCAAATTCATCTGGAGTAACAAAAAACCCAGGATAGCTAAAACTATTCTCAACAATAAAAGGACTTCTGGGGGAATCAATATCCCTGACCTCAAGCAGTACTACAGAGCAATTGTGTTAAAAACTGCATGGTATTGGTACAGCAACAGGCAAGTAGATCAATGGAATAGGATTGAAACCCAGAAATTAACCCACAGACTTATGGTCACTTGATCTTTGATAAAGGAGCCACAACCATCCAGTGGAAAAAAGATAGCCTTTTCAACAAATGGTGCTGGTTCAACTGGAGGTCAACATGCAGAAGAATGCGAATTGACCCACTCTTATCTCCTTGCATTAAGATCAACTCCAAGTGGATCAAAGACCTCCACATAAAACCAGACACACTGAAATTATTAGAAAAGAAACTTGGGAAGAACCTGGAGGAAATGGGCACAGGGGGAAAGTTACTGAACAAAACACCAATAGCTTATGCTCTAAGATCAAGAATTGAAGAATGGGACCTCATAAAATTACAAAGTTTCTGTAAGGCAAAGGACACTGTCAGAAGGACAAAATGGCAACCAACAAAGTGGGAAAAGATCTTCACCAACCCCACATCCGACAGAGGGTTAATATCTAATATATACAAAGAACTCAAGAAGTTAGAGTTCTTTGTATACCAAATAACCCTAGGATGAATTCATGTAATTTTTAGGTAAATGGTTAGATCTGGAAAATATCATCCTAGGGTTACTTGGTATACCAAATAACCCTATCAAAAAATGGGGTACAGAGCTAAACCAAGAATTTTCACCAGAAGAAATTCAGATGGCTGAGAAGCACCTTAAGAGATGTTCAACATCATTAGTCATCAGGGAAATGCAAATCAAAACAACCCTGAGATTCCACTTCACACCAGTCAGAATGGCTAAGATTAAAAACTCAAGAGACAACAAGTGCTGGCGAGGATGTGGAGAAAGAGGAACACTCCTCCACTGTTGGTGGGATTGCAAAATGGTAAAACTGCTCTGGAAATCAGTTTGGCGGTTCCTCAGAAAATTGGTCATGTCACTTCCAGAGGACCCTGGCATACCACTTCTGGGCATATACCCAGAGGATTCCCCTGCATATAATAAAGACACATGCTCCACTATGTCTATAGCAGCCTTGTTTATAATAGCCAGAAATTGGAAGGAGCCCAAATATCCCTCAAAGGAGGAATGGATACATAAATGTGGTATACTTATACAATGGAATACTACTCAGCAATTAAAAATAATGAATTCATGCAATTTGTAGGTAAATGGTTAGATCTGGAAAATATCATCCTAAGTGAGTTAACCCAATCACAAAAGAATACACATGAAATGCAATCACTGATAAGTGGATATTAATGAGCCCAGAAACCCTAAATACTCAAGGCATAATTAGCAAGTCAAATGATTCCCAAGAAGAAGAAAGGAGAGGACCCTGGGCCTGTAAAGATTGGATCCAGTTTTGTAGACCCAGAACAGAGAAATCGTGGGGGTGGGGGAATGTTTGGGGAATAGTTGGGGGGAAGAGAGGAATTATGGGACATATGGTGGGGGGGGACTGGGAAAGGGGAAAGCCTTTGGAATGTAAACATAGAATATAGAAAATAAAAATTAAAAAAAAAGAATGGGAAACAATGAATTCAAGAAATTCTTAGACAAATGGATGGAACTGGAGAACATTATACTAAGTGAGGTAACCCAGTCTCAAAAGAATACCCATGGTATGCACTCACTGATAAGTGGATATTAGCTTTAGTCTAATCCAAACTAAGTCACAATCCACATACCAAATGATGTCTGAGAAGGAAGGAAGGAGCGGACCCTGGTTCTGGAAAGGCTCAATGTATCAGTGTGGGGGAATTCCAGAACAGGGAAATGGATGGGGGAACAGGGGGAGGGAAAAGGGCATGTGGGACCTTTGAGGGGTGGGGAACCAGGAAAAGGGAAATGAAATGTAAATAAAGAATATATCCAATAAAAAAAGAAAATTGAAAACACACACACACACACACACAAAAAAAAAAAAAGAATGGGTATGAGTCAATTACTTCTGTTAGCCTGCTTTCCCAAAGATAACCAGGTACACAGGGTTGGTAGAATTCAATAAAAAACTCTTGCAACTGACAAGATTCTGAATTGGCTACATTCTACCTGTACCTGCTTGCTAAATGATCTTGACTCTAAGCTGCAGGAAGGCAGGCTGTATTTCCCTGATTTATCACTGTCTGGCCAGGGCTTAAGGACATAGACATAGCTTGGTGAAAGTTCATTCAACTGTGCTGCTGATGGTTACAGGATGATGAACCTGCTTACATCTACATAAATATAGGTGCACGCATCGATGTAAACTAATTAGCAAACAGAACCAAAAGTACTTTAAGGCAATGGGCAGTAAAATTTAATCTCATGGAGAGCAGGATCATAGATCAGTGGAAGGGAGCGTGCCAGGCAGAGGAGGCCCTGGGTTTCATCCTTTGTATCTCTGCCTCACATACAACTATTTGGGGGAGAGGGAGATGGATTTTCAGTAAGGTGTCCATTGACAGTATTATCATTCTGTTCCAAAATCTGGGCCTGCTATCAAAATACATCTTAAAAAAGGAAATCTAGAGGTCTTAAGGAGAATCATCCTGTCTCAGGCTGTCAGCTTGGCACATTTGAAACAGAATCTTTTCTTCAATGCCTGACAGTTTTATCCATAGATGAAGGACCCATGAAATACGGAAAGATGTTATCTCCATGTCAGCTTCCATTTGCAGAATTTTGGAAGGGAGCAGGAGAGGCCAAGCCGTCCTGGCGGGGAGCTGTCTGACTAATATATAATGTAATGACTAATGACTAATGTATAATAACTTAGGATAGTTATTATACATGTTGATAGTAAGCTGTTAGCTTGTGTCTTAGTTTCCCAGAGACACAATCCAATAACCACACACACACACACACACACACACACACACACACACACAGAGAGAGAGAGAGAGAGAGAGAGAGAGAGAGAGAGAGAGAGAGATCACTTGAAATGATTTAATGTTTTTTTGTGTTTGTTTTACTTGTGGTGGTATAAAATTGGTGATATTCATTCAGTGGAATTGCCAGTGTTTGAACTCGCCCTGACTTAGGAACCAGCTGTAGACAGGTTTTCAGTTGCTAGTGGGTGAGTGGGCTGCAGTTCCAGTCCAAGATAGGATGACTAGCCTAATTTACTCCGAAATGTCTGTGCTAAGTTAGCATGTTCACTAGGATCATTGATTTAAACACACCTCTGACATGTTATATTTTCAACTTATGATGCCCTTATCAGGACATAACCTCACCATAAATAAAAGAGAATATGCACATAAAATGATGGATTGCCTCTTGAATATAGAGCTTAATAAACCTGCAATCTGTCATCATCAAGTGGGGACTGGAAGCTAATGGCATAGTTCCAGGCTGAGCCCAAAGGTCTGAGGGCCAAAGGAATCAGTGGTGTCCAGAAGACCAGATGACATGCCCCAGCTTGAGTATTGAGGCAGAAAAATAGTATAATTTCCTCTGCCTCTGTCTTTGTTCTATGCAGGTGTAGATACTTAGAAGATAGGCCAAGTTTAGGTGCATTGTGGAGGGCAATCTCCTTTACTGAATTCACTGATTGGAATACCAGTCTCCTCCAGAGATATTAGGACCCACCCAGAAGTAACTTGCAGCCAGATAGCAGTCATCCTTTGTCAAAACTACGTCAGCGTCTGTGATAGCCACACAGCCTTGATCAACTTCTATGGGGCCTTGTGTTACAGCCATTGTTACCTTGACCTACTTGATCTCACTGTGCTTCTATTCTGCCACATTGCTACTTCCTGGCAACCACCAGGACATGCCAGTCCACATGTAAGGAGTTCACCAGACCACACCAGTTGTTTGTCCCTGCTGCCCCCATGGTCAGTAGGTCCCCAATTCTCTGGATCCTACTTCCTCCATATTTCCTGGATCCATATCCTCCTTTTTGCTTCCATTAAAAATGCTACAGGCCTATCTCTGAAATACAAGAGGCATTTAGGTTTATTGAAATACTTCCTCTTTCCTAGCCTCCATCAGATATTGTCATCGAGGGTCGGCAATATGTCTCCATTTTATGCATATGTATGTGTACATGTATTGTGTATGTGCATGCGTGTGTGTGTGTGTGTGTGTGTGTGTGTGTGTGTGTGTGTGTATTGGGGTTTACAGAGTGCCCAAAGGAGTGCCTGGCATACAGGAAACCTTTCATCAATGATGCCTAACTAAGTTCCAAAATATCTAAGGCAAGCTGTTCCTAAACTGGCTTTTCCAAACCAAATTCAGAATAACAAAGTCAAAACTCTATATACACATATTTTCTAGGGAAAACAAGTAGATTTACATACATCTTCTAGGGAACAGAAATTGTTCTGAGGCCCTGAGTCTGACCATTATCTCATTGCTGAGTGGAGGCACTGACTCTTAACGTGTTCCTGCTAAAGGGGGGGACGGTGGAAAGATGTCGTGCCTTGGGCTTTGGACTCCAAGCACTTGAGTCCAAATTGCAACACAACAGCTGCACTATGACAGTTCTTATGGATCTCTAAACACTATTGTGCAACAGCTGGACAATACTAACCATATTTTACTTTATAAATTGTTAGATTTTTAGGTATTCTTATTATAAAAAATAACTATGTGAGATAATAAACATTATTCAGGAATGAGCCATTTTTGGATATATATTTCAAAACATCATGCATGAGAAATATATGATTCTTAAATTTTTAAATACAAATGTATAATTGTAATTAATGAAACAGAGAGGTTAAGAAAGCATAAATCATTCTAAACAAAACTATATTTTCTTAGTTTCTAATTGCTAAACTAAACTAATGAATTGAGTAGACCTTGGAACTTATTAAATTTCTACCTGATCTCTCTTCTGTAGACCATTCTTCTCAAAACATGAGGTGCTCACAAAACGTGGGAATAAAACTTAATCATCAAAAGTAACTATTGCCCACCTCTGAAGAGCAGTTACTTCTCTAGTGTAGAGAAGGGCCCTCTGCATGGGCGGGGCGGGATGCAGCCCGTGCAGAAGCTCATCTCACAGAGCAATGGAAAGCACTCACGACCCTAACGAAACAGAGTCCGGAGGGCACCTCAGTACTAGAGCACATGTTTCTGACTCATGAATTCCTGGTTTCATAACAATGATTTTTAAAAAAGAACCTTCACATGTTGTAAGTAGCTGAGGCTTGACTGAAGAAAAATAAACATGTGAGATATGAGAGTTGCAATGGAGTTTAAACTCATTTTAAGTTGAAGCTCTTCTCTTGCACTGTTAATCCTTCCGTTTGTCCCTATGTAGCATTTACCTTTGCTCTTCTGTCTTTTTATGATTCATGTTGGCTGTGGGGCCCACCCTGTGCTCTGCTTCCCATTTTAATGCTGCACTTGACCAGCTTTACAACACTGTTGACATGAAAATAGCCACTTGGAAGACAGACGCCCCAAAGTGTCCCTCATTGGAAGATATAACTCAATCTATAACTTAGAGATAAACAGTGCCTCATCTAGACGAGCTTCTGTCAAGCATGAGAATACTACCTCACCTTGACAACCGCCTCCTCTCCTCTGCTTCTGGAAACACACTCAGTATTCTCATAGGTACAGCCTCTATTATTATAATTTTGGACTTTGGGCTTGCACGTGCAAAGACTTTACATATACAGAACCTTCATAACTGCAGATCCAGAACATAAGTTAGGTCCTTTGGCAAAATAGGAAGGTAGATAGGATTAAGTATTGATATAAGGAGACTCGATGCTCTGTGTTGAAGAATTTAAGGTGACTGGATTCTGTTCGCTCTCCCTCCATTATAGGACATTGACAACAGTACAGGATAGTCAATAGGAGTTTTACTACTCAGAGTGAGGTTTAAGAGCAACAATTAATTACCAAGACTCCTTGCACTTGCTCCAAGGCAGGCTCCTGTCCTAGTGCACACCTGTTAAAACAGGATCTGAATTTTCTCAAGATTCCTCCAGCTCCAATGTTGCCCTACTTTGTAAATGAAGTCAGGGCAGGTCTCAGTCAGCAATGGGTTTGTTTAGATAACATACAGCCCAAGGGTTACACAGGACATACTTAGCCAAAAACATTGTTTATTATTTTTAATTTAAATTTCATTGTATGCTCCAAACTTGAACTTCAACTGAGCACATGATTTATGTACATGATGTAATTTGAGAGAGAGCTAGAGCAATGGTCTTCAAAGTGCAGTGTGCTCAGGGTGGCTCAGATAAACATGCTGGTCCTGTCTCAGGGATTCTCTGGATTGCGCTGGTGGTGGATACTAATAGTTCTAATCTGGTTCCTAAATGACACTGGCACATGTGTGTGGAAGACACTACCTCCTCAGTGGTTTCCCTGGAAGTCCTGGCTACACTGCAGCTGCTTTGCCTCAGAAACACCCATCTAATCATTTAAGGGGAAGCACACGCAGAATTTTGAGCCCCCTGGGAAAGTCTAGGTGTTTCTCCTTTAAGAAATTTATTCTTAGATTTTTTTTTGGAGGCATCTCCATACTGATTTCCATAGTGGCTGAACTCATTTACATTCCCACCAGCAAAACTAAAAATAGAAGTCACGTATGATCCAGCTCTACCACTCATGGGAATCTGACCGAAGGAATCTAAGTCAGTGTACCATGGAGATATGTGTACATACGTGCTTATTCTCACAGTACACATAACACTCAAGCCTAGGTGTCTGTCAGCAAGGGAATGGCTAACAGATATGAAGCAGGTGTACACAATAGAGTTTCAGACACAAAGAATAAAGCAACTTCATTTGCAAGACAAAAAGCCAAATTCAGAAAGACAGAGTGTTTTCTTAGATTTTATCTTGCTAAACAATATATATGAACATGAGAGAAGAGTCAACTCGCTCTGGGAAAGGGAAGAGGATTACAGGAAGGCGAGAAAGGTTATCTGGAAGGGTGCTGGATGCATCAAACTGAATGTGATGAAAGTACCTCTGTCCAACTCATTACTATACAACTACTATATGTTAATAATAACAGTGATAGTGAAAGTTAACTATCTGGGCAGGCTAGCTCTTCAGCCTTATGCAATCGCATAGGCTAAGCTATATTAAATTAGGAGGGCTAAAAATAATGTTAAAGGTCACAATGAAGACCCCTTCCTGACCCTATGTTACAATCACATTTTCTAGAATCTGTATTTAATGCTTTGACATCTGGAATCATGCTGAAAGAGGGGCTTACAAATACCCAGAGGGCAAAGGTCATTAGTATTGACACTTCCTTGCATGCACAAACCAGCCAATCTGGACCTCAAGGCTTCAGCCATCTTCATTAAAGAGCTTTTTGAATGTCATTGCAAGTTTATCATCCTACTCATGCCAGGTCCTACCCTAACCCTAACACAAACTCCTTGTGGCAACTGTGGACAGCAGGTACAGAGACAATTGAAGGCCATCAAACCTGCCAGTCCCACACTGCTGACTCGTCCTCAAACAATCTTTCCACAGAAATTACAGTATAGGGTCTTGCTTTATCTGCCCTCCCACTTTGCCTCTGTGGTCCCTGATGTGCCCAGTTGAGGTGCTAAATAGTATTCCTGGCTGCTGTTTCTGGGAATTTGTGAGAACAAAGCTTTTCATGACAATCCTGTCTGTAACATTACCCAGGCACATAATTAAAAGATCATTAAGATAATATTAATGTCAAGAGAAAGCAGCAATAACAACCCCCATTCATTTGAAATGAACTAGGATGGCAGGAAAGGCATTAACAAAGAATATGAGGAAATAAAGTTTGCTTAGAAAGGAGCAACTCAAATCTGGGATTGATCATATACAACATTGGAAACACTTTTGTGTTTCAGTTTGGTGGTTTTCTGAGAGAGGTTAGCTGCCACATGTCTGTGTTGTCCAATGAGTCCTTCATTGTGTGGCCCACAAAAAACAGAGCTAGATGGCAGCTTTCCAAAGGCGACTCACGATTCACTCATTCTGAGGCCACACTTGTCTTGCTTGTAAAGAAGCAGGGAAAGTAGATCCTGTGTATTGCTTAAGGATATTTGGGAAATCTGTAAATAGGGTCCACATCACTGGGGCCATTGCACTCTAAGATGTAGAGTCCTTTACACAATCTTCCATTGAGTCAGGCTTTTGTTCTTATTTTTTAACTTTACATTTTGTATTTTATTTCTTGTATACCAGGAACAGTTTGACGAGTTGACAGAAGGTCTTCCATCTTAAATATTAAGCATACAGAGGGAAGCTCTATTTATGACCATCGTCCTCTGGAGAGAAGGACTGGCTAGAGAGCCCTTTCCAGTACAGATTCTCATGATACTGATGCTATCTGCTCAATGTAATGTTTGCCAGGAAAACATCCAGTAGAGGGGAGAGAGAGAGAGAGAGAGAGAGAGAGAGAGAGAGAGAGAGAGAGAGAACTGTGACATCTGTCAGTTAGAAAACAAGTATCAGGGAATCATCTTGTGCTGTCTGTGGGTAGGAAACACAAAATCTGTAATTCCTTTATAAGATGCCTAAATCCCACACTCTGCTCTGCCAAGAAATTCAAGCAATAGGCATAGCTACTCCATAACTCAGATATGCTGTGTTGGACTCATGACTCCCACACAGAATAGTCCGTGGTCTACAAATCTGATGTGAGGTGTTTGCAATAAAGCTTTCAGCCATTGTCTCTGGCTCTTGGGAGGTGGTTTCTGGAGGTAGTTTCTTTATTACACAGTGACAGCGGAGTGTCTCTGCTGTTGATGATGGTGCCCTTTGACCTCACCTAATAATTTGTGCTAATGAGGAGCTGGGCTAAGCTGGGACAACCAACCATATGGTTAGGAGCCAGTTGAGAGGGCGGGCTGTGGGCAGCCCCTTGCTCTTTGCCTTCCTTCCCGGTGGTTGTTGCACTTGACGGCAATCTAGTTCATTGGAAATCACCAAGGAGATGAGATGTGATCTCTCTCTCTCTCTCTCTCTCTCTCTCTCTCTCTCTCTCTCTCTCTCTCTCTCTCTCCTCTCCTTCCTGATTGTAGTCGCAGGGTAACTGTGTGACAATCCTAGCATCATGATCATAAGAACAACTCCACACACTCTTATGTGCGACAAACTCCTTGTGGTAGATTCTTATCTCCAGGGCAGCCCCCATTCCTGTTCAGCTTGGTTCGGTTTTGCCAAGGGCTTGTTTAGTTTCTAAGATTCAAGGATAAATGTCACAGAATTCAGTAGGATGGAGATGGCAAAAGGTCCCAGGATATATAGTTAACACAAAAGGCTAAGAGATAAGGCTGCAATAGCAGAGACGGGTCCTCCTGGCTCTGTTCCAAGTCTCTTCACTCCTGTCCAGCTCTTCACACAGCTGGGCTGCCTGGGAGGAAGGAGAATGATGGCGCTAAGTGGACTCAGTACAGGCCTCAGTCAAGCAGGTCTGTGCACCAGTCGAGCTTGGACTGCAGGTGACCGCCGCTGCTTTTCCCTGTCACTCTGCTCCTGGCTCCTGCAAGTTAGCCGTCCCTCCCTGGTGGCCGGGCAGATCTGGTTCATTCTTGCCTCAGGCCAGGTAATTGTTTTCTCTGTCCCAAATGTTCTCCCATCAGCAGCTCACAAGCTGGGTGACTTCCCAGTTGACGTTCACTGCTAGCTCCCTCTGGACACATCTCTGGCTCTATTTCTCGTTTATGTCTTGGCTTACTCTCTTTAAAGCACTTACTCTTTTAAATATATTAGTGTCTCATTTTTCTTACGTGTGCATTTTTTTTTGTCTACTTCTCCCACATTGCCCCTAAGTGGGTGCTGTGGTGAAAGGTCTGTATGTGTGTTTTGTATCATGCCCCTGGTCTACATACATGATCACATGAGAGAGTGAATGAAAAGCACCCACTGTCTGCTCATCCTGTCATAGGTGATGTGAGTCCCATAGCAAATGCATGGGACTCAGTTATTCTCCCAAGGAGCAGTGCGAACCAAACAGTGTACACAGGAGAGTGAGGAAGGCGGCTCTGCCTGTGCCTCTGCTCTCAAGGACCAGTGTCCCCGCTGTGGTTAATGGACTCAATCTCTTAGACTGAAAACATCAGCCATATGCTACAGATTCTTAAACTGATTTTTCAATTTCAGAAATGTATTGTTTTCATTTCTTTATTATTAGTTTTAAAAGTTAACATTGTCTCCAAGAATGTGTAAGATAGACCCTGTGAGAAAGAACCTAAAACTTGCAAAAAAGTTACTGAGGGTATATGGAAAGTAAGGTTTATGGCCTCTAAATTCACTACATTTATATTTCAAAACCAGGGACATCTTAACTAGAGGGAAAGGGCTTATGGTGCAATTACCTTTAAGAATTATTCCTGTGGTGTGCCATTATCAAGAATGTATTAGATGAGATTGATACATTCAAAGTATAAATAGATCTGTATAATAATTAAGATTTATCGACGTTTTGATTGTTCATATACAATGTGTCATAATTTAGTTGCACTGTTCAGGACAGAATAAATACAAATGGTTAGTTGCCTGCCTCAGAAGAGAAAAGGGTGTAGACAGCAAGGGATATAAAATAAGTGAAAAATTTATTGAATTTAGCAACAAATAAAAATGCCCTAGGCTCAATGCCAAGGAATATTCTTGGCCTGGAATGTTTTCAGCACCCTAAATTTACCCAGCTGCAGTTCCTTTATAAGTGCCATCCAGGATGGTGATTGGCTTTCCACCTGATGCACACTAGCTAGATAAGCAGTTTGCACCATGCTCTATGCAGATCAGAGAAGGTGCTGGTTGTAGTTAGAGGTGTCACACAAAGGATTGGTCAGGCAGCTGTCTGGACCATGTCTAGAGCATTGCGACATTTGCGAATCATGTCACAGATAGGCAGTGCTAGTGTCTCTTGTTTCACAGGATCTGGATGCACTGGGACAGAGGAGAGTTTTCAAAATGTTCAATTGCAATTCTAGACCTCCATTCTGCACAGAAGCAGGATTCATCCTAACACTGGAAAGTGACATATTCTAGGCCTTGGCAGGAGCTCATGTCCTCATTCATTCATTCCACATACATTTAAGAATACAGATCTTAACTTTTTGAAAATAAAATGTGACCAAGATTTCTTCTCTGTTTGTAAGATACTCATGGCTCATTCCATGTTTCTGTCCCAGCAGTTGCTAAAGATTTCACCCCAACCTCAGTGGTAAACACTTAAAATGCTTGGAGATGGAGCTTTCTAATTCAAAGTTGCATTTGAAAGAAGACTACTAAAGTCACAAGCTGGCCACAAGGTCTGGCTCTGTGCATGGGCCCTAAACGGCCTTCATGAGGTAGAAGGTAGGATGGAGAACAGTAGAGAAAGCTAGACTTCTGAGAGAAATGCCCTTTCTGTGGCCAAGAAAACAGGAACATACTTCCCATTCAGGTACCTAAGTGGGGGCTGGAGTGTGACTCTTCAAATTACTAGCAATGTGAGTGGTTCCAAAACACCTAGATGTCAACAGGTGGAGATGCAACAGGTCAGCATACCCCTGCCCTTTGGTTTGCAATGTGGTACAGGAGGGTGGAGAGTATATTCAGTGATAAAGGAAAATCCCAAGACTGAATCAAAGTTTATTTTATATTTATTAGATATTTGCTTTATTTACATTTCAAATGGTATCCCCTTTCTGAGTTAGCCCTCTGAAAAGTCCCTATCCCCTCCCCCTGGTAACCCCTTCCCAATTTCCTGACTTGCATTCCCCTAGTCTGGGGTATTGAGCCTTCACAGAACCCGTGGTCTCTCCTCTCATTGATGTCTGAAATGGTAATCTTCTGCTACATATGTAGCTGGAGCCATGGGTCCCTCCATGTGTATTCGTTGGTTGGTGGCTTAGCGCATGGGAGCTCTGGGGGTACTGGTTGGTACATATTATTGTTCTGCCTACAGGGTTGCAAACTTCTTCAGCTCTTTGGGTCCTTTCTCTTGCTGCTCCACTGGGGAGCCTAAGTTCATTCTATTGGTTGGGTGTGAGCCATGGGTATTTTGATTCACTTTCCAATAAGGATCAAAATAGCCACACTTTCGTTTTCCTTCTTCTTGAGCTTCATGTGGTCTGTGAGTTGTATCTTGGGTGTTCCGAGGTTTTGGGCTAATACCCACTTATCAGTGAGTACATACCGTGTGTGTTCTTTTATGATTGGGTTTCCTCACTCAGAATGATATTTTCTAGCTCCATCCATTTGCCTAAGAATTTAATGAATTCATTATTTTTAATAGCTAAGTAGTACTCCATTGTGTAAACATACCACATTTTCTGTATCCATTCCTCTGTTGAGGGACATCTGGGTTCTTTCTAGCTTCTGGCTGTTATAAATAAGGCTGCTATGAACATAGTTGGAGCAACTTCTGGGTATATTCCCAGGAATTGTATAGCTGGGCCCTCAGGTAGTTCTATGTCCAATTCTCTGAGGTACTGCCAAACTGATTTCCAGAGTGGTCTTACCAGCTTGCAATCCCACCAGCAATGGAGGGGGTGTTCCTCTTTCCCCACATCCTCTCCAGCATTTGCTGTTTCCTGAGTTTTTGATACTGGTCATTCTGACGGGTGTGAGGTGGAATCTCAGGGTTGTTTTGATTTGCATTTCTTTGATGACTAAGGATGTTGAACATTTCTTTGGTGTTTCTCAGCCAGCCGGTAATCCTCATTTGAGAATTCTGTTAGTTCTGTACCCCATTTTTAATAGGGTTATTTGGTTCTCTGGAGTCTTTCTTGAATACTTTGTATATATTGTATATTAGCCCTCTATCTGATGTGGGATTGGTAAAGATCTTTTCCCACTCTGTTGGTTGACTTTTTTGTCCTACTGACAGTGCCCTTTGTCTTACAGAAGCTTTGTAATTTATGAGGTCCCATTTGTCAATTCTTCATCCTAGAGCATAAGCTATTGGTGTTCTATTCAGGAAATTTCCCCATTCTATGTGCTCAAGGCTATTCCCCATTTCTCTTCTATTAGTTTCAGTGTGTCTAGTTTTATGTGGAGGTCCTTGGTCAACTTGGATTCAAGCTCTGTACAAGGAGATAAAAATTCATCAATTTGCATCCTTCTACATGTTGACTGCCAGCTGACCCAGTACCATTTGTTGAAAATACTGTCTTTTATTTCCATTGGATGGTTTTAGCTCCTTTGTCAAAGATCAAGTGACCATAGGTGTGTTGGTTCATCTGGGAGTCTTCAATTCTATTTCATCGATCTTCCTGCCTGTCTCTGTACCAGTACCATATAGTTTTTATCACTATTGCTCTGTAGTAGAGCTTGAGGTCAGAGATGGTGATTCAGCCAGAAGTTCTTTTATTTTTGAGAATAGTTTTAGCTATCCTGGGTTTTTTGTTATTCCAGATAAATTTGGAAATTGCTCCTTCTAACTCTATGAAGAATTGAATTGGAATTTTGATAGGGATTGCATTGAATCTGTAGATTGCTTTTGGCAAGACGGCCATTTTTACTATATTAACCCTGCCAATCCATGAGCATGGAAGATCTTTCCAGCTTCTTAGATCTTCTTCAATTTCTTTCTTCAGAGACTTGAAGTTCTTGTCATAAAGATCTTTCACTTGCTTCGTTAGAGTCACACCAAGGTATTTTATATTATTTGTAACTATTGTGAAGGGTGTCATTTCCCTAATTCTTTCTCATCCTCTTTATTCTTGGCGTATAGATAGGAAGGCCACTGATCTGTTTTAGTTAATTTTATATCCAGCCACTTTGCTGAAGTTGTTTATAAGGTTTAGGAGTTCTCTGGTGGAATTTTTGGGGTCACTTAAGTATACTATCATATCATCTGCAAATAGTGATACTTTGACTTCTTCCTTTGCAATTTGAATCCCTTTGACCTCCTTTTGTTGTCTAATTGCTCTGGCTAGGACTTCTACTATATTAAACAGGTAGGGAGAGAGTGGACAGCCTTTTCTAGTCCCTCATTTCAGTGTGATTGCTTCAAGTTTCTCTCCATTTAGTTTGATGTTGGCTACTGGTTTACTGTATATTTCTTTTACTATGTTTAGGTATGGGCCTTGAATTCCTGATCTTCCAAGACTTTTATCATAAAGAGGTGTTGGATTTTGTCAAATGCTTTCTCAGCATCTAATGAAATGACCATGTGGTTTTTTTCTTTGAGTTTGTTTATACAGTGGATTACTTTGATGGATTTCCTTATATTGAACCATCCCTGCATCTCTGGGATAAAACTCATGTGTTCTTGGATTTGGTTGGCAAGAATTTTATTGAGTATTTTTGCATTGATATTCATAAGGGAAATTGGTCTAAAGTTCTCTTTCTTTGCTGGGCCTTTGTGTGGTTTAGGTATCAAAGTAATTGTGGCTTCATAAAACAAGTTGGGTAGAGTTCCTTCTGCTTTTATTTTGTGGGACAGTTCAAGGAGTATTGGTGTTAAGTCTTCTTTGACGGTATGGTAGAACTCTGCATTGAATCCATCTGGCCCTGGGCTTTTTTTTTTTTATGGGAGACTATTAATGACTGCTTCTATTTCTTTAGGGATTATTTAAATCATTTATCTTATTGTGATTTATCTTTGGTACCTGGTATCTGTCTAGAAAATTGTTCATTTCATCTAGATTTTTCACTTTTGTTGAGTGTAGGCTTTTGTAGTAGGATCTGATGATTTTTTTTGGATTTTCTCAATATCTGTTGTTATGTCTCTCTTTTCATTTATGATTTTGCTGATTTGGATACTGTTTCTTTGCCCTCTTGTTAGCTTGTTTTAGGGTTTATCTATTTTGTTGTTTTTTTTTCAAGTTTAATTGATTCTTTGTATAGTTCTTTTTGTTCCTACTTGGTTGATTTCAGCCCTGAGTTTGATTATTTCCTGCCATCTACTCCTTTTGGGTGTATTTGCTTCTTTTTGTTCTAGAGCTTTCTGTTGTGCTGTTAAGCTGTTAGTGTATGTTCTTTCCAGTTTCTTTTTGGAGGCACTCAGAGCTATGAGTTTTCCTCTTAGCACTGCTTTCATTGTGTCCCATAAGTTTGGTTATGTTGTACCTTCATTTTCATTAAATTCTAAAAAGTCTTAAATTTCTCTTTATTTCTTCTTCGTTCAAGTTATCATTGAGTAGAATGTTATTCAATTTCTATGTGTATGTGGGCTTTCTGTTGTTTTTGAATACCAGCCTTAGTCCATGGTGATCTGATAGGGTGCATGGAATTATTTCAATCTTCTTATATCTGCTGAGGTCTGGTTTGTGACTAAGTATATGGTCAGTTTTGGAAAAGGTACCATGAGGTACAGAGAAGAAGGTATATTCTTTTATTTTAGGATAAAATGCTTTATAGATATCTGTTGAATCAATTTGGTTAATAACTTCTGTTAGTTTCATTGTTTCTCTTTTTAGTTTGTTTCCCCGATCTGTGCATTGATGAGAGTGGGGTGTTGAAGTCTGTCACTTTTATTGTGTGGGGTGTAATGTGAGCTTTGAGCTTTAGTAAAGTTTCTTTTATGAATGTTGTTTCCCTTGTACCTGGAGAATATATGTTCAGAATTGAGAGATCATTTTGGTAGATTTTTTTTCCTTTGATGAATATGAAGTGTCCTTCCTTATCTTTTTTGATTACTTTAGGTTGAACATTGATTTTATTCAATATTAGGATGGCTACACCAGCTTCTTTCTTGGGACCATTTGCTTGGAAAATTGTTTTTCAGCCTTTTACTCTGAGATAGTGAGTGTTTTTGTGCCTCAGGTGGGTTTCCTGTATGCAGCAAAATGTTGGGTCCTGCTTATGTATCCAGTCTGTTAGTCTATGTCTTTTTTTTTTTTTTTTTTTTTTTTGTTTTTCAAGACAGGGTTTCTCTGTGTAGCCCTGGCTGTCCTGGAACTCACTCTGTAGACCAGGCTGGCCTCGAACTCAGAAATCAGCCTGCCTCTGCCTCCCAAGTGCTGGGATTACAGGCGTGCACCACCACGCCCGGCTAGTCTATGTCTTTTTATTGGAGTATTGAGTCCATTGATATTAAGAGATAGTAAGTAGAAGTGATTGTTGCTTCCTGTTATTTTTGTTTTTAGAGGCTCTATGTTTGTTGGCTCTCTTCTGTTTTGGTTTGTTAAAAGAAGATTAATTTCTTCCTTTTTCTAATGTGTTGTTTCCCCCCTTTTGTTGGTGTTTTCCTTTCATTATCCTTTGGAGCACTGTATTTGTGGAAAGGTATTGTGTAAATTTGTTTTTGTCATAGAATACATTGGTTTCTCCATCTATGGTAACTGACAGATTTGCTGGGTATAGTAGCCTGGTTTGGCATTTGTGCTCTCTTAATGTCTGTATGACATCTGCCCAGGCTCTTCTGGGTTTCATAGTTTCTGGTTAGATTCTGGTGTAATTCTGATAGGTCCATCGTTATATGTTACTTGACCTTTTCCCCTTACCTTTTTCTTTGTTTAGTGCATTTGGTGTTTTAATTATTATGTGACTGTGATGGGAGGAATTTATTTATTTTTGGTCCAGTCTGTTTGGAGTTCTGAAGGCTTCTTGTATGTTCATGGGCATCTCTTTCTTTAGGTTAGGGAAGTTTTCTTCTATAATTTTGTTGAAGATGTTTACTGGCCCTTTAAGTTGGAAATCTTCACTCTCTTCTATACCTATAATCCTTAGGATTGGTCTTCCCATTTTGTCCTGGATTTCCTGGATGTTTTGGGTCAGGAGCTTTTTGCATTTTGCATTTTTTTGACTGTTGTGTCAATGCTTTCTATGGTATCCTCTGCATCTGAGATTCTCTCTTCTCTCTCTTTTATTCTGTTGTTGATGCTTGCATCTATGACTCCTGACTTCTTTCCTAGGTTTTATGCCCAGAATTGTTTCTCTTTGTGATTTCTTTATTGCTTCTACCTCCAGGTTTAGATCCCGCATTCCCACATGGTTTTGTTCAATTCCTTCAACTGTTTGGTTATGCTTTCCTGTATACCTTTAAGGGCATATGTCTTTTAACCTGTATTCTCCTGTATTTCTTTTTCTTTAATTTTTATTTTCTATATTCTATGTTTACATTCCAAAGGCTTTCCCCTTTCCCAGTCCCCCCCCACCATACATCCCATAATTCCTCTCCCCCCAACTACTCCCCAATCATTCCCCCTCCCCCCACGGTTTCTCTACAAAACTGGATCCAATCTTTACAGGCCCAGAGACCTCTCCTTTCTTCTTGGGAATCATTTGACTTGCTAATTGTGCCTTGAGTATTTAGGGCTTCTGGGCTCATTAATATCCACTTATCAGTGATTGCATTTCATGTGCATTCTTTTGTGATTGGGTTAATTCACTCAGGATGATATTTTCCAGGTCTAACCATTTACCTACAAATTGCATGAATTCATTATTTTTAATTGCTGAGTAGTATTCCATTGTATAAATATACCACATTTTCTGTATCCATTCCTCCTTTGAGGGATATTTGGGCTCCTTCCAATTTCTGACGATTATAAACAAGGCTGCTATAAACATAGTGGAGCATGTGTCCTTATTGCATGCAGGGGAATCCTCTGGGTATATGCCCAGGAGTGGTATGCCAGGGTCCTCTGGAAGTGACATGGCCAATTTTCTGAGGAACAGCCAGACTGATTTCCAGAGTGGTTTTACCATTTTGCAATCCCACCAACAGTGGAGGAGTGTTCCTCTTTCTCCACATCCTCGCCAGCACTTGTTGTCTCTTGAGCTTTTAATCTTAGCCATTCTGACTGGTGTGAGGTGAAATCTCAGGGTTGTTTTGATTTGCATTTCCCTGATGACTAATGATGTTGAACATCTCTTAAGGTGTTTCTCGACCATCCGAATTTCTACTGGTGAAAATTCTTTGTTTAGCTCTGTGCCCCATTTTTTGATAGGGTTATTTGGTTCTTTGGGGTCTAACTTCTTGAGTTCTTTGTATATATTGGATATTAGCCCTCTGTCGGATGTGGGGTTGGTGAAGATCTTTTCCTACTTTGTTGGTTGCCATTTTGTCCTTCTGAATGTGTCCTTTGCCTTGCAGAAACTTTGTAATTTTATGAGGTCCCATTTGTCAATTCTTGATCTTAGAGCATAAGCTATTGGTGTTCTGTTCAGGAACTTTCCCCCTGTGCCCCTGTCCTCCAGGGTCTTCCCAAGTTTTGTTTCTAATAGTTTCAGTGTATCTGGTTTTATGTGGAGGTGCTTGATCCACTTGGAGTTGATCTTAGTGCAAAGAGATAAGAGTGGGTCAATTCGAATCCTTCTGCATGTTGACCTCCAGTTGAACCAGCACTATTTGTTGAAAAGGCTATATTTATTCCACTGGATGGTTGTGGCTCCTTTATCAAAGATCAAGTGACCATAAGTCTGTGGGTTAATTTCTGGGTTTCAATCCTATTCCATTGATCTACTTGCCTGTTGCTGTACCAATACCATGCAGTTTTTAACACAATTGTTCTGTAGTACTGCTTAAGGTCAGGGATATTGATTCCCCCAGAAGTCCTTTTATTGTTGAGAATAGTTTTAGCTATCCTGGGTTTTTTGTTGCTCCAGATGAATTTGAGAATTGCTCTTTCTAGATCTATGAAGAATTGAGTTGGGATTTTGATGGGGATCATATTGAATCTGTAGATTGCTTTTGGCAAGATGGCCATTTTTACTATATTGATCCTGCCAATCCAGGAGCAAGAAATATTTTTCCATCTTCTGAGGTCTTCTTCGATTTCTTTCTTCAAGGACTTGAAGTTCCTGTCATACAGATCTTTCGCTTGTTTGGTTAGAGTTATGCCAAGGTACTTTATGTTGTTTGTGGCTATTGTGAAGGGTGTTATTTCCCTAACTTCTTCCTCAGCCTGCTTGTCCTTTGAGTACAAGAAGGCTACTGATTTGCTTGAGTTAATTTTATAACCAGCCACTTTGCTGAAGTTGTTTATCAGCTGTAGAAGTTCTCTGGTGGAGTTTTTTGGGTCGCTTAAGTAAGCTATCATATCTTCTGCAAATAATGATAGTTTGACTTCTTCCTTTCCAATTTGTATCCCTTTCACTTCCTTATGTTGTCTAACTGCTCTCGCTAGAACTTCAAGTACTATATTGAAAAGATATGGAGAGAGAGGGCAGCCTTATCTAGTCCCCGATTTTAGTGGGATTGCTTCAAGTTTCTCTCCATTTATTTTGATGTTGGCTACAGGTTTGCTGTAGATTGCTTTTACTATGTTTAGGTATGGGCCTTGAATTCCTGCTCTTTCCAAGACTTTTAGCATGAAAGGATGCTGAATTTTGTCAAATGCTTTTTCAGCATCTAATGAGATGACCATGTGTTTTTTTTTCTTTTAGTTTGTTTATGTAGTGGATTACATCGATGGATTTCCATATATTGAACCATCCCTGCATCCCTGGGATGAAGCCTACTTGATCATGGTGAATGATCATTTTGATGTGCTCTTGGATTCAGTTGGCAAGAATTTTATTTAGTAGTTTTGCGTCGATATTCATAAGAGAAATTGGCCTGTAGTTCTCTTTCTTTGTTGGATCTTTTTGTGGTTTAGGTATTAGCGTAATTGTGGCTTGGAAGAATTAGTTGGGCAGTGTACCTTCTGTCTCTATTTTGTGGAATAGTTTGAAAAGTATTGGTGTTAAGTCTTCTTTGAAGGTCTGGTAGAATTCTGCACTAAAAGCATCTGGTCCCATACTTTTTTTGGTTGGGAGGCTTTCTATAACCCCTTCTATTTCTTTAGAAGTTATGAGACTATTTAGCTGATCTACTTGATGCTGATTTAATTTTTGTATTTGGTAACTGTCTAGGAAATTGTCCATTTCATCCAGATTCTCCAGTTGTTTTGAGTATAGACCTTTGTATTAGGATCTGATGATCTTTTGAATTTCCTCACTTTCTGTTGTTATGTCTCCCTTTTCATTTCTAATTTTGTTAATTTGTATACTGTCTCTGTGTCCTTTGGTTAGTATGGCTAAGGGTTTATCTATCTTGCTGATTTTCTCAAAGAACCAGCTCCTGGTCTTGTTGATTCTTTGTATGGTTCTCTTTGTTTCTACTTGATTGATTTCAGCCCTGAGTTTGATGATTTCTTGTCTTCTACTCCTCCTGGGTGAATTAGCTTCTTTTTATTACAGGGCTTTAAGGTGTGCTGTTAAGTTGCTAGTGTATGCTCTCTCCAGTTTCTTTCTGGATGCACTTAGAGCTATGCATTTTCCTCTTAGCACTGCTTTTATTGTGTCCCATAGATTTGGGTAGGTTGTACCTTCATTTTCACTGAATTCTAAAAAGTCTTTGATTTCTTTTTTTATTTCTTCCTTGACCAAGGTGTCATTGAGTAGAGTATTGTTCAGTTTCCATGTGTATGTGGGCTTTCTGTTGTTTTTGTTGTTATTGAAGACCACTCTTACTCTATGGTGATCTGATAGGAGGCATGGGATTAGCTCGATCTTCTTGCATTTCTTGACATCTGTCTTGTGACCAATTATATGATCAATTTTTAGAAGGTACCATGCGATGCTCAGAAAAAGGTATATTCTAAAGAATATACCTTTAGGATGAAATGTTCTACATATATCTGTTAAATCCAATTGGTCCAACGTTTCAATTAGTTTCACTGTGTCCCTGTTTAGTTTCTGCTTTCCTGATCGGTCCATTGAGGAGATGGAGTGTTGAAGTCACCCACAATTATTGTGTTGGGTGTAATGTGTGCTTTAAGCTTTAATAAGGTTTCTTTTATGAATGAGGGTGCCCTTGCATTTGGAGCATAGATGTTCAGTATTGAGAGCTCTTCTTGGTGGATTTTCCCTTTGGCCAGCAAGAAGTGACCTTCTGAGTCTCTTTTGATGACTTTAGGTTGGAAGTCAATTTTATCTGATATTAGAATGGCTACTCCAGCTTGTTTCCTGAGACCATTTTCTTGTAAAATTGTCTTCCAGCCTTTTACTCTAAGGCAGTGTTTGTCTTTAACACTGAGATGTGTTTCCTGTATGCAGCAAAATATAGGGTCCTGTTTCCATATCCAGTCTGTTAATCTATGCCTTTTTATTGGGGAATTGAGTCCATTGATGTTAAGAGATATTAAGGAATAGTAATTATTACCTCCAGACATTTTTGAAATTATTATTTATTTATTTATTTTATATTCGAGAGGTTATCTTCTTTTGGGTTTGATGAGAGGAGGTTTTTTATCTTGCTTCTTCCCGGGTGTAGTTTCCGTCCTTGTCTTGGTGTTTCCCCCCTATTATCCTTTGTAGGGCTGGATTTGTGGAAAGATATCGTGCAAATTTGGTTTTATCATGGAATACCTTGATGTCTCCATCTACGGCAATTGAGAGTTTTGCTGGGTAAAGTAGTTTTGGCTGAAGTTTGTGTTCTCTTAGAGTTTGCATGATATCTGCCCAGGATCTTCTAGCTTTCATGGTCTCAGGTGAGAAGTCTGGTGTTATTCTGATAGGTCTCCCTTTATATGTTACTTGGCCTTTTTCTCTTGCTGCCTTTAATATTCTTTCTTTGTTTAGTACATTTGGAGTTTTGATTATTATGTGACAGGATGTATTTCTCTTCTGGTCCAGTCTGTTTGGGGTTCTATAGGCTTCTTGTATATTCATGGGCATCTCTCTCTTTAGGTTGGGGAAGTTTTCTTCCATAATTTTGTAGAAGATATTTGCTGGCCCTTTAACTTGTAAATCTTCACTCTCATCTATACCTATAATCCTTAGGTTTGGTCTTCTCATTTTGTCCTGGATTTCCTGGATGTTTTGGGTTACAACCTTTTTGCACTTAGTATTTTCTATGACTGTTGAATCAATGGTTCCTATGGTATCTTCGGCTTCTGAGATTCTGTCTTCTATCTCTTGTATTCTATTGTTGATATTTGCATCTATGGCCCCTGATTTCTTCCCAAGGTTTTCTATCTCTAATGTTGTCTCCCTCTGCAATTTCTTAGTTGTTTCTACTTCTGTTTTTAGTACCTGGATGAATGTGCTCAGATCTTTTGCTTGCTTGGTTTTATTTTCATGTATTTCTTTAATAGATTTTTGTGTTTCCTCTTTCATAGCTTCTACTTGTTGGCCCACGTTCTTCTGTATTTCTTTAAGTGATTTTTGTCTTTCTTCCTTATTGTCTTCTTCTTTTTGATCCATCTTCTCCTGAATTTCTTGAAGTGATTTTTGTATTTGCCCTGTAAAGGCTTCGAACTTTTGATCCATTTTCTCCTCTATTTCTTTACAAGATTTTCCTATGTGTTCAGCTACCAGCATCCTGACCAGTGATTTTATATCCAAGTCTTGTTTTTCTGGTGTTTTGGGGTTTCCAGGGCTTCCTGTTGTTGGCGAACTGGGTTCAGATGCTGTCATGTTGCCTTGATTTCTGTTAGTAACGTTCCTTCGTTTTCCTTTTGCCATCTGGTTATTCTGGTGTTAGTTGGCCTTGTTGTCACTGGCTGGTGTTTGAATCTCCTGTGAGGCTGGGCTCACCTGTTGTTTCTCTACTGGTGATTATGCGTTACTGTTGCTCTAAGGGATCACAAGCTGGCTGCCACCCGCTGCCTAGGTGCAAGGCCTGAGGCCATGGGGAAGTCCTGCAGAGCCTCGGGCAAAGCTGGGCCTGCCTGGCGGCGAGAGCCTAGCAGATCCCCCTGCGAATGTCGCCCGGGATGGAGTCTGTCTACCTGGTCCTCTCCAGCTGTGTCCTGGTTCTCCTGTATTTCTTTAAGGGAGTTATTTATGTCCTTATTGAAGCCTTCTATCAGCATCATGAGCTGTGATTTTAAATCCAAATCTTGCTTTTCCCATCTGTTGGGGTATCCAGGACTTGCTGTTGTGGGAGGATTGGCCTAAATGCAGGAGTCAAATCACTCCCTGCAGAGCATTTCTCCCCTGGCAGGACAGGTGCACAGATGATTTGGTGCTGCCCAGCTCCTTGATGTAGGTGGGGCCCTGGTAGCCCCTGTCCCAGCTGTTCTTGCACTCTGGTGTTCCCTGTGGTCCTGACTGTACCTGCCTGCTCAGTCCCTGGAGAGAAAATGGAGCACTCACCTCTAAATGTGGGAGTGAAATCCGATCAAAGTCTTAGCATATAAGGTGTATGTTGTTAGGAGTACTAGGCTGTAACAACCTTCACTTAGTCAAACTGTTCTCACTTCATTAAAGCATGATGGCATGGTGTGAAATCAGGGCAAGAGAGCAACAACACTTTAGTATAAGCACAGATTAGTCACTAATCCTGCCTGGTGGAATAAAGGATGACTTAACTTTGAATTGAGCGTCAACAGATGAGTAACAATTTATCAGGCAATGAGGTACAACAGAAAGTTTCAGCTAAGACATTTGCTGCAGTTCATGAGCTGAGCATAATGGACTGACTGGCTGAGAAATCTGGGGAGGCCTACACTGAAGCTGATGTCAGCAGCGTCTACTTATGCAACATGTTAGACTTCCATAGAGCTAAGACGACATAGAAAATACTTAAAATTAAAATACACTATTGGGAATAGATACATTTCATACTCATAATGTTGAGGGTGTTTCTGGCCAAGATTCTTTTAAATTATTTTTTTATTTTCAAAAGTCCTGACATCATCTCTTTTTGTCCAGGTGGCACGGTGATGGTTTATCATCCCTAATGCTACTTAACAGAAGTGCTATTCTTTCTGAGGACTGGAAGACCAGAGTTGAGTTCCCAACATCCAAGTCTAACTATAAGAGGATCTGATACCTTCTCATCTGACCTCTGAGAGAACCTACACACACACACACACAAACACACACACACACACACACACACACACACACACATATACACATACACGCACAAACATGAAAATAAATGAATCTTTAATATATCTTAAAGAAAGGCTTAACATACAGGGCACATTGGCCTACTAAACATTCTTAAACTCAGTATCTGTTTGCTGAAAGATGTCTGCCTTTAAAAATAGATCAATTTTAGAAGTATCAGATTTAGTGGGAAGAACTAACAAATATAAGGTCTTGTGAGAACAGCAGTGGGTATTTGGGGTTTTTAGACCAGTTGATGGTGGTAATTCAAACAGAAGCGTGTGGAGCTCGAAGAAGGACACCGCGAGGAGAGGGCACTTTGTGTTTCTCCATCTGAGCCTTCTCCGAGTCTGTCCATTCACCTCTGGGAGTCTTTTACTCATGGGGAAAGAACCTACTCTGTGGAAAGATTCCATAAACATATTCATGTTAGAAATGAATGGTCCCTAAGATTTACCTAGTTCCCCCTCTTCTGCCATACCATTCAGTAGGGGATAGCTCGAGAGTCTAGTGTGGCTGAGCTTGGAGGGTGAGCTGCCACCTCCTGAGGTGCACTTCCTGGGGAGGGGCGTTCCAGAAGTCTAGTGAGCAGCATCCATTTCCCAGGATAGCCAGGAGCCAACACCATGCTTGTAAATCTGTGTCTCAGAACGTATTTGCTCATAGCTCTTTTTCATCCAGTATCAAAAATAGTAGCTGTTTGAAGGGACACAGTTTCAAATATCAAGTCACGATTTCAGCTTGATTGGCACTGAACTGTTGTTGGGTATTAGCCAGACCCGAATAACACTCGAGACAAAGAAATAGCTATTTTTATTTTAGAAGAGAGAATTTGAGAGTTGGAGAAGACAAATATTTACTTAAGACCTTCATGAGGTCAATAAACTGGCCCTAAAGCATAGTGATCATTTTCAGAGATTTCTTTTATTTTTATTTCTGTATATATGTGTCTTTTTGTGTCTGTGTATATCCATGAACTTGAATTTCAGGTGGTTATGCACTGCTGATGTGGATGCTGGGAAGTGAACTTGGGTCCTGGAAAAGAGCAGTAAGTGCTCTTAACTTAGGGGGCCATCTCTCTGTCCTCAAGTGTAGTTATTTATAAACAGCTGATGTGTTGCATCAAGTGATTCTCAGCATTTTATCAGGTGTTTGTTTTGCGTTCTGTAATATTGTACTTGACACAGTCCCTCTCTTCTACTTAGTTAAATGGAAAAAAACAGTTCAATAGTGAACTATTTGTCATGGACAGAACTGATGGCTGAATATCCTTTCTATCTTCCCATGTTTCCTGTCATCCTCAGAACATGACCCAAATCACCTTAGGAATAATTTTTATTTGGTTCCCAGTGATTTTTTTTGCTAGTGTTATCTCTGGCACTTAAAGCCCTAGCTCTACACATGCAATTTTCAGGATATTCTCTCTCTCAATCTCTCTCTCTCTCTCTCTCTCTCTCTCTCTCTCTCTCTCTCACACACACACACACACACACACACACACACACACGGCCCTTCTTTCTGCTTGAGTTGTTCCCCTCACTCCTCTCAATTATGACATATCCATGTAAGTGACCTCCTCTGACAGGTCCTCCGCTGACAGGGCCTCCCCTGGCTGACAGGTCCTCCCTACCCCTTGTCTTTCATCTTCTATTTATTCCTAGTGCATTCTTACGTTATATTTCATTTTGTACTGAAATCACTCGTGTACCTGTCTAAGTCCTATTACTCTAGATTTTAAAGTAGGATAATGACCTATAACTAATTTATATTTGTGTTCCTAAAGCCTAATGAGAAACCTAGGCACTGTATAGGTATTAATATATATTTGTTGAATGGATCCAGTTCCTAACATAGCACAGTGGGTAGGCAAATTTTCTTTTGGAGAGATGAAAGATTTGACTATAAAAGAAGTCTCTTTGACTGACAGAACAGTAGTACCAAGTGAAAGCTCTAGGACAGGCATAAGGAAAACATCCACTGAGTCCCACAGGATGTTCAAAAGTCAGAAGATAACACAGGATACTTATAAGGCAAATTGAAGAAAACAAGGAAAAGAACCCATTCATTTTAATAAATGACCTATTTGGAATGTGTAAAAAACTTTAGAATTATCAACAGAAGTCAGGGCTGATTGTAAGGTTAGAGCTTCACTTCTCAAATGACATCAACGTGAACATAACATCCTATGTTCTGATGTTCCTAGAGGTGCTTACCAAAGAAGTACTGTTTGTCTAGAACATATAGATTACATACTGTGATTAAAATATCTTAGATTTTTTTTACTTAATGCCTTTTTGATTAGGTGTGTGAATCCTTGGTTAGGAGCATATAGGCTTGATTTTTTGGGCACTGACACTAAGTTACATTTTGTTAGAGAAACCAATTCCAAGAAACCAAGTAACTTCAGCCACTGATTAATCACAGCTGCGAGGGTGAGGTGGGAGTGATCCCTCCTGAAGGATGATAGAGAGCACACCGAGTTTGATGGACTCTCCACTGCTGTGCATTCGTGTCTCCAGTGATACCTGGCCAGCCTTGACTCTCAGCTAGTGATAACTGAGGAAGGGAGACATTCTCAGGGCTGGGGTCCAGTCTGTCATGGGGGACAGACAGGCAGAAGGCAATCTTAGATGTCCCTTTGAGCAGGATAGACAATTGAGCTAGGATAATCAATCTTATCAAGGGACTTCCTGCACAGAGCCACTGCTCAGAGTGGGTTGGAAAGGTTCGGATAAACATCTAAGAAAAATACTATAGCTCTAGGTTCTTTAGGAATTGTAGGTAGCAGTTGAATTAGAATAAGGGTATTCCACAGATTCTCTAACAAGATGCTAGCCATTGTGGACCCTCTTCTGGGACGGTGAATAAATGTCACGTCTTATAAAGTTCTGGTCATCCTTTTCTCGACTCTTAGAGATCAGACCGAATTTGAACTTTGAAAGAATCTCTAAAGGTCACTTTTGTTTACCCTTTGATAAGCATGGCCTGGCCATTCTTGATTCTGCAGATTTGGTGTAAGTCTGTGATAGGAGCTTCTAGTTTGAAAACTAGAAACTAGAAAATGTTCTCACTCATTACATCCAACACACACACACACACACACACACACACACACACACACGGTGGTAAAAATGCCACCTAAGTTAGGGAATTTATAAAGCAAATAGTTCAAGTTAACTGGTGTGTAACAATCAAGTCCTTCAGTTTGCATATTCTTTGGGCAGAGAGAGGCAGGGTGTCTCTCCCTGGTATTGTCCCACCCCCGTTAGTGCCATGGTTAAACACATGAACAGCGCTAATAAATTTAGTGAGCTTTCCACATTACTATAAAGGATCCATGATTCAATACTAAGGTCATGATATCTCCCAATTTAATGAAGTTGGCAATGATAAAGTAGAAATCTGGTTTTGTGCTAGAAAATATCTCAGAAAGGATCTTTAAATACTGCTATCGAGAACATTTGTCATCAGCTAATTTGCATTAATGAACACTGGCTAAATAGACATGTTTGCAAGCTGTGAAGGTACAATCTTATTCCATGTTAATTCTGTACTCGAGCCAAGATTTTAATAAGAAAAAGCTATTGATTGTGCCCATAAGGACTGTTCATTGCTTAATATAATTTGGCAAAATCCAAACATTATTAATCACAACTAATAGTCCCTATCTGGAAAACAAGCACATTGTTGCTCATTTGGTTCAGAAATTATTTGAAAGCTCAACTATAACCCAAACATATGGTAGGAATAAGTTATAAACATCAATTATTTATTTAACCTTGCATATATTATGCTTATCTTCAGAAAGAATATGCTTTATTGCATATAAAGAATATACTTTATACATATACAAAGAATATGTTCTGTAACCTTTGCCAAATTATTCAAATAAAACCAATTATAAAAAGTAAATAATAACATTACAATACTGTGATGGCAACGGTTGTGAATTATGGACAATTATGAATTGTTTAGGTTCTATGCTATCTCTATAAATGTAAGGACAGGAGTATAGAAATATTTATACCACTGTGTATGTACAATATACATGACATGCATGTGAACTATCTTTATCATCTATATCTATATCATCTCTCTATGTATATCTCCATTTTTTCTGCAAAGCATCTGAGATCAATTTGTTTAAGATTTGAAATTTTTACATATTTTAATAGTTAACAAACATATCAAGTGAGTTGTTAGGCATGGAACCCAAAAATCAAGCAGATATTCATATATATCTTTCCTACATTTCTCCTACAAACAGTGACCCACAGATAATTTTAAAGGATTTTAAAGTAATTTTCTGAATGAAAGCAAAATTTTATGGTGTGGAATTTCTATTTTAAATGTTGTATTTGGACTAGGGATGCTTGCTATATGTAATTGTGTTTTTATCTCTCAGAATATGTTTGTATATGTGCAGTTTTCTCTTTGTTGAGTGTGTATGCATGTGTGTGTTTTGCATGAGTGTTTGTATATATGCATGAGAGTTCTACATGCATCAATATTCTTCTACATATATGCTTAGATATATGCATAAGAGTTCTTCTAAATGTGTGTATACATGAATGTATGTTCTGCATGTGTGTTCAGATACATTCATGATAGTTCTACACATGAGCAAACATGTGTGCATGTTCTTCTCCATGTATGTTTGCCATTACATGTGCATGTGTGTTCTTCTCTGTGGTTGTATACATGCATGTGTGTTCTACATATGCATTTGTATATAGAGGCTTGTGTGTTCTTTGTATGTTTGTATGTTTGTGTTCGAGTAGTTTGTATGCATGTGTGTATATGTATGTGTATGCATGTTCTTCTACAGATCACTGCAGTAAGAATGATACTTGATTCATGAGACCTCCTGAAGGAATAAATTTATGATATTAATCAGAAATAATTACCAACATATGTTAACTTGGTTGTCTTTTTACTTTTTCATTTTAGCTTTTACTTATGTGTTTTTTTTTTTTTTTTTTTTTTTTTTTTGAGACAGGACCTTAATATATAGCTCAGGGTGGCTTGGATAAACTTTAAGTAAATTTAGAACATATTATATCTGTATTTTGCCTATTAGATATTTGTGCCCTCCCACCAGTCCTTTTGAGCTGGAGTTTCAAAACTCTGCTAGCCACTGCTTCCCACCTAGGGTGTAGCACTCAGACCAAGGTGAAGCCAATTGTTCTCCAAGGACACTAGCCACCACCTGACGCCAGCCTCCTGCAGAGCAAGCAGAGCCAGTTCTGCAGACCTGTTTCCAGCTTTTGGGGGAGGGGTTTTGCCCTGCCTGTATATATTTAGAGATCTTCATTAAACTTTGAGCATTGAACAGGAAATTCATCTTGGTTCCATATTTCTCCATATTTCTCTGGGGATAGTTCCCATCCCCAGCTTTCCTTCCAGGTGACCCAGTAAACCCTTTGAATGTAGCACGGGCAGCTACAGATATTAAAGGAGGGGTGTTGTTAAAGAATAGGTTGTGTGCAAACAGTGGCACATGTCAATACACTGAATATTCAAAAGGCCACAGCAGGAGGATCTCAAACTCAAGAATACTCTGGGCTATATAGTGAATTCTGGCCCAACCTGGGCTTCATAGTAAGATCATATATAAAAAAAGTTGTTTATTCCATCCAAAGACACTAGTAGTGAGTAAAGTAAGTGCATATCTTTCTCTATCTTCCCCTTCTCTCCTCCAAATCCAGTCCCCCAGTCTCACTCCCAGGTCTGCAGCAGACCACTTGCCATGGCTTCCCCCTCCTTTCTGCCTCCTTCTCCAAAAGCTCACCCAGATTTTCCTCTCCAACCTTCTTCCCAACTCATTCTATTACCCCAGCTCCCCAATTTCAGAAGGAGTTCCCTAAGAAACTGCCAGCCAAGACTGCAAGTAGACCAGCAAAGCAGGTAGGTGAGCTTCAGATCTTCAATCCCTCTCTCTCCTCCAAATTGCCCGGTCTTCTCCCCAGTGCTGTAACAGAAGAATTACTGTGGTCTCTCCTCACTCTCTGCCACCGTTCTCATGGTAATAAGCAGATTCTGACGGAAGAGTCTGCTTTACTCCTGCCAGTGGTCTCCTGTGTCAGTTTTTAAGAGCTAGAAACACATTCTACCTGAAAACCCTAGAGCCACACATCTGGTAGGATCCCAGAAGACTTCCCTATCAGGCAACACACTATGACCAGTCCCTCATAAGAACCAGACAGGGCAACAGAAACCAAGGAATGAAATCAAAGATCACTCAAGAAAGACAAGAACAAATATCAACAACTAGAATTACAGTCTTTCCAAACCCAGATACCTAGATGTCAATGTTAAAGCA
Organism: Apodemus agrarius; assembly: GCA_964023405.1. Classification (NCBI taxonomy): domain Eukaryota; kingdom Metazoa; phylum Chordata; class Mammalia; order Rodentia; family Muridae; genus Apodemus; species Apodemus agrarius. The sequence continues at coordinate 160,710,851 of OZ030009.1, read as the reverse complement.
GTCAGTATCAGCCAGGACGATATGTATTCACTTGAGCTCAGCAATCCTACCACAGAGAGCCCTGAGCATTGCAACAGAGCTGAGACACATGCACAAAAAGATGTGAAATTAGCTTTTATAAATATAATAGAGGTCCCTACGAGGAAATCAACAAATCTCTTCAAGAAACAACCACAATAACAAAAGTCTGACACAAATTATTAAATTATTAGTGTGAGGTGTCTCCAATTTTTTAACATAGACACTTAGTGTTAGAAGCTTACCTATCAGAACCGCCTTCATGTGTCCCATAATATTGGATATGTTGTATATTCATTTTTTTCAACTCAAGGAATTCTTTACTTTCTTTCTTAATTACTGTCTTGACCTACTTTTCATTCAGTAGTGAGTTGTTCAAGATTTCTGAGGAAATCTGGGACACTATGAAAATATCAAATCTAAGAATAATAGGAGGAAAGGAAGAAGAAGATGAAAAGGAAGGCTAAGGGGAAGAAGAAGAAGAAAGAGGAGGAGGGGAAGAAGGGAGAGGAGGGGAGGAGGAGGTAGGGGAAGAGGAGGAGGAGGAGGAGGAGGGAGAGAAGGAGTAGGAGGAAACAACCCAGGTCAAAGGCACAGAAACTATTTTTCAATAAAATTATAGAAGAAAATTTCCCTAATCTAAAGAAAGTGATGTCTATAAAAGCACAAGAAGCATATAGAACATATAATAAACTAGATTGGAAAAAAGTACCCTTGGCACATAATTGATGGGATATAAAAGAGAGAAGGGATATTAGGGAGTGTGGCATAGGGGTGTGGGGAAAGGGGGGTGCTTAGGTGGGCCCATGCCTAGGCACCTCTTCCCCCTGAGGGACCACGCTCACACTGACATGGTATAGAATAGAGTTTATTCAGGGAAGAGGATGGGAGTTAATGGTATAGTGGAGGCAGAGAGAGAGAGAGAGAGAGAGAGAGAGAGAGAGAGAGAGAAGAGAGAGAGAGTAGAGAGGCAGCCCCTCTTATAGTGGGCCAGGTATATGAGGCGGGGCATACCTGGCTATTGCCAGGTAACTGTGGAGTGGAGCTTGGACAGAATACCAACATAAATAATCAAAATTCTAAATGCACAGAACAAAGAAATAGTAAAATCTACAAGAGAAAAAGAGCAAGTAACATACAAAACCAGACATACTAGATTAACACCTGATTTCTCATTAGATATTGAAAGCCAGAAGGGACTGGATAGATGTACTACAGACTCTAAGAGACCATAGATGCCAGCCCAGGTGACTATACTTGGCAAAACTTTAAATCATCATAGATGGAGAAAACAATACCTTCCATGATAAAACAAATTTATGCAATATATCATAAATTTAGCCCTACAGGAAGGCCCTTGAAGGAAAATTCCAACCTAAGGAGGTTAACCATATCAAGAAAACACAAGAAATAAATAATTACAAACCAGCAAATACAAACAGTGGAAACACAGACACATATACACATGTGCATATGAACACACATGGGTGCACACACACACCACTACCACGACTACCATCACCACCACTACCACCAACACCTCCACCAACACCAACACCACCAGAACCATAACACTTGTTGGTATCTCTCAACATCAGTGATTTCAATTCATCAATAAAAATACACAGACTAACAGAATGAATGTGAAATAAGATTCTTCCTTAGACTGTATCCAAGAAACATGCCTTAACATCAGGGATAGACATTACCTCAGGGTAAAAAGGTAGAAAAAGGTAATCGATGTAAATGTACCTAAGAAGCAACTGGTGTAGCCATTTTAATATCTGATAAAATAGACTTAAAATGAAAACCAATTTAAAAGAGGTAAGAAAGAATACTACATACACATTAAAGGAAAAATGCACCAAGAGCACACTTCAAATTCCAAGCACAAGGGTATAAAAGTTCATGAAAAAATCAATACTACAGCTTGAATCACATATTGGCCCTCATACACTGATAGTGGGAGACTTCAATATTCCTTTTTTGCAATAGACAGGTTATCCAGATGAAAATTAAACAGAGAAATGCTGGCGCTAACTGATTTTATAAACCAAATCAACCTAACAAATATCTATAGAACATCTAACCCTTCTTCTCAGCACCTTATGGAACTTTCTTCAAAATTGACCACATGCTCTGACATAAAGCAAGTCTTAATAGATATAAGAAAATTGAAACAACACCCTGCATCCTATGTAATCACAAATTAAAACTGGTTTTCAACAACAGAAACAACAGAAAGTTTAAAATCTTGCAGAACCTTGAACAGCTCACTACTGAATGAAAAGTAGGTCAAGACAGAAATTAAATAAGGAAGTTAAGCCTTCCTAGATTTGAATAGAAATGAATAGACAACATATCCAATCTTACGAGACACATGAAGGCAGTTCTGATAGGCAAGCTTCTAACACTAAGTGTCTATGTTATAAAATTGAAGAGAACCCACACTAGTAATTTAATGGCACTCCTAAAATCTATAGAACAATAGAGAGGAAATTACATCCTAAAGAAGTAGACAGAGAGAAATAATCAAACCCAGGGATGAAGTCAATAAAATACAAACAAATAAACAACAACAACAACAATATCAAAACAACAAAGAGGTAATGCAACTATGAGTTGATTCTTAGAGAAAAATCATTAAAATAAACAAACTCTTATCAATATTAACTAACAGAGGGAGAGAATATTAAAATTAATAAAATTAGAAATGGAAGAGGGAATATAACAATAGAAACCCCTAAAAATCCAGAGAATCAACAGGGTAGAAACCTGTACTCCATCTGTGCTATATAGTTTTATGTCAACTTGACATAAGATTAAGTCATTTGCAAGCAGGGAACCTAAATTCATGAAATTTATGATTCATTTAGCAATAAATGAAAATGCCTCTGTAAGTTGCGGCTGTAGGGAAGCCTATATGGCATTTCCTTAATTAGTAACTAAAGGAAGAGGGCCCAGTCCATTGTGGGCAGTACCATCCCAGAACAGGTGGTCCTGGGGTTTATAAGAAAGAAGGGTGAGCAAGCCATAGGAAACAAGCCAATAAACAGCACCCCTTCTTGGCCTCTGCACCAGTGTCTGCCTCCAGGGTTCTGTCCTGCTTGACTTTCTGTCCTGACTTCCTTAGATGAAGAACAGAGGTGTAGATGTGTAAGCCAAATAAACCATTTCATCTACAAATTGCTTTTGTCATATTGCTTAATCACAGCAATTGTCTCTATAACTAAGATATCACTAAATTGGAAAGTCTAAAAGAAATAGAACTTATTCTTGACAGACACCACTTACCAATATTAAATCAAGATCAAGAATCAATGTAAACAGACCTATAAATCCCTAGTGAAACAGAAGCATTTATTAAAAATCTCCCAACCAAAACTTCCCAGAAATAGATGGTTTTAGCACAGAATTTTTCCAGATTTTTGAAAAAAAGTTAATGCTAATAGTCCTCAAATTATTCTACAAATAACATTCCAGAAAGAACATTGCTCAGTTCACCTTGCAAGGCCAAAGTTACCTTGAGACCCAAACCATATAAAGACTCAACAAAAAAGTGAATTTCAAACCAATATTCCTTATGAACACAGATGCAAAATTACTCAATAAAATACTTGCAAATGAAATCTAATAACACAGCAAGAAGATTACTCATCATGACTAATTAGGCTTTATCCAGATATGCATATATGACTTAACATATATAAACCAATAAATGTAATACACCATATAAACAAACTGAAAGAAAAATAATCTCATTAGATGAAGAAAAGGCCTATGACCAAAATCGAACATGAAGGGACAATACTTGAATATAATAAATGCAATTTATAGCAAACCCATAGCAAATATCAACTTAAATATAGAGAAACTCAAAGCAATTCCACTAACACTGGGAACAAAACAAAGCCATCCACTTTTACCACAACTATTTAATGTAATGTTTGAAGTCCTGGCTATTGCAATAAGATAACTGAAAGAGATCAAGGGGTGTAAATTGGAGAGAAAGAGAAGTCAAAGGATCTTTATTTGTACCTGATATGATAGCTTACCTGTGACACTAAAATTCTATTGGGGAGCTACTACAGCAGGTAAACACTTTCAGTAAAGTAGCCAATTACAAAATTAACTCACAAAAATCAATAGCCCTCTTATATACAAGTGCCAAATGATCTGAGAAAGAAATCTGGAAAACAACACCTTTCACTATAGCCTTAAGTAATATAAAATATTTTGTGGTAACTTTAACCAAGCAAATAAAGGACTTATATGATTAAAACTTCAAGTCACTGAAGGAAGAAAGTGAAGAAGGTATCACAAGATGGAAAGACCTCCATGCTTCCAGAGAGTGATAAGAATAACATTGTTAAATATGAGCATCCTACCAAAATCAATCTACAGATTCAATACAATTCCCATCACAATTCCAATATGATTACTCACAAATCTTGAAAGGATGACTTTCAGCTTCATATGGATATAATCAAGAAAACAAAAAACTTAGGATGGTTAAAACATTTCTGAATAATCAAAGAACTGATATCACTATGTCTGATTCAAGTTGTAGTGTGGGACTATGGTAGTATAGAAACCCAATACAGTAGTAGCTTCATAACATACATACATATATGAAGGGCATCCAAATGAAATCACCAGAAAAAGGGGAGACAGAGACCCAGCTGGACATCTCTTGTCACCACATGAAGCTTTGAGCCCCAGGATTGTTGGCCAAAAGAGTCCCATGGGTATTCCAAACAACCTAGGCTGTTGCCAAGACTATAGGTTGCTCCCTGTAAACTGACAGCAAGGCTCCATTGCTGAAGACAATACCCATACAACTCATTGAATATGGAGAAGTCAAACTGGGACCTAAATAGAGCCTCACCCTTCACAGTAGAGCCTTTGGTACAGGAGGGTATTCTGCACGCTACAAAAAGAGAAAGGTAAACACCAAAGCAGCCATTGACCCTTTGGTCTCCAGTGGCGACTTGCTTACAAGATATGTGGGGACCATGGTGCCACAAAGCATGTGGGAATCACCAACCAGTAACTGATTTGCCGCAAGGCCCAGCCCACAGGAAGGAAGCCACACTGCTTGAATAAGCAAGAACTGGAGATTTGTAGCCCAGAGACCTCGGGTGAAACCAACTATTATTCTTCTATACAATAAAACAAAACAAAACAAATGAAAATGAACTAAAAAGAAGTAATACAATGGCTCCTAGTGACATTCTGTTACATTCATAGATCAATGCCCTGCTCAGCCATCGGAGATGCCTCCCCATGCCGCAGAGGGGGACAGACAGATGCAGAGAAAATCCTTGCAACTGTCAGCCCTAAATTAGATGTCTCCAACAAATCTCTCTATTCAGGTTCAGGGAAGTCCAGGGAAGAGGAGGTGGAGAGAGTGTAAGAGCGAGAGGAGATGGAGTTCACCAAGCAAGCAAGGGCTTCTAACACATCTGACTCGTGCGTATATGAATTCACAAAGATGGAAGAAGCAGTTCATCTGCAGTCCGATTGGGCCTGTAGCAGAAGGGTTCTAGAGCTGAAAGGAGAAGTGGACACGTGAGCCTGTCCATAGGTCCTGAGAGCAGGCTGCACCCCAGCCCCAGCTCTTGGTCGGGCAACCGAAAATGCACACACCGTGTCACTGGGGGTCCCTTGTTTCATAATGTCATTAAAAAAACTTTTGCCTTGCTTTTAAAATGTTATTTATTGTATGTTTTTGCTCTCTTTTTACCTTATTAGTCCTTTGTGTGTACATGCAGTATTCAGTTCAGTGCTGCTTGTGGGATTCCTGAGTGTGGAAAGGAGTCTCTGTGTCTATATCGGTTTCATAGGCCTTTTCTTGGACACTTTTCCTTCTGCTTATTTTGATCTATCCTTATGTATTAATTGTTTTATCTTATTACATTATATTTTCTTATTCTCCCTTAGAAGCCTGTTTGTTTTCTAATGAAAGACAGAAAGGGGTTGGTTCCTGATGAGATGGGGGGCAAGGAGGAATTGGGAGGAGCATAGGGAGGGAAACTGTAATCAGAATACCTTATGTGAGGAAAAAGCTATTTTTAATAAAACAGGAGGGGGAGAGAGTTGTTCGTAAGGTAAGAAACAAGAAGTGGTTCTGAAAGTCACTTTGGCTTTCGTTTGTTCCAAACAAATTGAAGCAGGACTCATTGCCGGACAACAGATGGCTATTAGCGTCTGTCATGCTTTTTCTTACCTTTCTTGGACCTTGTGCATGCCAGGCAAGTGTTACATCCCAGCCCTTCATGGTTTCTTTATGAGAAATGACAGTCACCTTAGTTTTCAGTTAATGAACCGTGGATACATTATCTCATTCAATTTATGAACAACGACTTTTGGGACTGAGCTGAGGCTGCAGAAGACCTGCTCCTCACTGTCCACGTATCATCAGGTCATTCTGATGCACAGCCCTGTATCCACGCACCTTTCCCTTTTGATTGCTATAGGAAAATATTTTAATATTCATATTGTTATCTGACTGCACAATACTTACATTAGTGCCGCCATACCAAATCTATCAAGTTTTCCTATCAGGTGAATTTTAGAGCATAACTTGGGAAATCTTTCTGTTAGTAGTATTTCTGGGATTTGGAAGTTAAAGATTAGAATTGTGGATGGGCATGGTAGCTCACCCCTTTAATCTGAACACTCACAAAGCAGAAGCAAGCAAACCTCTGGTCTAGAAAGTGAGTGCCATGACAGCTTGAGCTGTTAAATGAATAAAACCCTGTCTCAAAAACATTCCTCCCATAGTAATAGTTAACGTACTTGTGCATCGACTTGCAGACCGGCTCACTGAGAAGCTGTAATTTGTATAAAGGTTGACCATTAGCCAGCCCTGCTCAGTTGTTGTAATATTTCTTAATGATGTCCATTAACAACAGTCTCATTGGCATTTGATTGCCAATAGCTAGACAAATGGCTACTACACTGTGTACACCCTATGTGCAGTCCTAGAACAACCTTGCCGTGGGCGTTCCCAGAAGGTCCAAGGTCCGATACGCACCAGCTCATTAGTAGACCACACGGAACACAAAGGCCTAGAAATGACATAGCAAGGATTTTGTCTGAATTTTTACCAAGCATGACAGACGACTCTAGTTCACAATAAAGTCTGAAAAATCTCTAAAGTGAGACAATATTTGCTCACTTTGTAACTTCGTCTGTTTTTGCGTAGGAGACTTCTACCCTGGAGTGTCAAATTTGACACACAGATTTCTTATGGGAAATGGGAAACTATTGCCATTTTTTTTTTCAGTAAGAGACACAATGACTTACATGAATAAAATAGTAAGTCTTGCTGGTAAATGATGATGCCAACTGCCTCTAATAGAGTACTTTCAAAAAGCCTCGATGCTTAGCTATAGCAAAGAAAAGATATAATCAAAAAGCCACTTCCCAATGACTGACTCTTATTTGTACAAATTCAAATTATTGTGCTAAAAAATAGAACTGCCCTCCTGGATGCTACTTAAAATGGTGAAGATTGGGGTATCAAGTGTCTGTGGTTTAAAGAGCCACAGCAGCGAAAAGTCACTGTACTTTGACTTAGGATTCATGGTGATGCTTACAGGAAGTCTGTGACAAGGAGACAAGCCCCTCCCCCACTGCCCATTATAAACCACTCAAGTGCCTTCAGATAAAAGCATCTGGGCTTTGAGTGGAAGCCACCTATCAACTGCCTCCTCTCCCCCCCACTTGTTCCTGTTTTGTTTATAGTAATGAAGACACACTTCCTACATCACAATCTGCCTAACCTATTAGCACAAGCCTGCCTGGACCACCCATGTCTGCCCTATGGGAAAAGAACAAGAGAAAAAAAAGACTTTAAGATGCCTATTTTAATCTTTATTAAATTATTTTATTTATTTACACTAAAAGTTGCTCCCCTTTCTGTCCCCCTCCCCGACTTTATCCCCCCTCCATCCCACCTCACCTGCCCATCCACCCCCACCTGTCTGCCCACCCTCACCCCACCCCCACCAGCATCCCTTTTCCCTAGGGCATCAACTTTCCACAGGCTTAAGCGCATCCTGTCCCACTGACATACAAGGCCGTCCTCTGCTACGCAGGTTCTGAGGCTGTGGACCACCCCATATGCTCCTTGATTTTGGCTTAGTCTCTGGGAGCGCTGCGGAGCCTGGGTTACTTGACACTGCTGTTCTTCCTATAGGGTTGCCATCCATCCCTTCAGCATCTTCAGTCTGTCCTCTTGGTACCCAACCCCAGTCCAATGGTTGGCTGTGAGTATCTGCGTTAGTCTGACTCAGATGCTGGTAGAGGCTCTCCGAGGACAGCCATGCCAGCGCCGGTCAGCACGCACATATGATCTCAGTAATAGTGTCAGGATTTGGTGTGCACACATGGGATGGATCCCAGGTTGGGCTAGTCACTTTCTTTCAGTCTCTGCTCCATTTTTGTCCCTGCATTATCTTTAGACAGGAACAATTCTGGGTTAAAAATTTTGAAGATGGGCAGGTGGCCCCCTGCCTCAACTAAGGGCCCTGTCTGTCAACTGGAAATGGTCTCTTCCAGTTCCATCGTCCCTCTGTGGGGCATTTCGGCTCATATCATCTGCATTGGACCCTGGTAGCCGCTCACATCCTAGGTCTCTGAGACCTAGAGGTTCCCCTGCCCACTAACCCTCACTGCTGCAGATTTTGATCCATTCTCCTGGCCCTCTGGGCATCCCTCCTGTCTCCCCCCACCTAATCCTGCCCCTCCTTTTCTCCCCTTCCCTCTCCTCTCCCACCCTATTTTCTCCCCTCCCTCTGCCTCCCTTATCAGTGGTATGTACTCACGGATAAGTGGATATTAGCCAAAAAGTTCAGAATACCCATGATAAAAACTCTCAGACCATAGGAATCCTATTAACAAGAAGGAAGGCTCAAGTGTGGACACCTGAAACCCACTTAGAAGGGGAACAAGATGGCTCGTCCTTAGCATCAGGAGCTGCTCTCTGCCCGAGGCAGCCAGGTGCTTCTCTGGACTAAAGCATGCCGTTACCAACTGATACCCATCTGCCTATAAAAGGAAAGAATTGGTCAGCTGCTGGTGTAGGAACCATTCTGAATACTGACAATCTTCTCCAGTCCAGCTTTCTTCTTGCAGTAAACACAGCTACCAAACAGGCACAGCCTAGCCTTATGGGTCCTATGGTTCAAGAGCTGGTCAGTTCTGGTAGCACCTGGTGCCCTAAATCAACTGTTACATACAGAACCAGGAGGAAATGTTCATAGAATCTTTCAAAAAAATATTTTTGAAAGCACCAACCTGACAGACTTTTTTCTTTTGTATCAAACATTTCATACGTTTCTATGCACCCTCTTGGGAAAGAGCAAGATGATGCTAATTGAACTTGTTTAAGTGACAATCACAGAGACAGGTTTTGACATGGTTGACTTTTTTTTCACAAGAGTTGCAGTTTTCATTATGAGAAGAGAGTAGACTGCTGGCATGGATGGATGGGTTTCTGGCTTTTATTTCCACCAAAGCTGCCTGTATAGGCTGAGCTGGGACTGACACTCAGAAAACACTTTTGAAATGGTAATGTATTTACCTTCACCACAGGGATAGCTCTGTTAGAATCCCTGCTGGAGCTGATGAGACTGTTTTTACATCTTAAAGGAGAATCTAATTACTAATCTCCATGCTGTCCTTTTGAGATTACAGACGACAAATACTCCATAAACCAACCTCCAAGTCAGTACAGCAGCTTTGGAAAGAATGGAAGAGAGCTAGCTGCCTTTAAGAAAACCCAGCATCTATAAAAAGAGGTGGATCAAAAGTAGACGCCCGATCACACACCCACGGTGGTTGGGCTGACAAAAATAGCCACTCGCACAGATTTAGTTCACTTCAATGTCAGGCTTTCCCTCCAACCACCCTGCCTCCCTCCCCACCTCCATCTCCTTAACCGATCTCCATGGTGAATTCAGCTCAGAGAGCAGGTGCCTCAGTCCTCCGCACCAACCGCTTCATCAGCTCCATGAGAAACTGCATTTAGATACACAGCCAACCCAGAAGGCTCTCCCGCCTCCCTCCCCCGCCTCCCTCCCCCTACTCTCACCCTCCTCCTTCCCCCCTCCTCCTCCTCACTGTCTAACGACCACCTTGCTGGCTCAGGATGGCTTTGTAGTGCTGACAAGCAGCGCGCACGCATGTCGCAGGCGCTGGGCACTGTGCAGAACACTTCACATTTTACATCACTCAGCCCTAGACAGTCCGACGTCACAGCCATGCTTCTTATTTTACCCACAAGGAAAGGAGGGCTCAGACAAATTACGCATTCAAAAGCACACATTTAATTAGTGGCAGAACAGACTCTGACCCTTTATGATCAAGCAGGCCGTGTGTTCAGCTCTTATGTTCTGCTGCTTCCTGCTTGGACAAAGCAAGGAATGTTCAATACACACGCTGCCAGGGGGGCCTTGCAGGAACGCCTGCTATCTACAGCCCTGCGGTGTGTCTCCGCTCAAAATCCAAATTCACTATTTTATCTCACTTCTATTTAGAAAAACAGATGGTAAGTAAAGAATAAAATACACAGAGATAAGAGCGTCGTTCCAACTTCAGTGGTATGGAAAGGGGGACCACAATGAGAGCACACAGCACAGCCATGCTGAGCGCTGTCAGTCTGTCTACAATGTCTCTGCAAGCTAATCAGCGATATCTTGTTTGCAGGGCCTTCCTGCCCCCGTGCTGCCTTCTCTCAGGCTCTAGTATCCCCTCCCTCCCTCCCCTCTCTCCCGGACACATTCTCAATTCATGCCTCATCCATTCCATTGTTTTATAAGCACCTTCAGCACGCCAGCTGCAGTGCCAGGTAGTGGAGAGAGGCAGACTACATTACTGTTCCTACAATGCTCACATGTAGCTGGGGAGACAGTCACAGACAGGTGGTAGGAGGAACAGGGCGAGATACCTACAGCCAGGACATCATGAAACCTACACAAGTATAAAATGCTGTTATGTGTGCTCTTTAAAATCTCCAAAAGAACTACTTAACCAGTTCACAGGGATAAGCCATGTTCCTGCGGATGACTACCCTTCTCAAGGCCACTGAAGAAGAAGCCTTATTTACATACCCCGCACCTTGTAAATATGAGCTCCTTAAGACCCTTTTCGTGGAGGTCCTTGTGTGGGATGCTTGGTATGAGAAACCTTTTTGATTTTGATTTTCTGGATATATCTGTATACATATAAAATGTTGGTAATGGTCTCAAGCTGAAACACTACATTCACTTCTTTTATGTGTACCATTCATACATATAACATAAAGGTAATTCATATAATATTTTCAAATTTATCCTTGATAATATATGCATGAATACAATATTAGGTGGTATTTCAAATGATGTTATATAGCAAACAAATTTTGTGCATATTGAATCATCGGAAAGCACATGATAAACTTCAAAACAGTAAACGATGTCTGATTTTGAAGTTTTTCAGAATTTGGGCTGGGGATACTGAACTGTACTTATTATTTCAACTCACCAGTTCTTGCAACACAAACTGTCTTGAAAATAACAAGCACCTGGCAAGCAACTGACTTTGTTAGGCCTACTGGCTAGCCATGTACAAATGCCCAGAACAAAGAGTGACCAGTAGTGTCAAATGTCTCCTAGAAGCTTGTGGGCCACACCCAGCAGGGCCACCTCCCAGCAGTGGGGTCAGGTGGGCATGAAGACCTGACAGTTTATCTCACGGCTTATGAGATAAGGCTGATCCGGCCCAGGTTCCCAAATCCAGCCTGGAGTAGGAGCTTATCGATTCAGGTACAGTGTGGCTCACAGGTCCTAGCTATGGAGTCCCTCCTTCCAACTAAAGATACGCCATTGACTGTATAATAATCAGGTAGATAAGCAAATAAGGACGCTACAGAACAAAGAGCTCAAGGCTAGCAGAAAGAAAGAAAACATTTTTAGCAGGAAATGAACAAAGCACCCTGTACCAGAGAGAACCTACTTGACAACTTCCAAATGAGACATCCTCCTGGCATCCACAGGGGAGGAAGAATCATGAGAGAGCTCACATCTAACTGTGGGAAAACTTCTTCCATTCTGCAAAGATGAATTAGCTAAACTCATATGTGAGACCAGCTGCCACATGGGACTTGGGCAGATACAGTCTACAGGCAACTGTCTCATAAAAGCCTACGTGGCTTGAGACAGAAAAAAAAGAAATAGTCAGGAAAGAATCCAGCCAGCCAGGTATGACACTAAAGAATCAGAATTTCTAAAATTAATGATCAGTGCAGACACAGAGCACTGCTATTCGAGGTTCTCTGGCATGCCTTGGCTTGTAATATGTTTCTCTGTCATCTTGGCTCATTGCTCATAGCTTCCCTGAGCAGAGCTAACCTCCTCACATTACATTGCCTGGCTGAGAAAGTGTGATGTGTTCACACTCGGGCTGGCTCTTGCGAGTGAGGAGACACTATGCTACATCCCAGTATTTATCCACGAGGAAGTGGCCTTGCTTAAGTAGCTTCCTAAATTGGTACCTTTTATGCTAAGCTTCTTTCTTCACGTTTGTCTAACAGTTTTAAAAGGACAGCAAGCAACACTGGTTAATGGGAAAAAATCTTTTGGCGTGTATTTCCATGTTTAACATACAATGATGATTGATGTTCAAAATTAGTATTGCTAGATTCAAAATACTTTCCAAATCATTATAAGAAATTAAATTATTCCCAGTATGTATTTTGTCTTCTGTATACTTTATGTATATGCTAATTTTAAGCAAATGGTAGACTATTAACGTTCAGTGTGGCTTCCTTGTAAGGGAAGCACTCAAGCAGCAAGGCACCTTTTCCTTTAAAATATGGGATGATATACACCCATTGCCAGATGCTTTCTTCTTTATTTTTCCTCATCCCCACTAACCCATCCTTCCATTCAATCCACCCCATAGTCTTATCATTTAGAGAGATTTTCTGACAATTGCATCGGAATCATGAAGAGTTCACATCTTTATGGGTGTCACACATGACACAAAGGAGAAAGTGGATTTGGCTGGAGGGTGAACAGTGGCTTCCTGGAGAAGAAAGCTACATGTAGTATCACTGGTTTTATAAAGTAGAATATTCTTTTTGTTTTAGCAGCAATGAAATGACTCTAGCTTATGTCAAGTTGACATAAAACAGGATACTAGGTCATAAGCCCTAGGGGAACAATCTCCCACTGTTATCTTGGTAAGTGAACACAGCAGCAGTAAAGTGATTGCTAATGACATATTGCCGTACTCAAAGATCAGTGTGTAGCTCAGACACATCAGAGAAACTTCTTGCAGTAGGTGATAATTTACAGAGACCCACAACTGGACAACACTCATAGAATAAGAACAAGAGACTTTCGAATGCTTAGTCCTAAATAGGAGATTTATGTCAAGGATTAGGAGCTACACTGAAGAAGAGGGAGAACGAGGCTCAGGCGTCCCTTATCAATGCAAAATAAATGCAGTGTTTTAGTTTGAGGTTGTGTGTGTGTGTGTGTGTGTGTGTGTGTGTGTGTTTTAAGGGAGAATATGCAGAATTGGGTACATAGGGAGGAGGGGGAAGATGTGGGAAGAGTTGCAGACAGTAATAAATATAATCAAAACAAATTTCATGACATTCTCAAAGAATAAAAAAATGTTAAGAAAGTAAAACAAACAAACAAACAAACAAACCAACGGACCAATGTCATAGCGTTGGGGAACACTCCTGGCAGAATAGCACACATCACAATTTACAAGACACACAAAAGCCCATCATAAATGTCTCCAGCACTTTCTGTTGGTTGAGTCATACATTTTTGTTATCTTTCACATTTAAATATTTTTTATTAAATAGGGTAGCAGAAGGCTAATTATATACTGTGTTTACCAAAATGCCATGGGGTGAGAATTCTAATTATGCAGGTGACCCATCCACACTGGGAGTCAGAGAATGGGTAGGCGCAAAGTCCGAGCTATTGTGTTCTTTATCTAGTCCAGCGTGATTCCCAGGATGCACGTGTGTCTTGGGTTCTGTTTACTGAGAAGGATACTGGTTTGTATGCACGGCCTGGTCTTTGTGCTGTCCTTTAGTTGACATTTGCCCAGTACTGACTTTTTAGTTGTTACATTTATAGCACTAAAAACTTTATCTTCAATTCCCCTTGCATCTTTTGGAGAATGCTGTCTTCTAAGAATGCTGTCTCTGTCGCCCAGTCAGCTTACTTGATACTTTGTTGCCCTGTCTGCCTAGAAAATTCCTCCTGACTCGTCTGAGCCTGCCTTAGTGTTACACTTTTCTACAGTGTTTCTTGTGTTTCTATCTTTTTTTGCCTTACAGGTAGAGCAATGAATTAATTATTAATTCACATAATTGTGATATCATTCCTAACATGAGGCATGCTATATTGGAAGAGAACACTATGGGGAAGTGAATCACGATTTTCTAGATCTACTATTCCTGCAGGAGTGTAACAGTCTGATTTTTCACTTTTGAGCAGTATAGTGCTTGCCAGAATATGGTGTATAGAAGTATTCATTGTAATTTCATCAATCAATTATTTGCTCTTCTCTGATTGCCACTTAGGGGACATTTATTGAATGTCAGTTAAAATGTATCCATTACTTGTACAGCATGGGATTAGGCCCAGGGAAACAATTCGGAAGGCAGCATTAGCAGACACGAGAGTTGGGTTTCTTCATCTGCCTGCTGTCAAGTTTACCTGAGGACCACACCACTAGAAAGCAAAGTACTACATATCATACAGCTTTTGATGCAAATAATCTACCATTCATGAGACTAATGTTCAACACTCTCCCAGTTAAAAACTGAGTGGAGACGTCAGAACAGAGTCACGAAACAAGAACAGGGCTACCAGGGACAATTCTGGAGGGGTCCTGAGATGGGACAGGAACTGGCCTGTCTGGAGGAGGGGTCCTGAGATGGGACAGGAACTGGCCTGTCTGGAGGGGTCCTGAGATGGGACGGGAACTGGCCTGTCTGGAGGGGTCCTGAGATAGGGCGGGAACTGGCCTGTCTGGAGGGGTCCTGAGATGGGACGGGAACTGGCCTGTCTGGAGGGGTCCTGAGATAGGGCGGGAACTGGCCTGTCTGGAGGGGTCCTGAGATAGGATGGGAACTGGCCTGTCTGGAGGGGTCCTGAGATAGGGCGGGAACTGGTCTGTCTGGAGGGGTCCTGAGATAGGGCGGGAACTGGCCTGTCTGTTTTGCTTGGTTGCTCAGCCACAGCCAGTGGCTGGTTAAGGGGCAATCCATTTCTGCCTGAGAAAACTGCATTCTGCTTGGGTAGTTTGGAATTGGTTTTCCTCCATCCCGAATGAGTTGAGTTTCCTTTGCATTTTGGAGATACATAATCTTGGCATTTACATAAAGCACAGAAATGCAAAAATGTATTGCTGAATTGTTATTTATATGCACAGTTCAGAACTCTAACTAGCTTATTAAAAGCTCTGGTACAGGTTCCTAGAAATAAGGACCTGATAATTCCTTTCTTAGACAATGTTTTAATCCATCACTGGTGTTTTTGCAGTGTTTTCCACTCTCAGCTTATGACTCCTGCTTGATTCTCTGCCACTTATACTTCTGTGAATTTATGTACCATCAGCAGTGGCCCGTGGAGTCTATGAGATCTCGTCCTTTCTCTTGCCTCTGGTTACTCCAAACATCTTGTGATGGTAAAAGAGATCATCACCCCTAGAAAGGTTTCAACCCTTGCCTTGATAACTGGGTATAGATTTGCAGATAGCTCAAATGAAAGTCTGGATAATAGGATTTCATCTATGAAAAGGGTTAGAGGCCCATATACAACAAATCCATAGACTGGCAGCTAATCCATGCAAGCTACAAGATTTCTTCTATTTAGCAACACATAGAGAAGTAACAATATGCTCTATGATAATGGGCTCTATGTTACAGAAATAGCAAGGGACAAGTCTTGGTCAGTGACCTTCCTGCAAGAGTCAAATTGAGAAATACAATTTACTTTTTGTGTTCTCTTTAAGTTTTATTGTATATGTAATTGACAGATTAGAGTCATATTTATAGGACTAATGTCATATTTTGACAAGTGTTTATGTTATGCAATGATCCAATCAGCCTAATTAGCACGTTCTTTTTCTAGATTTGCAGCGTTGTTGCTAAAAGATTGGATAGGCAGACGAAACTTCTAAGCTGTAGAGTAATGAATTAAATGGGTGAGTGCCCCCGGGGAGGGGGGGTTACAGTCCAGCTAGGTAAGTATGGAAATCCTGATCAGACCTGGGAACAGTGCGGTCTCTGCAGCCTCTGTCTGTATCGTTTCAGTCTCTAACATCTGCTCAGTGGAGAAACATTCTGCTGCGGCATGCTCGGACACCTACCACTCTCCCATCTTATTCATCTTTTTATCCAATGAGCAAAGTTATCAGGGAAGTTGGCAAATGGCCAGTGATGAGAGAGAAGGAAAATGAAGAGAAAGAACATCCGTCTATCAGGGAGGAGCCCTGGCTGGGGTGCTTTGAACTGTCCCGAGGTCACCAGGAGGCTGCTGGCTACAACAGCTGGACTCAGCCTTTTCAGAGCAGACTCGGGTGTACATGGGAACGTTTGGACCAGCTCTTCCCTTTGGTGTCAGCCTCTGAAGTAGGGACCAGTTCATTAGCAACAAAGACAGCAGCGTGTCTCTTAGTTGAGTTCACTGATTATAAAAGTATAACAATGTTCAAAATTCAGGATTTAGATCATGCGGTAGAAAATAAAAGACAAGAAAAATAACTTAGAGATAATTATTCACATTTTGATCTATAATGCTATGCTCTCTTTTTTAAAAGTGGTATGTTTTGTGTATGTACATATCTATATTAGTTCCTAAGTTTTATAGGGAAGGAGAGAGCTTTCTTAAGTTGTATAGGTATTGGTAAGCTGTTTACGCACCTGTAAACAATCCTAATGAAACTCACTGAGTTATAAACAAAAAAGAAAAAGTGAAATTAGAAGGAGGTGATTTGGGAAGAGGAAGGGAATCAGCATTAGAGATGGAGGGACAGGAGAGAATCATGGGCTGACTATGATGGAAGTCATTATATATATATACATGTATGAAAATATAATGAAATTCATCAGGTTGTATAATTCATATATGCTCATCAGAATATTCAAAATATAGTTTAATGCTGTTCTAGAGTCTGCTTTGTTTTGTTTTGTTTTGTTTTTCCAGTTAAATGTCACAAACATTTCCCCATACTCCAAGTTGGTTAGGGAATAACTGTAACTGTCTAGAAATCTGCAGAAGCATTTGCACCATTTACTGAATCTATATTCTGCACTTAGATATTGATCATACTTGGCTCAGGCTGCTCTAGTCAATTGTGATAGAGTGAGCAGGCTGAACAACAGGAATCACTTTCTCACTGTCCTCAGTACAGAGACCAGGGTGCCCCCACTGTCTGGGTCTGCTGAGGGCTCTTTGCTTAGCTTTAGGTGGACATTTTCTCACTATGAGAGTACATGGTGTAAGATGGGGACCTTAGGTGGTTTCTCACAAGGGTGCTAGTGAGAGACTTGCTGTTGCTGCATTAGTCAGCTCTAAAGGGGTAGTGCTGACAGTGGTGTGTGTGTGTGTGTGTGTGTGTGTGTGTGTGTGTGTGTAATTTATTAGTATGGCTTGAAGGTTGGTCTGGGTAGTCAAACACAAAAGCCAAGGGTCCGACTTGTTCTGTTCATGAGACTAGATGTCTCAGAGGTCCCAATCTGGTGCTGGTGTCCAAGAGAATTTCTAGAGAGTTGCTGGTCTTCAGTCTACATTGGAATCCTGAAGAAGTAGGTTCAAGCTCCAGAGATTGTCTCAGGAACAGAATCAATGAACTTTCCAGAAAGAGGGAGAGAGAGAGAGAGAGAGAGAGAGAGAGAGAGAGAGAGAGAGAGAGAGAGAGCAGGCGAGCAAAAGCTTCCTCCTCCCATGTTCTTTTATGTGGACTGCCACCAGATCTGGCTCAGATGTAGATTTAGTGTGGCTTTTCCCAACTCAAATGATTCAGTCAAGAAAATCGCCCTCAGGTGTGCCCAACTGCTTGTCTTTTAGATGATTCCAAAGGTAGTCAACACTGACAACCAAGATTAGCCAGAGTCTTCACTGGACACTCATCAGGGCCATAAATTACCCCTAGACATTACTCTGTAGAAAACACTGTACAAACAAGAAATGGATCCTTCCTTCCTTCCTTCCTTCCTTCCTTCCTTCCTTCCTTCCTTCCTTCCTTCCTTTCTTAACATTTATATTTCAAGTGTTATCCCCTTATCCGGTTTCCCCCTCTCCCAGAAACCCTCTTTTCTATCCCCTCTCCCTGCTTCTATGAGGGTGTTCCCCCACCCACCTCCCCACCCTTAATTCCCCTACACGGGGGCATCTATCAAACCTTCATAGGAAGAAATGGATACTTTTGCTCCTAAGGATTTCCCAGTCTCAGCAGAAGGGTGAAAAGGGTCAGGCTCATAGACAGCAGGAGCAGAAAGAAGCAGACTTCCTTTCACTGGCCACAGAGAAGTATGTTTTCAGCAGACGATTTCACCTCAGGATATCTTGGTCCTTGCTGCCAATTTGCCTTCTAAAAAGCATCTAATGTTTCTACACTGGGTGGAACTTAACCTTTAGTTTACTTTAGTTTAATTTGGGAGCATTCTGGAGGGGGTGTAATAAAACACAGATGCAAACCAAAGTATGATTTTACCTTTTTTTTTTTTTAACATAGCTTCCTTTTATAGACAGGAGGAATGATTGATGATATTTCCCAAGATAAAACTTGCTCTTATCTGAAATTCTTGGGACTAAATATATTTTATATTTAAATATTTAGGGCTTTTTCTTTTTCAATATTTCTTTTCCTTTACTTTTCCTTTCTTCTCTCCCCCCTCTTTTCCCTCCATTTTGATCTTGGAATAAGCATATATATATATGTATATATGTATATATACATATATATACATATACACACACTCACACATATGGACACATCGTAGGGATGAGAGCTAAGATTAAACACAAAACTCACTCCCACTTTATGTACATTTTTGCACAAATCCTGAAGGTAATTTAATATAATAGATTTCGTGTATATGCATTCTGACTATAATTCAGAAATTTGTAAGAAATCTGGTCTAGATTTTCCATTGGTGGTATCATATCATATTCATGCACAGTGTAGATTAGGAAGCATGTTGGGTTTTATAGCTAGGATGTTCAGCAAGGTTTATCATATTAGACATTATGTTAATTCCACGTTAGTTATTATATTAAGTCCACGTGCTTATATTATCTCAGGAAATTGTTTTTTGTTTCTCCCAACTGTGTTATGTGGCCGGATGGGCCAGATTTGTCAAATATTAATGTAAGGAGACACAGAATATTTAAATTTTAGATAAAGAACATAATTTTTAAAATGTAACTGAGATAGATAAGGACATAACTGCTCCCTCTGTATGTATGTGTGTATGTATGCATGTATGTATGCATCCATGCGTGTATGTATGTATATATGTATGTATGTATGTGAGTGTGTGCAGAGAATGATTAGAATTGTCTGGTAAGGAGAGCCTTTCTTGTAGGAAAATTGGCAGGGTCTTTGCTTGCACATATGTCTGTCTGCTTTGGACAGGCAAGCCCTTTTTAGACAAACTTCACTGTGTGTTCCCCCACCCCCCTAAGAAAATTATACTCTAACTACAAGGACCACTGAATCCAGGACTTGTGCTTCAGAAGGCCTTGCTATAGTCAGGATGGCTCCAGGCACTGTTTGCTAGCTTGGTATCATGGTCTCTGTATGCTCAGTGACCTGATCACCCTGTAACTACTCTCCATGTGGATGGGAGAAAACCTTTACAGTAGCCCAACAGAAAGCCTGTGATTGGTTCTGTGAGTCTAGTGCTCGGTTCATAAGCAAGGCTTAAGATTGGTGGGTATCTAAGGCTTGTGATTAGTGGATCTAGAGGTCTAGCAACTACTGCAAGACTGGAATTGTAAATGTGTCTTGCCTCTTTTTAGCTGTTTGAATAGTTTCTCAGTTTCAGGATCAGTCAGGAAGCCTTCTTCCCTGTATACTACTCCTTGATGTTATCATCATCATCATCACAACCACATCCATCCATCCATCCATCCATCCATCCATCCATCCATCCATCCATCCATCCATGCACCCACCTACCCATCCATCATCATCATCAATCATTGCTGTTGTTTATGTCTATTTAGTATGTGTGGCCGGTGATGGGGAAGGACACAAGACATGGTGCACCTGTGGAAGTCATAAGACAACTTGCAGACTTTACTCTTTCCTGTCATGTGAATCCCAGTGATAAAAGTTAGGTTTTCCAGCTTGGGAAAATGCTTTAATGTGTTGAGTCATTTCTAAAGCCCTATTTCTTGGTGTTATAACTTTAAGATCCACCGAAAGTTTCTCTCCAATGGTGTTTTATTGCCTGCTTGTGTCGTTATAATGGAAGTAATGGACTGGGTTGGTAACATCAAAAGCAGATGCGGTCCTAGACTTCCAGCCTTAAGAACCAGGCAGCAGTAGCGAGAAGGCGGCTGGTGAGTGATTTCTGAGGCTAAAAGCTCCCAGACCCACCAGGGGTATGAATGGTTGGCTTGCTTACTTAATAGACAGAAGATCATGGAAGCACTTCAGAGGGGACTAGGGTCAGAGACTGTTAAGAGATCAAAGACTGTTGAGATGCCAAAGGTGAGAACTATAATAGTTGTCGAGAGCCACCAAAGGTTAAGATCCAGGCCATGAGCTCAGAAGCTATGGACTAGCCATTTGATGGTGGTTCCTAGTACTTAAACTCAAGGCCTTGAGAAACAGACCTCTGATTTAGCCCTGAGAGCTCTAAGTCTCTGGTGTGGAAAAATTAAAACAATAACCTGGTTATCAGGACCTACAGCTATGAGGCTCTGGACTTCTAAAGCCCATAATTTACTGACTTGAATGTCTAGTGATTCAGTGTCCAGGTTCTGCAGCTGGGCCCATAACACTCTAGTCCACATGATCTTATAGTCCTAAGCATCTGGATCTACGAAACCAGCATCTATGGATCCTCCACTCAAGAGTTTAGGACTGGTTGTGGTCCTTCATCTATTTTTAATTTCTATTCAAAAAAGCAAAAGGATTCTTGACCTATCTCCAAAATAAGTATGGTATATAAATTATCTGAGACATGTATGCATCAAAAATCATTATTGATCTTAAATTCAAATTTAACAGAATACAATGTATCTGTTTTGGACAATTCTACAATACATGACTCATGTTTTGCTTTCTAACTTGTAGAATGAAATAGCCAGAAATGAAATTATTGAAGGTCCTCTTGTGTGTCTTAAAAGATCTGGTGTCCACAAATTATGGCATTAGTTCTTCTTCAATGGTCAGCTTCAAAGTCTTATGGTATATTTGGCTTAGCTTCTTTGTCTTCAGTTTGATTTAAAAGTTTTCCAAAATAATACATTCACTGTTTTTCATCTGGAAGCCAAGACACACATTAAGTGGAGAAATATCTATACAATTGGCATTGAAATATTAATCTGCTTAAAGATTGATATTCCTGGGCATAACCACTCACTCATATTTAATTTACAGAACTGTGGGTACACCATAAAACACAAGGCAGACAGTGACATGTGATATCCTTGTATCACAAGATTACAAAATCAGACCACAGTGCTGTGGGGGCTTCTTTGTCACAGCAGGGGAGCTGAAAGAATAATTAGGACAGAAAGTAGGGAGTTTGGACTCAGGCAAGGGTTTCTTAGTTTCTAACTGAAGCAAAAAAGGAATATTACTTTCCTAGTACTAGATCCAAACTTTCTGATCCAATAGATGGTGAGAAATTATGCCTTATCTAAAGTGGCACCATGGAAGCATGAAGGGACCACGGCAGAAATATGTGCACAGAGAGGATGCTCTGCTTCATAAGGCTCAGCTAGGGCTGCTGTCAATATGAAAACCCTGGTTTAGAAAATTCTGGGTTTTGGCCCCTGTGAGGCCTACAAAATTCTAATGTTTCTTCCTCTTAGAAGAATATTCATAAGATTTTGAGTCAGAAAACATGATAACAATATTGGCTCTTTTGCACTTGAGGCATTTGGGTTGTGAGAATGGGGAAGGAAATCTATCTGATATTTGAGGCTTATGCATGATCAAGTACTATGTTCTAGGTAGAGGGTGGACTGACTCCAGGAGGCTGAGCCAGCTCTCAGGTGACTATGGAGCCTACTGGGTTTTCGTGGAAGATAGAGAACAGAGTAGGGCTTTCTTTCGTTCCAGAGACCAGCACAATGATTACTTCTAGTGAGAAACACTTTTCAAACGTTGAGGTTTGCAAAGGGGTACTTTTTATACTAGAACTGAAGAAATCAGGTTGATTAACTCATTTAAGACAACAGGGTTTGGGTTTTAATGAATATGAAGACTTTGGATTTTTCACTTCAAGTGTTACTCCACTTAGTACATGTCATAGTTGAAATAAATATTTTGTGCAAAGCATGCTCCCATCATGCATTAATGCAATCATTCTGATGTTCTACTTAAAATGAGACATGGAGAGTGAATAATTGAAGGAAGATTTCACTTTTTTGCATTGCCCTTTCCAACTGCAATTTAATCAGCTAACCATTTCATAATAAAACTGTATAAGAAGGCAAACATTCCACATTATTAGACAGATTCAAATCAAATCCTTCTATGCTCTATCAGGGAAATGTTAATACTTCATGCAAGAATATGTGCTTTATACAATATCACTGATATCAAAGGAAAAATGGCACTGGTTCTAGTTAGGACCTTGGACAGTGCATTTTGGTGTGACTGGTGATAAAAAGATGGAGCTTTCTAGACACTGGGACCCAGAAAGTGTGGACAGGCATGGTGTATGCAGTGGCTTTCTCCAGACCAGGCACTAAATAAACTTGTTTATTTTTTAAATTAATAATATTGTATTTAATGTAGTTGACTGCATCAACAGATGTTCAGGGATATATCTTTCAATGTGTTAACCTTTCTGAAACACATAGATTTTCTTGGATTGTAAATGACTAGACCAAGGTAATTTATAATGTTCATGTAGCTATGACTATTTTATTCATCAACTCAATCAGAATGCATTGTGTATTAGTATCTCACCCAGTGTTGTGGTCTCACTGTGAAATGGTGCACACAGACCTGTGCATTTGAACACTTGGTCTTCAGCTTGTGGAGATCTTCTGGAAGGTTGTAGAGCTTTGCAGATCTATCCATGCTGGAGGAAATGGCTCACTAGGGATGAGCCTTCAGGTTTTATAGTGTGACCTCATTTCCTGTCCAGCTTTCTGTTGGCTGAATGCAGATGCCCTGTGATGGGCTGTCTTAAATCTCTGTGCTGCCGTGCCTTCCCTGACATGAAGACCTGTGTTCCTCAAACTGTGGGCCCCCCAAAATCCTGCATCATGGTTTTTGTGGTTAGGTTTGGGGTTTTATTTGTTTTGTTTTGTTTTTGTTTTTTTCACAGTAATAAGAGAAATAGCTAATATATAACGAGAAAGAATTATGGACACAATGCCTGGATAAAGGAGCTTACAAACACTGGTTATACGGTCCTTTCTTTAAGTGGCAACTATGACAGTTACTGTAGGGGGCAGACCTGCTGGACAGTGAGTAGGTATTGGCAAGGTGATGTTAGTGATGGTCAGAGTATTCTGAACTGAGAAATGGCTGGACAAAGACTCTGAACAGAGGGAAATGCCGTGAGTTTCTTAGACAAAGCAAAGCCTCTGTGTCTGGTGCAGAGGATGGGGAGAACTTGGGCAATGTGTGTCTGAGGCTATATTGGGGTTCTTTTGTTTTTTTGTTTTGCTTGTTTTGTTTGGTTGTTTTGTTTTTTAAAACTCTGTAGGCAATGAGAAATCAAAGCATTTCAAGGAGGTTAGCAGGTCGAAAGAACAGTTTTGAAGATCATTTTGCTGGCTACAAGCAGACTGACAAAGGCCACAGTAGATACAGATAGGATGGAGAGGAGGAAATGCTGCTGAGGTGGTGTAATGCCACAGCTTCACAGGTAAAAGATGGTAACAGGGATGTTATGGTTGAAATCTGAGGCACAAGGAGGAGACAACAAGAATCTGATGGTCGTTCCCAGGGAGCTGGTCGATGGGGCATGGGAACAGACGTGGGATGCCCAGATTGTGTCATAAAGACAGAGTGCTCAGGGCTCAGGAAATTCTGGAAATGAGAAGCAAGGCTGCTCCATGGAGAAGAGCGTTGCTTGGTGTCAGACAGCTTGCCATGGGTAGCCTGGAGGAACCATCCAGTCCCCTCACCAAGTGTTCAGTCTGGAGATCAGAGAAGGCACGTAGACTTGTTTGGTTCAAATTTCTATCTTCCAGATATATCAGCACAAAAGGGCTAACCATGTTTGCTTTTGAGGGCAGCAGTCAGGAGGGTAGAGAGCTTCAAGCCCCATGTCTGGTTCCAGAACAGCTCTGCTATGGGAAGACTCAATATTTTCACCTTTCACTGAGAGCAAAGGGGACAAGGGGAGGGTTGGACAAGCTGAAGGCACCCAGAGAATCACTGTTAGACACAATTAACAGTTATATACCGAGTCCCAGGGGGATATTTATGACGAGGACACAGCTGGGGAGATACATAGGGTGGGAGTGGCTGTGGAGACACTCAGGAGTTCTGAGAGGAGACAAAATAAGCTGAAGGGCTTTTTAAAGGAAGCCTTTCTTCACAGCAGAGTCTATAGACAGAGGCTGGGGAAGATGTGCTCTGAGGTTAATCAAGAGGAAGTCAAGGTCAGCTGATAAATTATGTAAAATAGCAAGACTCAGAGATGACTCTTCTACAATGACAAAACAGGAAGAAAGATAAATGTCATCCACATTGGACAACTATGTCCTGCTCTTTGAAAGCTCTTGACAGAGAGAGCCTCAGTAAAGTGGGCTGCCATTTTATTTCTGTCTAAGCCCTACGGCTTTCGACTTACTCATGCCTGGAGGCTCAATAACAGTGCTGTTCTGAAGAAGGCAACACAAGTATGTAAACTCACCTTCAGTGTTCACAGACTCTGCAGGAGCCCTTAGAATATCAGAGAACTGCAGGTGTATATAACAACATAGGGAAGCATCAGAAAGAGTGAATCAGACAAAGTTCAACAACTTTCAATGTAGAGGATTCAACTGTATTTAAGTGCAAAGTTAAGTTACCTGCCAGCCTTCACCCACTCTGTCCTAAGAAACCCCAACTGCCAGCTGCCCCCACCCTCCATAGCACCCCACAGTTGACTGAATTCTCAGAAGGAGAGGAGGCCCAGGTTTCTTATACAAGGTGATGTAGTTTTTGCATATAATCAATGCATATCCATCTGTATCCTTTAACTCACATCTAGATTATTTATAATATGTAATAGGATATAGATGATATGGAAATAGTTGTTACACTATGCGACAATAGGAAAGTTTTCATGTTCAGTATAGATGTAAATGTTTTTCTCAGATATTTTTTGATTGACTTGACAGATGCAGAACCAAAGAAAATGGAGGATCAATGGTACTACAAACTATGACTGTGTAAGTTGGGCCTGTTGGTGCCATTCTGTAAATCAGTCCTCAAAGAAGCTGTGGGAAGAGACTTGCAAGTTACTTGAGAAACTTTGTTAGACCCTCTTTCAAGAGGGGTGTGTTCACAGTGGCACCTCACCTGTTTACATGCACAAGGCCCTGACTCAGTCCTCAGGAAAACACACAACAAATTGAAGCCCAAACCAGAACCTGCCAGCAGGACATGGAGCTCACTGCACAGTGGTCAGCATCTGCCTATGGACTGTCCAGGGAATGGATAACGGAGCCCTGGTCCCTCACTGCATTGACTCCACTTAGTCCCCTGGGAAGTACTGCCTGAGGGATTAGGCACTTCCGGAATTGCATTCTGAGGACTGACCAGAGACTGGCTGTCTACTGTGTTTCCATTAGCCACTCCCCTCTCTGTATGCCTAAGACTTTCTAACAAAACTTCTTTTTACTGTGTTTTTTTGTTTCTTTGGCTCATTGTTTTACAATTAAAATAGGCTTCTCTCATTTCCCCCTTTTCCTTCTCCCCTTTCTTCCTTCCTTCCTCTTCCCTCCCTCCCTCTCTCCCCTCCTTTCCTAAGCTACTAAAGAACTATCAATGCTGGCTGCCCGGTCACATTCGTCTTCTTGTTAGACCTTCTGAGAGCAGAGGAAATGTTTACCCTCAAGCCCCAAAGTATCTTTCTAGTGTTTAAATGAAATGAAATCTCAGAAAGGTACACAATAACCTGGGCAGTTGGAAAACCCAGTGGTAAGATATATTTTAAAAAAAAGAAAGGAAATATATTCTGCTGGGTTAACTCTAGTCACTTGTTAGTTATCCAGACCTGTTTGTTAGTGTTTAATTACTAAGTAAACAGTAATAGATAGAACTGCATATTTTCAGCAGAAGTGATGAGAAAAATCCTTTATTCTATGTGTTCTTAATGACAAGCAAATTGAACATTTTTTGTATAATGTCCCTCTCCCAAGCAAACACTAGTATCCTCTATGTTTTCTATGAGTTGTTCACAAGAGCACAGGGCCTTATTGGGAGTGGAGTACTTCCTTCTGCATGTGGCTGCAAACATAGGTCATGAAGACCTCCAAAGTCAAAGAAAAAGGAATCCAAAAGAGTGATCCGAGAATAGTCCATTTATTGCTCAATGATAGGCATTTATTTTCAGGTTAACACATTAGCCGAGGAACTGGCTAGCTCCATCCACCTCATAGCCCCTGTTACCATTGCTGTCATGATTCCCATCACAGTACTTGTGGATGCCACACTCACCTCTAGGTGGGAGCAGTCATAACCGACTTTACTGCCTTATGTCCTGAGCCTCTAATTTCCTATATGCAAGTAAGAGAGAAAGTTGTCCTCAATTATATCCACTTTATAGGACAACTGTCACAATGCACAGTAGTTTCTTAGCATCAGGATGTTGGAGAATATAAGCTATAGCACAGATAAAGGTTTGTCTGTCATCCATGGCCCATAAACATCCAGTGCATCAGTTACATTTGCATTGCTGGTAGAAACAACCCAAGCCAGGAAGGGTTCCTTTGCTCATGGTTTCAGAGGGTTCAGTCCTGCACGAGAAAAGCATGACAGAGCAGCTCAGTTCACATCCCAGTGGGTGGGAAGTAGAGAAGCAAACACTCATCTCACTTCCCCTTCATCCATTTCTATCCTACCCAGGCTCCTGGCCCAAAAATGGCACCACGTGCAGAGCAGGTCTTTCAGCTAATGGGCTCTGAAAACGCCCTCACAGGAACAGGCCAGGCTCCTAGGTGATTCTAAACCCCGTTGAGAGAATTTTCAGTACACTCAACAAATTCTGACTCTTGCTATGCTATTGTTACAGAAGAAAACTATTAACCAGAGTTAACTCAGGCCATGGGACCCGTTCAGTGGCATCTGGCTTTCAGAGCTCGTCATTTGGCCAACTGTTTCCAATACATAACATGTACCACAGGGCAAGAGAGGGCAAGAGACTCACTAGAAAATAGAGTCCCTGAGTGAGAAGTGTTAGCTGTAATGGCACAGCCTGCCACAGCACCTGCTATGTTTTACAGACCTTCTTCTCCTGCTGCTTTCCCCACCCTGGTCTGAATTAAGCTTACTTATGAGCATACAGAATGAACAATATAGCATGAATTACTAGCATGTCTTTTCACAGATAATAGTTACCATTAGGTAAAGGAAAATTGAAAGGATTTCTAAGCAAATATTTACAATAATATACATAACACATTAGCTAAAGAATCAATAAAGACAAAAGAAGAATTAATTTCCTACATGATCCCATAAAGAGCATCATATTGGGTTTTGTAGGTGCTATGTCCTCTGTCAAGGCCTGAGGTCATCCTTGGATTGGTTTGTCTGGTTAATGCCTGTTCTTACCCCAGGTTGTATCATAAGGATATCATTTCCTTCTTAAAGATCTCCTATTACTATAGAAATCTTTTGCAGAGCCCTCCTCATAAATGCATATGGTTTTAGGAATCCTTTATCAGTGATTCTGTTAAACATTATCTCAGTTGCTAGTCTAGGTACCTGACTCTACAGTGTGCATGCACAGGCTACATGGGAACAATGGTCACCCTCCCATTGCAGGTAGCCTGGCATATGCTGGCAGGATGGGTGTGACTGGTGCTCACAGATATCACAGCTATTTGCTCCCAGACTCATGACAAGAGAGCACCTCTGGCCTCCTGTGATTCTGTTGCACTGTGTGGAGTGCTCTGGCCCATCAGTTGTAAGTGTACCACTGAGCCTCAGAGCAATCTGCTGTCATCACACTCCTCCCATAGATCTCCCCAGCTGTCAGGAGGCCATCAGCATCCCAGAGAGCAGAGGGCTGCTCTAGCATTCTAGATTCCGTAGTAAGGCCGATACCCAGCAGTCCTAAGTGGGCCCCAGTGGACACAACATCAAGGAGCAAGTCCTGGGCATTGAAGACCTTTATGATCAACACACTGGCTCATCCCGATACGTGAAGTTCATACCATTGACAAATGAGTAAAGAAGAAACAATACTGTGACCTCCCTGTCTACTTAAACTGCCTTCAGAGACTTTCAAACCCACCATGTCTTTCAGGGGAGCCTATGTTTTAGATTTTTAAATTTAGTTTCTTTTAAAAATCTCTGGTATAAGCAAGAATACATTTAGAAATTTGATAACTCTTGGTCAACAACTTCTTTGTAACTAAGCAGGGTAGTGGCATGCTGCAGTGACACAGGCAAGGCTGAAAGGCACTTGTGATTGCACTAGGCTGGCACCTTGTCCCGACCTATTGTCCCAGGCCACTGGAATCCCAGCCGAGAATGAGGGAAACTGTTACTATTATAGGAGGGTCTCCACTGCTCTTCCCAGCTACCTTTCCTTTAGTTTCTTCTCTTCTTCAACATGCGCGTGCGCGCGTGTGTGCGCGTGTGCGCACACCCACACCCACACCCACCCACACCCACACATGTGCTATTTAGATTCACAATACACATGTCTACACATATACGGCATATATATTCAATGCACATACATTGCATATTTATGTTTATATACACATGTGTATACACACAGAGCATACATATTTGTGCACATTTTATGTACATACACATATACATACAATACACACATTCACACACATACACACATACACACACACAAACACTACACCTACTTATTTTTTCCTGTTTCCAGTCATACTAAATTTCCCCAGTTATTTTAAACACCAAGTTCTTTATGCTGGTTCATTATTGGCTCTAGTTAGTGTCTTGGATAAACTATTCTTCATTGTCAAGTATTGAAGATTATGAGAAAATGTAGAAGAGACGGCTTTTATAACAAATTAGAACTATAAAGAGTTAAGCCACATCAAGGCACGTTTTGAAAGAAACCATAAGGTGAAACTGCCCATAAATTGTTAGTGGTTCTAAGGTGCTATTATCAAATTTAAGTAAATTATAGGTACCAGGACCAAAATTATTTCATTATTACTCTAAAATACTTGCCAGCTATCATGGGCCTGAGAACCTGCGGGCACAGGATGAAACATGCTGAGAGCATACGGGGAGGGGTGTTTCTGTGTCTGCTGGGATACGAAGCACAGACTGAGGACCCGGAGCACATCAGGCAGGAGAGGTGAGGAGACCAGCAGCTTTCAGTTTAGAGCCTCAGCTTTGACAGTCTTCACTGGGCAGGAGCAGTGCAGTTTTTCCCATGACAAGGGAAATGCTGCCATCCCACGGGTACCACTGAAGCAATATCTATCCATCTGAGACCCCAGCAATGTAATGAATGGCTCTATCACTATGACACTAGACCCGAGAGCATGAAATTGCCTGTATCATCATCGTCGTCATTGTCATCATCATCATCGTTGTTTTTAGAAATTTTACATTTTGCACAATTATAGCTTTTGTTTTGAGAACCTTCTTTTGTCCTTATTTTATGTTAAGAAAAGTTTAGAACACATCTTTGAGTCACATTAGAGGCAATAGGAAGAGACGGGAGATTTTTCTTTCATTCTCTTCCCTGTTAAGTGGGAAAAAATAGTATTCCTATTTCTGCCCCAACATATTTTACCCAGGAGTTTAAGCTCAAGCCATGGACAGGTTGATGAGAAGAGACAAAGGGCCAGTAAATAATGTCAGTACTAAGAGAGGGTGACATTATCCAAATGTAAACAATGTGTCACTTTTCACAGTATCTGCCTTTTTTATTAGCCACTCTGTACCACCTGGCAGGGTCAACGTTCAAGCTACACACTTGGTTCCTGACATCAGAAAGACGGATGAGCAATCCTGGGAGTCTGTGTTCTGAAGACTCTCAGGTCTTTAAGCCTACGGATAAAAATAGGATGAGACTAAGCATAACACCAGGCCAGGCTCTCATTCTTAAAACGATGACAGACTTTGGGACATGCTGCTTCTGCACAGGCAGAAACTATGGAAAACATTTGAGTGTGTGTCTCTAAGAAGACACAGGTCTGTAGTGCCTTCTGTCAAAGGAGAGCAAGGGAAAGGGCAAACTCTGGAGATGCTGAAACCAAAGCCTGAGAAAGTAATCACTCCCCACTATTCAAAGTGGGGCAGAGTGTCCAAATAATTACCGTAGGTGCAGAAAAGGCTTGCAAGGAGATTTGAGGCTTGTTCCAACACTGGATGAGGGAAGCATTAACTCTAAACTAATGCACCAGGACACGGCCTTCTCTGAAATCAATGACGATTTCACAGTCCACACTTCTCAATTGATTCTTCATCGCTCCACATGAACTCACTCCAGATGACCTCAGCAAATTAAAAGAACATTGCAGGTTCACTTCCATGAACCCTTTGCTGTTTCTCCTGCAAGTGTGCTCTTTGAATACTCTTCCAAAGAACAAAAGCAAACCAACAGTTGCAATCTTCATAAGAATCCAAGATTCTTCACAAACCCACTCGTTCCTGGTTTCTTCTCGCTCCAGTGGTGCCCTGAGATAGACCACAGCAGGAGAGCCTCTTGCACTTGGTGTCCCATTGAGATTGGCCAATGGCGCACTGGAGAAGCTCTGGCTGTGGAGAGCTGCAGGGGGCTGTGTGGATCTGGGTTATTCCCAAGGTCCCAGCTCCTGTCAGAGGCTGGGCACACAGTCCTCTCTGTAGATCTCCTCTGGTTTTGAGGTTGTGAAGAGAGTCTCACTACCCTTTCCAGCACCCCTCATCTTTCTCCATGCTGGCTTACACTCTCCTCACATTGTCCTCATTTGTTTCACATGCTCATTCATTATCCAGGACTAAAACCTTTGAAAATGAAGAGAACATTTCCTAGGTTAGATCTGGATGATTTGGAAGAGATGAAGAAAGAATGAACTTGAATGAGGATATCAGTAAACCTTATTTATATTGTTTTTTTTCTCTTAGGAGGTATGGCATTTTGAAATTTGCGGTAAGCTCTTCATGGGGTATAGATGCTTCTGGGACTTTGACAAAAGTGGGACCATCATTGCACAGACATACAGGGGCTGAGGCTGGGTATTCTGATATTCAGACTCATTTTTCTGTAACTCCATGTTTCCTCTTATGCAATTTCACACTTCATGGAATTGAAAAATATAAACAAAACAAATAACCAAACCAAACAAAACAACTGTGCCTAACCATCAATAATCACATAGCTAAAGAGAACTACAAGGGCAATTAGGAGCCTCCTTCCGAAGGTAAAGATATTCACCAGACATTCCTTATTCCTTTCTGGGATCCCCAAAACTAAGGTTGAGCATGAAGAAGCTAAATCAGAAATTCCAAACAAAGTCACATTCTGTCTGGGCAAGTTATCGTATCTGAAACTCTGAAGAAGTTTAGTAAGGAAAGTTGTGAAATTACTTTCTCAGGATGTCTTTGCAATTGGGGTTCCTGCTTCTCTGGGATCTTTATTTCTGACTTCCTCTGAAGACAAAGCTCTGAGATCAAATAACTTCTCAAGTTCCCTTTATAGCCTATAAAGGACAAATCAACATCAAGCTTTAGAAAGTAATGCTTACAAAGGGGTCCAAATTAGGAACCCTCTGTGAAGAAGTAGACAGAGCAACGGGAAAGCAGGTGAGCCACACATGAGCAGAGTCTTGACTCTAACTGAGAGGAGGATGGAGTCTTCAGAGGATTTCAGGCTTACTTCAACAGACCCCACCCACCAACACGCACATTGGACCATGCATCTCTTGCTTAGCTCAGTGGGACGGCTCTGAGATATGTTGTCCATCCTCTGGGAGACACATGGGCACTATCTTGTCCCTTAAGAAGCCCTCAATGAGTCTCTTGCTTTGCATTCCCAGGAGTCTCAGTCTGGCTGTCAGATACATATCCTCTCAAGTCAAAGGCCCCTATCCAGTGCAGCTCTCCCTCAAAGCCTATCAGATAACCAAACCGGGTGACTTGCCTTTTCATTCTGTCCTGGCCTTGGAGGCTCTCCCTCGGGCAGTCTCCGGCTTCTGTCCTTCTCCAGCCAAGCCTGTTGTCAGTTCCTTGTGTTGGGAGCATCGGCTCCAGGGATAGGCTTATTCCCTTAAATTCCCGGCCTGTATCTCTATCAGGAGCCATGCCTCTGACTTCTCTCCCCGCTTCTGAATTGTAGTAACTTGCTTAGCCCTTTCAAGACTTTCTGTTCTCCCCCTTGAGGGTATTTGTAGGGCACCATTACCTGCCATTAAACTAGTGGTTCTTAACCTTCCTAATATTGTGAACCTTAAATACAGTTCCTCATATTGTGGAGACCCTAACCATACAAGAGTTTTAATTCCTGTTTTATAACTGTAGTTTTGCTACTGTTAGGAATTGTAATGTAAAGATCTGTGTTTTCTGATGATCTTACGTGAGCCTCGTGAAAGGGTTATTTACCCACAGGTTGTGAACCACATCATTAGATGGTAAAAAAAATATTCTCAGGTTGCACATATATGTCAATTCTGTGGCATCTAAAGGTGTCTCCTCCTTTATGTTGTCCCCACCTAACATTACCCCAGAGACTCATTTTTCACATGTTCTTGTCTGCTTAGTTTTCCAGCCTTCCTCTACCCTTGAAATCTTCATGCTTGTTTTCCCACTGCCTACAAAACTACCTCACCACATCCCCAGCATGTAGAAGGAGCATAGCCCTTCGGCCATATGAATGAACTGACAGTAGTATTTGTTTCTTTCCAGGTATGTAATATCTTCCTTTCACCAGATAATCTGAGATTATGTTTCTTCACGTTCAATTAGGTCAACTCGACGGGACTGTGACTAGGAATTACTTGGCTGAGTTGGGAGATGTGGGAGGGGTAACCAGGGAGAGCTAAGCAATATCACAGAAGTTGCATGCAGCAGAAAGGGGCTCTGTGAGAACATGGTTTCCTGGGATAGTAAATCTATGAAGGGTCATGTGTTGAAGACATAATCTCCAAACACTGTTGATTATATTTGAGATGAGACATTGGGGAAGATAAGTCAACTTAAAGTCGTGAGGCTAAGGCACCTATGAGCAATGACTTTCAAAGGAGGAGAGAGACAAGCCGGCAAGCCTGCTTTCTCACCGCCTGATGCCTCTTGCCATGCTGTGATGCAGCAGAAAGGCCCGCACCAGAGCAAGCACCTGGACACTGGACTTCTCAGCCTCCATACTGGGAGAAGTAAATTCCTGTTCTTTGTAAATGATCAAGCGTCAGGTTATCTTATAGTGATAGAAGAAGTACTAAGGGGCTGGAGAGGTGGCTCAGTGGTTAAGAGCACTGACTGCCCTTCTGAAGGTCCTGAGTTCAAATCCCAGCAACCACATGGTGGCTCACAACCATCTGTAATGAGATCTGATGCCCTCTTCTGGTGTGTCTGAAGACAGCTATGATGTAATTATATATAATAAACAAAGAAACAAACAAATAAATAAAGGCTCGGCCCTGCTTGCTTTGGCTGGGTGAGGTCATGTTTTTTTTTTGTTTGTTTGTTTTTTGTTTTTAAAGAAGTACTAAGAGTCATGTCTAGATTCCCAGTGTTTGGGGATCACTCAAATACACCCCTTGATTTATTTTGAGACTTGTGCTGTATTCTTGAGTGCTAGATAAAAGTGTGCTGCTAAAGACAGATTTTTTTTTCACAAATATAGTATGTATCCTCTGTCTGCTATAAGTACAGGGATCATGTCATGTTTTATGAAACACACACACACTCACACACACTCACACACTCACGCTCACACACACTCACACTCTCACACACACTCACACACACTCACATACACACACACTCATGCTCACACACACACTCACACACACGCTTACACACACTCACACTCACACACACAGTCACACACTCACATACACTCACACACACTCATGCTCACACACACTCATGCTCACATACACACCCCCCCACACACTCACACAAACTCACACACACACTCACACTCACCCACTCTCACACACATACTCACACACTCACACAGTCACACATACTCACACAAACACACACACTCACACTCAGCCTCTCTCACATACACACACACACTCATTCACACACACACTAAATCTCTCAGAGAGAGGGATCAAATAGTCATATCATTTCAGTAACTCATTTTAGACTGAATACTCCTAGAAAACTGAGTTGAGTAATGCGAACAATCAGTAGTTTGGGACAATTTTCTTATTTTACTGAACTCCATTTTCTTATCTGTAACATGAGAATGTTAACAAAGTTTACTATAAAAATAAATGAATGAATCAATGAATAATGAGCCAAATATTAGTAGTTACGACTTCTGGTCTATATTGGTAGTGATGCACAACCTCAAAATAAAAGGTATTTGCTTAGTAAATGACATTGACTAAATGATTGATAAGGTAATTTGGATCTGAACCCTCTCAATTAACTCTGGGAGCAAAGGTCTGTTTTTCATGGTCGCCAACATTATCCAAGAATGGATTTTCAAATGGGAAGGTTTACACGGGGGCGGGGGGGGGTGTGATAACCCTCTGGCAGACAGCCCTACAGGAGAACCGAGAGCATCAGCCTTCAGCTTAGTTGTGGAGATGTATCTTCAAATGTGTAAGCATAGACTCAGAGGCAATGTGTGACAGAGAGTGACATTCAGAGTGTAGTGTTCAGATGCGTTATGCATTCTCCAAGAGCCTACCCTTCAATCTAGTACTTCCTTTTTGACCACATTCCTTTTTTGTGGGACTTTTCATGGGAGTTACCTATGTCATGCCTCTTGTGCAACAACTACCCCTCAAACCATCTTTTAATTCATTCTTTGAGAATTTCATGCATGTATACAATGTCTTGCTCATATCAACCTTACCATGTCCTTCCAACTCCTCCCAGACTTCATCTCTTCCTTCTGCACATCTATGCACTCCATCAGTGACTGTCCTTATGTATATAGGCAGAGGGTCTTCACCTGGAGCACATGAAATCTAACCATGGGCACTCCCCTGAAGAAAATGGATTCTCCCTCATACAAATAATTTTTAATGCTTATCATAGATAGGATTTTTTGAGAAGCCTAGGATTGTCCCCTACTTTGACTTCAGCACAGAAACCCTTGTCCAAATGCTCTGCTGTGTGACTACAGATTAGATGTCAAAGAGCATGGAACATCCTACATCCAAGGACTGAACAGTATATAGTCCTTGTCTTCCTCAGTCCAAGAGGTAGCAACTGTAGAGCCATCATATTCCAGACTAAGTTGTGGGACTGAAGCCGTAATGTCACTGAACTTCTTATGTTATGTAAAGAAGAGTCACTCCTACTGAGTTGCTAGCTGCTGCCACAGCTAGTCTGATTTTACTCCACCAGAGTTTTTGAGGGACTGGGCCCCCACACCATTATCTCACAGCACAAGCGTGTGTTCAGAAAGTCCTGTGCAAGTTAACCGATCCCAATAGCTCCATTACTGGGTTTGAATCAGGTAGAAAATGGTGTAACTGGGGAGAAAAAGCCCTTTTGTTTCCATATTCCCTTCTAACCGTCCTTCTGATTTAGCATTTGTTGATTTCTACTTAAGAGCTCTGATAAACATACCCAGAGGTTGCCTTGATAGAATTGGAAGTAGTCCCTTGATGTCCCTCTGTAACCAATAGATGAGGACAAGCCACTGTACAAAAGGATAGTCCACACACACTGCACCGACAGCCAAAGGATCTCTGGGAAGCTTGTTTCCCAACAGCTCTCCCGAGTTTCTCATGGCTTTCTGGGCCTCTTGTAAATTGTGGCAATGGCCCCAGATTAGACTTCCTGCCTGTGCTCTGCCTGCCAAGCTGAAGGGACTCGGACAAACAGAACACGACATCTAACAGTACAAACTCCCTTTCCCCCCCAGCAGATTCCTGGCAGAAGTTGGCTTTTGAATAAAATGAACATCACATCATGATTCAATTTCTCTACATCATTTCTTTTCTTCAAAGAGTGGCAGCCGAGACAGCCAGGCCCTGGTAAGGGCCGCCCTCCTCCCCTCCTTTCTGGTGCGGGGAGTGGGGGTGGGTGGGAGGGGGCTGAGGCTTACTGAATGACCATGGCAAGGTAATTGCCGGCTCGTCCTATTTTCCAGCCTCTTGGGAATGAAGACAAAACCAGACTTCTCACTGAGACAAACTGCACCTGGGCTGCACGCAAAGCATGTTCAGGGCTTTGCAGTGCTGAGATCAGGCATGCGCACAGAGTCCGTATTGATGGGTCAGTGTGTTCATCCACATTTGAGGTGCACATTTCTGTGACTTTCTTCTTTGGTTTCATGGGGACAACCCTGAGAGATGACAAGCAGAGACAAAGAGAAACAACTGAGTTGACTCAGTTGTACTACAGGCTGTAGGGTTCTGTGAGTTTCAAAAGAGGACTTGACATAAAATTTGAAACCATGGAATCCAGTTGCACTTTGGGCATTTGGATTCATGGCTCAGATCTTGTTCTGACAGAGCCTGTGCTGAATCTTTGATCTCAGAATCAATGACAAATGTCAAAGAAGAAAGTTTGCCTCAATACTTTGTGTTTTTTTTCCCTAATAGCTTTTAATTTGACTGGTCGATTGATTGATGACGATTGTTTGATGTATGTACATGTGTACAGATCAGGAGACAATGTTCAGGAGTTAGTTCTTTCCTCCTACCATGTAGGTTTTAGACACCAAGCTTAGGTTGTCAGGTCTGGTGACAGGCTCTTTTATTTGTTGAGTTAGCTTGCTTACCCAAACCCCTCCTATATCATCCCCAGATGGTGAATAGCTTTTCCGTTTTTGTATGTTCCATAAATTGCATATCTGTCCCGTATACGCATTTGGTTAGCTCCCATCTCTAGCTATGATAACCACACTCAGCTAAAGGCATTAGTAGGTAAATCTCCACACAAAGGAAGACATTGATGATTAATTATTTTCTTAGGACAATGAGAAATGGTATTGAAAATTGTCTCTTTAATGTTGATCCTGCCTTCAGTATGGTAACCTTTCCCCCCAGTCTAACATATAAGAAAACATGTAAAGAAAGGAAAGATAAAAGAAGAAAGAAGATGTGTGGTGTAAAATACAATCACTCATACTTCATTAGTGTGCTGTGGGAAACGAAGGGCAGGGGGTGCGGGAGCTGGTGCTACCAGTAGACACATTGCTCACTCAGAAGCTCCCTGATGTGAGGTGCCTGCCTTTATGAAACAGGCTAATCTCTTAGTCACTGAATATCAAAACATGAAGAAGCTATTTGAATGATTTGAGAAGGAACACTAGTGCTTCAGAGCACTGGTTCTCAGACCTTATGGCATGTCATAGCTACCTGCAAAGTCTGCATCTGCTGAGCCCTACCCTAGTTTCCATGCAGTGTCTCAGAGCGGCATGGGCACCTGTGTTTACAGGGATGCTGCTGCTGGAACCACATCAGGAAAAAGCAGATCCTATGGCTTCATAGGAGCTTAGAAAGCCCATGGAATAAACGTCCTGCTGACTTGTTTTAGAAAATAAATGTCCCAAGTTTCATATGTGGTAAGTTTAAATTTTCTGAAATTGGACTGGGTTTTCTGAAACAGTAGGCAGTCACTCTCATTCAAATCTAATTTCTGGGGAGTGTGGACACCCAGGATGAGCTCTTTGAGCGGCAGCACATGGGGGATGTTTAGCTGAAGAATTAGATACTGAAAAGTCATAGCACACACTGATGGCAAAACGAAAATATTGATAATGGTGACAAGGAGGAGATTGACATTTATTTGATGCTACACTGAATCTAGAACACTCCTGAGTGTTTTACCAATACTACTTAATCTACCCAGTAGCTGTAGGACATGGCTCTCATTCTGTTCTTTTATAAGATGATGTCAAAGGCATACTTTGAATGCTATAGAAAGCAAATTGTTTAATTAGTTATCTGCTGTACTCATTTGATTATTTTAAATGCAGTCCTTGAAAGAGTCCCAGTAATGGCAAAGGACAGCAGAGTGATATTTATGTGAGTTAACCAGTAGTTTGCAAAGATCAATAATCCAGTCAGCTGGATGATATACAGCCACAAATTTTATCCCATTTTTTGATGCATGCAGAAAGGATGTTTTATAAAGATTAATTACACCAAAGTCATCATCTTTGCCTTCCCATAGACTTATGGGAAATGGAATCTTAGTAGAAATGATGAAAAGATTTAGCAAAGTGACAGCATTAACATAGTTCATAAAGATCCCTAAAATTTTCCATAAAGGAAAAGCTTCTGGGCCTGCAGAGAAGGCTCAGTAGACGATGCACTTGCTGTGCAAGCATGAAGCTCTCACTCGGGTCCCAGATCCTTGAAGAAGCATGAGGCTGAAGCATGCGCACATGGGATGTCAACATGGAGTGTGCAGAGACACTGTCTGGGGCTTGCTAGCTACCAGCCTAGCTCCAGATTCAGCAAGAGACCCCGACTCACAGGGAAAAGTTGAGGAGTTATTGATTAGGACATGGCATCCTCTGGCCTTTGTACATGGACACAAAGCACACATGCCTGCACATACATGTTCACACATGTCACATGCATTAGAAACAAACAAAGCAAAAACCTTACAGGAAAACATTTTTTATAGGGTAAAGCAGAGCTTAAGGTCAGGAGGGAACAGTTCCTATGCTGTCCTGGCTCCTGATTCCTTCATGGTGTGTTTCTGTCCTGCAGTTCCTTCCACTGGATCTTTCCTATCTAGGATCGCCGCCTTGAGTCAAAGCTACTTCAGCTCTCCAAGTTCGTACAATTTACACATGAGAACATGAATGCATGTGCGATCACCCATCTCCCCAGTGGTTCTGTGAACTCCTTGAGATTGCATGTCTCTGCTGACTCAGAAGTCCATTTTATAAAAACGTCTGCTGACTTTATTAGGGTCTTCCAGAGACCCAATCTTCTTTAACTGAAATCCACATTCCAATTCAGTCTTTCCTGCAAATTCTCCTATCATTTTAGATAATGAACCTTCTTGCTTAACCTCCTTGCTAAATTATAAACCCCTTCAGGGCAGGATCCAATTCTGATTCACCCCTGGATTTTTGCCCAAGCACTTAGCACAGAAAAAGCTCTTAATAAATATTTATTGGAGGAAGGAAGGTCTAACAGAAGGGAAGCAGGGACGGAAATGTCAAAAACTATTAGATTTATCCCTGAGTTGCTTGACAAGGTTATACTGAAATGCCCCCCAACTGATGTCTATGCAGGTGCCAGATAGTAAATCACTTTAGAAAAATTACCTTAATGTGGTTTGGGGGTTACAGCCTAAGACCCTGATTTGATTCAATATGCATTTTATATCTGTCTCTAATCTGACATGTCATGTATAGAATTAATACTCAATATTCAATAGGTCTAAGAAAAATACAAGTCTGGATATAGAGAGTACCATGTGATTAAGATGAAAAAAAGATGATGTTATTGGGCTAAATTAACCTGAAGATATAAAGGAATTGACCCAGGGGGTATGAACTTACTAAAGCATCAAAAGTCAGTCGTAGAAATGTTCTGGGTAAGTGGAAATGGTCAACAATAGGAAAAATGTCTGGTAATGTTTAATTTGTTGATGACTGTCTTTCTCTGTCTAAACTCACTGTAGAAATACACTAAGGAGATACCAGTACAGGGAGACTCCAGGTTTAGAAACGCTCACATTGCTGGGCTTAGAACTCAGCGGCAGCTTGTTTGCCTCACAAGCATGAGGTCCAGTGTGGAGAAGCTCATTTTGTTAGGTTATTAGATTATTATTTTAAAGTGTTACCTTTGTCAACACTTAACCGGATGCACACCATCACATGATTCTTAAATTCTTAAGATTCCTTGAGAATGAAATCTATCAGCAGTCCATTTTGTCCACTAGGAAACACACTTAGAAATTTGTAACTTTATAAAATTTCATAGGCATTCTGTTTGAAAGCTAGTGACTTACAGCTAATTTGGTTAAAAATGTAGATGTTCTTGTTTTCAGGGTAAGAAAGAATTTAAAAGCCCAAAAGTCATAATCAGGTAGTTGAATCAATAAAATATTTAGTTAGATAAGTTCCATAAATAAAGACCTCTATCTTTTAAATAGAGAACGATGGCTAGGAAAGCCCCAGAGCACTCACATACAGACCCCTGCGGTACTGCTTCCAGGGTTAATCCGTGTACCCGGCGGCCTCACTGTAATCAACACAGCAGAGGGCATGCAGAAGACGAGCCAAGAGTCTCCATTCTCTTACATCTGTGTCTACATGGACTTCTCTGTCTGTGAGCTAGATCATTTTTGAATCATACTTTTCTATCTTTATTTAAAAGAAAATGTTGTTCTTTCAAAGCTGCTGATAAAGCTGGAGAGGTGGTTCAGTGGTTTGAGAGCACTGGCTGCTTTTCCAGAGGACCTGGATTTGATTCCCAGCAGCTCTGTGGAGGCTCACAACCATCTGTAACTCCAGTCTCAGGAAATCTAACACCTCTTCTGGCTTCCTCAGGCACTTCCTCAGACATGCGTGCAGGCAAAACACTCATTCGTAAAATAAAAACAAACTAATAAATAAAGGTAACAAAAACAGTTCAACTACTACTGCTACAAGTTGCATTTATTTTTGGTCTTTGGAATGATTGTGCATTGGAGGAATAGGGTTCGTTTCAAGATAATGCACAAAGTACATGCACAAAGAACAGGTCTATATTCTGAACATCCTGTTTTTTTTTTCTTTTGGATACTTTATAGGGCTTTGGACAGGCAGGAAAGAAAACAGATTTGTTTCTGGGAGAACAAACATGCAAACTGGATAATTTGCCTCTAAAAGCTTGTCCTTTCCAGCTATCAATGCAAAGTCAAGCACTTTACATGCCTGCAGGGGTATTTTAAGAAATGACCTTTATAAAATAAACAAAAATTAAATTAAGTTTGAAATACTTCCACATCCTTACCAGATTGTAATTTAGTTGTAATATAATTAATAATATTATTATAATATTAATATAATATAATATAATATTATTTTCCTCTTCCTCTTATGAGGACACTGGATGGCATAAAACATGCCCAAATTAAATATATTAATTTCTATTTTCTTTCCCAATTTACATATAGCATTGAACCTTCTTAAGCTGAACATTTTTTATATGAATTGAAGAAACCCAATTGGATGCAAATTTTCTTGCTATTCTAGAAAAGACATACTGTGAAACAATGAGCCATAGCCAGTGTTTGGGGATGGCCAATCCATGGGCTGAGTTTGGATTGTCTTGGGGGAGGCCAAGACTTCTGGAGATGAAGGGGATGGATGGCTGAGACAGGACATTTGCACTCCCTCCCTCCAAGGGTCATGCCCCACCTTCGGTTTTCTCTTCCTTTTCTTATCCAGGAAAGGATCCATGAAGAGAGCAGGTTTCCACAGATACAGTGAAACCAGTTCCATTTTGAGCCAGCCCCAAGAATATTTCTAGAACATTTATACAAGGGGTTGTTGCTAATTTTAGAGTGTAGCTGAGCTTTCTCCTTAGCTGTGGGGTGGACATGCAGGTTGACAGGCACAGGATTTATTCTCCTGTGACAGTCCCTCAACAAGTCTCAGAAAAGCTTATATAAGGACGCAGAAGGACAAAGTTTATATAAGTAGGTGCCCCTTCAGAGACAATGTGAATCATGCCAGGGCTTTTGTAAGGGACACTCATTCTCCAAGTAGGTAGTTACCACTTTATGGGGAGAATGGAGAGGAATTGGAGGGCCCAGTGTGCTATGTGAAATTCTTCTTCCCATATGGTCATCTATGCTTTGGTTATGTGCAGATGGACGGACCCACATCATAACTGGCTGTAACCCAAGATTAGACAGCTGTGAATGGAGAAAGGTAATGCACTGCTCTTCTTTGCTCTAATATGGCAAGGCAGCTAATAGTGGTGGCCAGAAGAGGGATGATGGATGAGAAGGATACGGTAATATCTTGACAGTCATGGCATTCTAACTTCTCATTACCCAAGAGCACACTACACAATTTTACCATCATCAAAAAGCCTAAAAACAAAGTGCAAATTCATGAGTCTCGCTGTACCAGATCTGTTATTGACTCTAGCATTTAAAAAAAAAAAAACAACAGAAAATCCAAGTTTAGAAAGAAAAATCTATTGAATAACAAAGCATCTAGTATCAGTATTTTCCACAGTGTATTAAGATAAATAATATGGAGTAGATTTTTAGAAGTAGGAAATAGTTTCACATAATCTATGACATCACGTATGGGAGGAGTGATATTCTAGCCAACAGCACTAGTGATGATGAGGCTAGAAATCAAGACCAATATGGCCTTTTATTCCCAAACAAAATCCTTAGATATTGGCATAAAACCAGACAGATGAAAGTAAAGGCCACTGGGGGTGACAATTTTTCATACTAACTTTTGCAAATAATGACAAAGTCTACTCTTAGATGAGAACTGGAGAACCTCTTTACTCTTCCTGCCAATCGATCACCTCTGGATGGACAGACACTGCTTTTTAAAGTTATCTGTGGGAAGAGACTCACATCTCATATATTTCTTCTTTTTCATATATAAATTTGTCGACATAATAAATCTTAATGAGAAAATGGATTTGAAAGACTGAAGAGCTGTGGAATCGAAGCTTCCATCTTAACATCAGACCCAGCAGTGTGGCCAAACTGCTACTTATGAATGTTCAACTCTCATCATG